>CM021109.1:465073177-465676861 GCA_007115665.2 Sequoiadendron giganteum
CCTCTCCCCCTATCACTCTCCCACTCTCCCTCTCCCTCTCTCCCACTCCCTCTCACACTCCCACTCCTTCTCCCTCTCCCTCTCCCTATCACTCTCCCACTCCCTACCATTAACCCTTAGGTCTATGTGTGTACAAATCAGATATCTGATTTGAATCAGATATTCGATTTGTGAAACTTCATTGTGCAGAGGTGAAATCTTATCATTGCAGAACATGTTTTACAAATCGGATATTGGATTTGTGGGCCATAGAAAAACCCCATGTGGGCCGTTTTTTTGCATTCCAACGGACCCTGCATTCTGTTTGCAGTACTTTGTAGGCGACAAACGCGTGGTTTTAGACATGAAGAGACAAAGATAAAAAATTTGGAGCATCTTGTACTCAAATTTGTCATACATAATGGGGAGCAGCAGTTGTCGAAAGCAAAAATGTAAGAGAAAGCTGACAAAAGAACAAATTGAAGGATATAGACAAAGAGATAGAGAAGTTCATAGGAATAAAAGATAAGGTATGTTAAATATTGGTGAACCTGAGCCCTATGGTCTTTCAAGTGAAGAGGAAATTTAATATGTTCAAGGTGAAAATGTAGAACATGATATTGAAATTGGGAATGAAAATGTTCAAATTGATATTGAAATTTTTCAAGGTGAAAATGTTGGAATTGAAGATGTTGAACATGATATTGAAATTGGGAATGAAAATATTGAAATTGATAATGAAAATGTTGGAATTGAAGATGTTGAACATGATATTGAAATTGGGAATGAAAATATTGAAATTGATAATGAAAATGTTGGAATTGGAGATGTTGAACATGATATTGAAATTGGGAATGAAATTGTTCAAATTGATATTGAAAATGTTCAAGGTGAAAATGTTGGAAATGAAGATGTTGAACATAATATTGAAGCAAGTGTAAATTATGTTTCACCAGATTACATGAGAAATGAAGAACCTTGTGTGGAAGAAATACGTATTCCAAATTCAAGACTTTCAAGGACCCCTAAATGGTTAGTTGAAATTGATGATAACATTATAAACAATTTTGAAGGCAAGAGGTCAACACGAACTATTCGGTTGTGGGCTAGAATAATTTTCAACCAATATTTTAGTGATAAGACATTGACCGAGCAATGCCAAATTTTTGTACAATTGCTAAAGATGCAAAAGATGAGACCTTTGCTAGCCAAATTGAAGATTCGTCTGAACAAGAGGACCGAATTTTTTTTTATTATTGTCAAAAATATTTTTAATGCTCTCAAGTCTATTGGAAAAAATAACAAGGAAAAAGATAAGAGAGCTGCTCAGAGAGTCATTACCATCACCCTACTAAGCCATCAATTGAAAAAGGCTCACTTTATGAGACAAACTTGTATTGATTTTGACTTAAATCGTAAAACTTTGGATAGAGCACTTGCAAGAAGAGAAAGAATAGATAATCCTCTTCAAAATGATACATGGGATTTTGCCGGAAGGCTTACACGTGTTGATAAGAAGCTAACCGATAATGTAAAGCAAACAATTCAACAATTTTGGCAGATAACTCTAGAGTATCACCCAATGCAAAGGATGTTTTAAAGTTAAGAATTGGAAGTCGAGACCGTACACCGCATCCTAAACATATCTTGGAATCAAGCCAAACAATGTTGTTCAACAAATTTATTCAAACACATCCAAATATGGAAATCTCACAAAGAAATTTTGAAGGTTTGAAGCCATTTTATTGTGTGCCTCTTAAGATTCGTAATACTTGTTGTTGCAAATACCATGTGGAGTTTTCAATGTACCATGAACTATTATGCTATATCCGTTCTACTTTGCATACTAATGAAATTTTGCAGGAGTGTGGTGCAATGCATTTTCCGAAATCATCAAGGGCCTTGCTAGATCTATTTTATGTTCTAGGGATGATGGTTCCTTTTTTTATAGAAATGATTGTTTAAATGCGAAGTGCTCACAATGTGGTGGCTTGTCAAAGTTTGTTCAATGTTTTCATGAGGGTTTCGAACATGAATTTGGAAAGAATCTTGTTGAGAAAAAGATATATGAGATAGTCAAATATACTTTGCAGAGTGGAGGTGAAGGTTCTAGATGTGAGTTGGTTACAAAAGAATGTAGTGTTGCTCATTTTATTTCAGATTTTAAGGACAATCTTTTCTACAAATATGCAAGGCATAGTCATAGGTCTCAGTGGTTGGATCAACAATTCAGGATATGTAAGGACTCCTTTCCAATTGGCACTATTATACCAGTGGTTGATTTTGCTGAAAACTACACATTGCAACCACAAAATGAGGTACAATATTAGTATTATAATTCCATTCAGATTCTAAGAAATAGTCCGTCAAAGATTGCCGCCTTTTAGCACTTTGGACTCTTAAGGGAAAACGTTGCTCCAATGCAGCTCAGAGCGATTCGACGTATTTGGGTGCAAAAGAGAACCATACCTAGTGTAAACGTACCCATCTGGATGTGTTGGAACAATCTGTTGGGTCATACAAGTTCGAGAATGAAAGCTGCACCACGTTGCAACTTTACACTACTTGCATCTGGCAACTTTTCCCTCAACTGAAAACTCATCACCACGGGAAAACACCTTCGAGATAGCAAAAACCAAGAGAGGTTATTGTAGATGGTCTCAACACGATCTCATATCCTCAGTCGAAGAGTCTGTAAACATCATGGTTTCCCAGAAATAGTCCATCAAAGATTGCTGCCTTTTAGCACTTTGGACTCTTAAGGGAAAACGTCGCTCCAATGCAGCTCAAAGTGATTCGGCATATTTGGGTGCAAAAGAGAACCATACCTAACATAAACGTACCCATTTGGACGTGTTGGAATAGTCTATTGGGTTGTATGAGTTCGAGAATGAAAGTTGTGCCACTTTGCAACTTTACACCTCTATAGAGATTTAGGGATGTCCTCTTCAGATCACTCCATTCTGAATAGGTTTGCGGAGCTACCAATGTTAAATCCAAGTTGATTGACTTTGAGAAAATTGTATCCCAGTGAACACGATAGAGGTCCCACTTCTTCTTGAATACGGGAGCACCATCTGACCCTTTATCTCCATTCCTCTTGAAGCATCTTTTCTTTCCTCCTTTTCCTTCCTTCTTCGAGGATTGAGCGGAAAGAACATGAATGTCTTCATTTGTAAGGCTTCGTCCAATACCTCTCGCAACCAACCTTGACTCCTCTTGAATACAGTCAGCCCTCAACCGATCAAACTTGGGAAGTTTTGATCTCACGCTGATTCATTGAATGTAAGACTCCCAAAATGAAGGAAGACCATTAAGAGCCAACATGGTCAAATCTTTGTCATCAACAATAGGACCATTTCTCTCGCTGTCTTCAACTTAGAGATCAGATAATACAACTGAAAGCACTCAAAAAATGAAACACATAAGACAATAAACACAACAAGAAATTTGCTTACAACTCAGGCCCAGCTCATGGCTGAATTTGATACAATGAATAATAGCACCTCTCGTAGATGCATAGATACAATCGAATATGCTTCTCCTTGAAATCGGTCTGTTGCTGCAAGATGAAGCGCTGCTACTCAAGTGCAAAATTTTGCTTGGATTGAAAATTATGTTGAATGAACTTGATTGAGGAAATGAACAAACATCACCTCATATTTATACAAAATAAGGTGACTCTTCAAGGAGGTCGGCCTCTCTTGAAAATAATAAATTACAAAATAATATCAAGGAAGGTCGGCCTCATCCATTTAAATAAAATGAGTATAAATTAAATAGCCATAGGCTATCATTTAATTTATTACAACTTAATGTGATCGCTATCATGTATGAAAAATGTGGTAGCATAGACAAGGCAATGGACTATTTGAAAAAAATCTTCAAAGAAATGTGGTCTCATAGAATTCAATGACAAACAAATGTAATTGACAATTGCTCATAGTTTTTAGTTATGCAATGTGAAGTAATTGCATAACTGCTTAGGTTGACTTTGTAAGAACTATATTGTAATTGAAATTTTTTCATCTATGAACATCTAGTTGTTAGTCATGCAATGTGAAGTAATGATTTGAGTTTGAAAGATGTGTAATGCAATGTAATTAGTGATATAAATATAAATTACATAATATAACCATTCAGTTTTAAGCTATTGCACATTGATATTTAACCATTGCTCAAGATAAAATTTTCAAAGAGTTTAATCATGCACATGAGGAACAAATTAAATTTCGATTGTCAACTTCTATATATCAAATTATCCAATAATCAAGTGTATGTCCATATACAAAAATGGCATCAACGCCAACTCAAACAAAGTTTTACAAAATGTGGCATATGCCATCTCAATATGTATTCAAAATTTACATGCCAAAATGTCTATCTCATCCTAAACTACTGGTGGATCATCAAAATGGAGCCTCTTTGAAGCACTCATTGGCTCTGAAGGTAGCTGCACAAGAAAAATTCAAACCACAATTGAGATTAGTTATACTATATAATTTAAAATCGAATAATTAACATCAAAATCAATATACATTGAATTTTAATTGAACTCTAAAATTGAAATCTTGATTACCTGAAATATACGATCTCTTCAAAGGGTCAGGAGTCCTAGAATATACCAAATCAACTTTTGAAATGCCAATCTATATATGTGAACAAAAACATAAAATTGATCCAAGTTAGCATACGATTATTGGTAATAGGAACTTATTTACCAAACACAAAATAAAATAAGCACATATCTCTTTAGGTTGGTCTTTTTCTTTATCTCCTTCAGGTGTTTCGACACCTCCTCCTTGAGGTGTTTCAACACCTAATCCTTGAGGTGTTCCAATAACTACTCCTTTAGGCGGTGTGTCCCTTGTCAACATATTTGTATAGCTTATAATTTCCTGTACATAAAATTGACAAGTACATATGAAACAACCAATCTATGTCGATGTATGTATAATCAATATAAGATCTTAAAAATCTTAATTCAATCCAATTGGAGTTCAATTACCTTCCCCTTATTTAGATTTGTGCCTCCATAGTTTGGACGAGGCTACACCTCACTCACACTAGGTATTTCCTACAGGAGGAAAACAAGATAAACATATAAGTTATTATATAATTTCATTAATGACAATTCAAATGACAAGCAAGTATATAATATAAAATGTAAATGAGTGAGTGCGAAAATATTTACTGTGTGTGTGTCCAAGCCAAATGAAATGATCCTAAGGGTGTTATCAGTCACCCGTGTGAGCTCCTCCTCAGACATCAACTATTAAATAGACCATGTTAATAAATATTAGTACTTGATACTATCTCTTATTAATATTCATTTAAAAACATATGCAAGTTATGAAATTACAACTTAAATCTTACCTGTGTCACTATTCTAGTATCTCCCTCTCTAGCAGGAGAAGACTCTGTAGGGTGTGTTCCACTCCCCTATGACTGATCTATAATGTCCACATCATGGAGGTCATAATCAGAAGTGTCCAAGGGATGCTCAATGGGCTATACAAGAGGACCCAAGAATATCTGGTGGCACATAGTGCAAGTATGTGGCACACAAATATGTGGACCTGAGGAGGATGATGTAGCAGGACTCGAGCCTTTGCCAACATCCCAAAAATGTGGTTGAGCTACTATAGAAGCATGCAAAACCAAATGACCACTTAAAGAGTGAATAGCTTGAATACTCTGTGTGGATGCATCTTGGATAATCTCTGGATGATATATTGGAGGTGGTGGAGGAAGGGGAGGAAGGGGAACATTTGGGCACGTGACTACTCTAACTACCCCTGGTCTATCCTGGGGCATACCTCCACCGACACCTTGGAAGGGTTTAATGTCAAAGTAATTGACATGATGCCCTAACACAAACTCAACATATAATTTTTTAATAAAGTAAAATGGTATATCGGAATTATTATTCAATGGTTTATCAAAAACCATACAGCAAAGATACCAAAAGTTACCTACAATGTCCCTATGCATGCACCATTTTATGGAAAGTTTTGTTTTATTAACATTCACTGACAAACCGGTGCGGGGGTCAATGAATAAAGAGGCTATTTGGGCTTTGGTTATTTGGAGATCTTTCACATCATCATAAGACAATCCACATCGATAATATTCCCTCATGTCTTCTCGCCATGAATAAAAGGAATTATGTTGGTTGGAGAGGGTTTCTATATTTTTAATTATTTCCTTCAATGTGTTTTTCATATCTCTCAATTGAGGCATTGTCTGGTAAATTTCACAAATGCCCCTCAATTGCCCCAATTTTTCACCAATTAAGTCTTCAATTGGTGGTTGCGGAGGTGGTGGAGCATTTGGCATTTGTGGATTTTCATTCACAACCATAATACCTGATTAAAGTTAAAAACTAATTGAACTAATTGAAATTACACAATATAAATGAAATTATTGTAAAAAAACCCTAATTTTTAATAAAAATCCAAAAAAATCCATACCTTTTCACAAAAATCAATAACAAACTCTTATTTTTGATAAAAATACATCAACAACACTAATTTTTAATCAAGATCCATTTCAAAACACTAATTTTTAATTAAAAAATCAATGTAAACTCTAGTTTTTTAAAAAAATCAATAGAAAACCCTATTTTTGAAAAAAAATTAATAAAACCTACTTAAACTTAAGAGAATCTACTTGAAAAATCGATTACAAGATTGAAAAAACCAAATACTTACCTTTGAAATCGAATATCTAATCAAAGCGGATATCGGATTTTGGTTTTTCCTTGTGCGCCCACGTGCAAACTCTAAGAAATGAAGTTGAAAGAGTCGGCTCTTTTTTATATACTGTTTCCAGAAATCGGATATCCGATTTGTGGAAACTAGGTTTGGTTTTTGGTTCGGGTAAATGTACTAACACCCGAACCTAGAAAAGTCAACTTGGCATTTCCGCGTTTTTGAGTCGATCCAAAACGTGATTTTTTCTCATTGCCACTTTTTGGCCCATCATGATCCTACACATACCCGTTTCCTTCAAGTGAAAATGTCGTAAGTAAAACAATTTAACAAATTCCATTCTCTGTGCTTTATCCAAATTGTCTTGAATTAGGGTAAATATTCACTGTCTTTTAGTTGAATTGGTCTGCATGCTCTCTAGTTACTTTATAGTGGTTTGAAATTGCATATAAGCTATGATTTTTTATCAAACCCATTGAAATTGTACTTTCAAGCCATGACCTAGGTTTTGAATATAAAAGCTAGGCTTTGAACCTCTGAGCGTCGAAACCCTAGATTAGTTTGAACCCACCTTGTTACCAATGGTGCCCAAAGTAGAAGTTCTTGATTCTGAAACCACATCTAGGCCTATCTCCCAAGACATTATTGATCAATTAAAACCCTCAACTAGCAAGAAGGTCGAGGGAGTAGCCCTATTCTATGGCCCTAGAATTATAGATGGATTATTGGACAAGCAATGTTTTATCAAGGATGTCAATTTTCCCCACACAAGATGGGAATTGTTCAAAAACTAGTTTGGAAACATAAATTATGGAGTCCCTATTTGTAACACCTGGAGGTTGGATATGGGGAAGCTGGTCATCCAAAATGTATACATGGATGTAGACTTGTTGAAAGACATAGTTGCAAGCTATAGCCTTGTTTCTAGAGTGGTTACGGCATACAATGGTACTAAGATGGTTAAGATAACCAAGGAAGAGATTGCAGAAGTTTTCAAGTTGCATGAGTGGAGTCAAGAGATGATCCCCATTGATCTTGACATCTTCAAAAAAGAATATGAGAATACTAAGGTTTTGTTCAGGAAAAAAATGTTACCCATACACACTGCAAGTACTGGGGTTGAGAAGTCTAGAAAAAAAATAAGGATTGCTAAAGATGAAAAGAAACCCTTTCCCATGAAGTACTTTTCCAATTACTTCAAGAAGATAGTGTACTCCTTGTGCCAAATCATTGGTTATGATCCACCAACCACCATGCCAAGGGGTTACATATATATGGCAGCACATTTCCAACATGCAACTTACAATGTAGTTTATGACTATGCCACATACTTGGCAGAAAAAAATCATCAATATTTGGTTGCATTAAAGGAAGGGAAGAATTGGTTCATATTATGGTGGTATTCCCTTTTGATGAACATGTTTTTATACAAGGGAGAAAATAATTTTGGTGAAGATATGACATTAAGGAAAGTAGAAGGTGATCTTGAATTTCCAATCTAGTGTTGGACTCAAATTCTTGATAAAGATGATTTGAAGTTTGACTATGTGGTGTTCCATAGTGTTTTTGCTTCAAAAATGAGGAGGTTCGTGATTCATGATCCACCAAGGATCCCCAAAGAGATACACGAATTTTTGAGGCCCTTGGAGGGGAGGCCTGATTTGAAGATATCTCATATTTGGGGGGGCATCATTCCATACCCCAGCACAACCATTTTCAAGGTATATGGCACAAATATAAATCCTTATGTATTTCCAAGATATGCACCATTGAGGATTAGATTCATTGAGATCATGAGACAATTGGGAGGAGCACAAATGGTGCATTTACCAGAGAAACTAAAGAAAGGTTCATTCTTCCCTGAATGGATAGTATTTGCAGATTATATAATGGTTAAGAGAGAATGGAAGGAGTTGGGAAAGATTCTTGCACCATACAATTTAAAAATAGTACACCCAAGGAACCATGACCCTGAGGGCCTCATTGTTCCCTTGAAGGAAAAGAATAGGATTGGATCCTTTGTTCGCAAATTTTATTATCCTGAAGATGTAATCAAGAATATATTTGATTTTCAACTCCAAGATGAAAGAAAGGCCATATATCTTGGCTTAAACAAGATGGTGGAAAAGGTTCAAAAATCAGATCCCAACTATGATCCTCTGCCCAACATTAAGGGAGAGTTAAATAGAGTCATGCATGTTCTTGACAATTTTGAAAGCATAGTTGGTGTTTTGAGGGAAGACCGCACAATCATAGGCAAGGGGAAAGAAATGGTAGTAGAAGAAGAGCCAACAAGAAAAGAGGAGGAAAGACCCTCCTACCAGCCACCCCAAAAAGTTAGAGTGTATTCCAGGAAGAAGGAGGTAATAAAGAAGAAACAAACACTACCAACCCCCACTGCATCAGAGGGGTCAAGGGAAACTTCTCCTGTGAGGTCAGTGCCATCACCTTCCTGACAAGCTCCACTTGTTGTAATTGATATTGATTCACCTCCAAGAGGTCTTTCTCCATCAGAGCAACCACCAGCCAAGAGGCAAAGGATTGAGGTGAGAGGGGTAGTTGATTACCTTGAACCATATGAAGACAACATCTTGGTTACACCTGAAGAGATGCAACAAGGAATGTCTTCTCCTTCAAGGGAGATCGCATCAAGTTCAGGAAAAAGAGGCCTTAGACTGGGAAAGGCTTATATAAGTGGTTTGAATGATGCAGATGACTCGAGGTAGGAATCCTACAAGGAATTTATGGAAGATGAATCTTTTATTGAGACTAAAGCATTCAAATATTTTGTGTGGAGAGATAAGGCTCAAGAATATGCAAAGAATGTGGCAAAAGAGAGGAACCTGCATCCAAAACTTCCTGAGGGGGTTATTTAAGAAAATTTCAAGAAGGCAATGAGGAAGGAATTCCAAGGTATCATAGCTAAAGAAGGCAGAGTACTTGTGCAGAAAACTAGTGTATTATTGCTGCCTGAATAGGATATTGTTGATGCAGTTGTATTGGATACAATAAGGAGGTCTGAAAGGCCCTTGTTTCAAAATGAGGAAGAGGCCAAATTGGCACTTCAAGTGTTAGAATTTAGTGAGGAATGGGATGCCTTGGCCATTTCATCATTATCCTTGGGTTCTAGGAAGCCAAGTGTTGCAAAACCAACTGACTTTAGTGGGAAATTAATTATAAGGAGAGTTTTTGATACTACAACATTGGAAGAAACCGACATGACAATAAACGTTGCTAAATTCACTAAGGCAACAATGGAGAGTCTTACTACTGATAGAGACTTATACAGGGGTAAATATAATGGACTTGTTGATGAGTACAATAAGAGGTAGCAAAGGGTAGTTGAATTGGAAACAGAGCTAGCACTATACAAGAAATAGATGGAAACATTGAGGACTCAAGGCCCCTCTAGCTCAAGTAATGTTGCACCCACTTCTCCAATGGCACATCCTCAATCCCCTCCTCCCCCACTAGGACAATCCTTGGAAATAATACCATACAACTTGGGCCAAGAACCACTTGTAGTTGAGGAGACAAGAACATCGGGTGCAACTCCATCAAATGAGCCCACTAGGGAGCAATTGTTTTTTGCAAATTTAAGTGTATAAGAAATTATTTGCATAGGTTCAAGATACAATGTATGAGAATACTTTAAAGATTGTTTATACTATTTTGGAACATATGAATGAGAAAATTCAAAGTAAATTAAATAACATTCATTCCAATAATCTTTAATGTTGCAAGCAATAAAGTTGTCTCAAAGAGATAAGGATTTAGCTACCCCAATCCTGGATAAATGGATTCCTAGGGTTGATAACTTGAATTTCATGGTAGTTGCAGCTACACATCAGAATGATAAGTATTGAAAGATTGGCCCAAATTATAGATTCATTGATGGGATTAAAGAGCAGAAGTTTCAAGGGTATGTTGCTCCTTTGGAGATGAAAGTAAAAGAGCTGAAGGCAAAATTTGATGAAGCAAATTTGGTATTGTTTCTTGATATCCAACACACATATGATGAGGTAAAGCCTTTGCAGGCATGGAAATATCAAGTAGATACAACTATTGCTTCTCAAGAAACTCTAATATGTGAGAGTGTTGATATTGATGTCTTGAAGAACACTCTTGAGAATTTTTCATTCACCATCAGCTTCCTGGAAGATTTTGATAAAGAATCCAATTCAATGATGGAAAAATATGCTCCCTACAAAAAAAAGATGGATAAAATTATTGGATTTAACTGGCATTCTAACACAAAATATGAATTATGGAAGAAGACATTCATTGATGAATTGGAGTTGTAGACACGTTGATTGGGAACATACTCACGTGGTCAAGTATAGTACAGGTTTGGCCTCAAAAGATGTAATGTATAAAAGATATGTTTCTCCCAATTCAAAATATAACAGGTAAGTGCTAACTATTGATGACTTGGACTAGTGCTAGATGTTGATCTAGATTTTGATCCACCTTTTCCCTCCTTTTGGATGCATTTTGTCATTTTTCTAAAAAGAATAAAGATGTTGCAACGGATTGAAGACCACTCTCTTCAACAAACTGCCTTTTGGAAGGAATGAGAATTCCCGCCAATTGAAAGGTAACCTTTGTCTCAATAAAGAATATTCTTTTAGTTTGTTGTAACCATTCCTCATGGAATGACCGGTATAGGTTGTCAAATAAAAATGTGACATGTGTACTTTTCGGCCTAAAGCTTGTTTTTCTCCCTTGTTCTTATAAAAGGGAATTCATGGCCATTTATGCATGTCTCTTTTTGAATTCTAGATTTGAAAATGCAAATTAAGAACACATAGAAAATATATTTTGAGTTTGTATCTTAGGTTTTGAGTCGAGCAAGTAGATTTTGTAAATTGTGTAGTTTCCAAGCATGTCCTAATGAATGATGAAAATATTTTGAGTCTATTTTCTCTCCATCTGTAACATTCCATATGAGTTATTAATGAAAATTCAATTAATGATCCTTTCATTAATTTGCTTTGTTTTTTTGTGTGGCATATATTTTAATTCTGGCTATGGTTTAATGATTCAGTTAAAATACCTTGATTAAAGCATGAATTCATATAAAGAATTAATTAAAATGCTCTTATGGAATCATAGGTTTGTATGGATAAATTAACATATTATTAATAATTTCATATTTTAATTGTGTTAAAACTTGAACATGTACTCAGTGATTCATCACTCAACTCAATTCTTAATAACATATTAACAATAGTATTAGTAGCATATACAACACTGAACATCAAAAATCGTTTAATGTGTATCTAGTAGTTGAAACCACTACTAGACTTTTTCTTCAAATTATCAAATAAATAATACAGATAATTGAACATCAACACATTACTAAAGTCCGAGTTTGAGCTTTTCTATTGATTTTTAAATGAAGAAATACATATAGGCATTGGCAATGCAAAATATTTCTCAAAGAAAACTTTGCACATAGATGAGTTGGAACTTGGAAACATATATTATCAAAAATCAAATCATTGTATCACCTTTTCCAACAACTTCTACTATTCAAGTGGTGGAATTGTCATTTGTTCTAACTGATGTTGGTTGACTTAAAGATTTGTTAACATTTCATGATTGAAATTGGAACTTGTCTTGAATTCTGCAATAAATTTTGCATTCAAGGTTATCAAGGGTTTGATGGAATCCAAATAGTTCACCACATCTGGGTTCTAAGGAAACCAGTCCAAAACAATATTCCTTACACCCTCCTTCTTTCTAAAATCATTATTTCCAATGAATCACTCATTTGCGTCAAAAGCCTTTGGCAAACCAAGCTCTGTGAAGTTCCTTACCTTTTCACCCACCTTCTTCATCTTGTCTGCAACCAAATGAAAATATTCCTTTGCTTCACACATTCTCAAACACTTTTCAATGATAGATAATAATGTCATTGAGGTAGCAAGCTGATTAATAATCCCTTTTGATTTCAAATCATTGTCACTAGTTTTGTAGACTATTTTTTGAACTTGATTTGTAGATTTCTCTAGTGCAAGAACATTTTTGTTGTCCACTAAATATTTTTTGAGCTTCTTATAATATAGTCTGATAGCATCAATCAATTGAAACATGTCACACAAATCATCAATCCTTTGCATTATATCATCCCATATTTTTTGTTTCATATACCTCATTGTTTCTCTACAAAATGTAGATAACTTATTTTGACAAGAGTTAATTTCATTTTTTGCTTCCATCAAATTTGCCTCTAATCTTTCATTTATTTTTCTCTCTTTCTCCAATTTTTGTTCCCACTGCGCATTTCCATTCGCAATGCTTAGTCTTAATTTTTCTGAAGTGGATTTTTCCTCATCATATTTCGTGTTGCTCTCATCTAGCCTTTCCTTCAGTTCATTCACTTCTCTCTAATCTTATTTATCCTCTTTGCTTGTTGATGTAGAGGCTGATTTTTTTATTCTTTTTTTTTAATTCATTTCTCTTGTTATCAACTGCTTTCCTCTTTGCTTTCTCATTTGCTAGGTCTGCTTGTAACTTTTATATTTGAGTCCACAACCTTTTTTTCCCTCTATCTTTCTTTAGCAATGATGTGTACACCAATTCATTGTTCTTCTTTGATACATTAATTTTATTAGTATTTTTGAGTCCAGAAATATCCAATTGAAAATTGCTCACTTGGTATTCAGATCGATCCATTTGATTTGTTGGTTTGTTTTGAACTGTGGGAACAACAATTGTGTACTCCATGATTTATTTATTTGTGTCAAATGTGGGTGATACCATGGTTGTGGTAGGCTCTGAAGTTATAGCAAACACACTCTCCATCAGTTGCTTCTTTTCTTTTTTATACAAGTATGATTTTTTTAAGACTCTTCAATGAAATCAAAACCTGGGGATGCAGGAACAATGTAATGCTTGAATGGTGAAGGAATAGGAGTACTTGCAGTTACTAATGATGCCACATCCACACTAACTGGCAATGGGGGAGTGCCTAGAAATAACTCCTTTGTGGTGGATCCACTAGTAGTGTGACTTGGACCTATCAAAATCCTTTGCCTCTTTTGTATGCCTTAATCACCTGGTATTGTTGTCCTCTTGTGTGTAATTTTTTGTTGTAGCACATGTTGACCACTACTAGTACTACTACCCATACCATCACCACAAGTAGCAGTTCCAGTTGCACTAAGCTCTCCAGCATGGGCATGCCCTAGTTGTAATTGTATTTGACCATGAGGATAAGGATTTGAAGCTCTAACAAATTGAATTGTTTCAGCTCTACTTGTATGCCCTTGGTCTACTTTATCAGCTCCAAGGCCAAATTTATCAACTGGTTTTCTATGTTGTACATCTATTACTATAGGAATTCCTTGTCCTTGGGACCCTGAACAACCACCTTCATAACCCATTTTTTTAGCTATGGCTTCTCCTAAAGTATATGCTTCTTTTTTGGCCTCACTTAAACCAACTTTGACATGGATTTGTTCTACTTCTTCCCTATCATCATTATATTCATCATTAGTTTATTTATCTTCCTGTTCATCGAGATGCTCTATATTCCACAATTTTCTAAACTCATGATCTTCTCTGTTATCCCCATACTCTGCAAGAGCTCTTGGATTGCCTAACTCCCTCCTCATAAACCAAAAGGCAACAATTTTTTATCGTGGCCAATTTTCATCTATAACTTCGTTATCTACAAAATCTAGTATTTTTACTCTACTAGATGGTTTATCACTTTTTTCATAAAAAATTGTGTACCTCCTAATTATCTTTCGATGCAATGCCATAATTTTTGCTAAAAATTATTCAAAATAAATACCATTCTCAGTAGCACTTTTCTCCATTGCTATTTTGACCTCATCCCAAGAATCCTCGTTTCTCAAGTTTTCAAGGAAGGGTTTACTTTAATGTTGAATTCTACTTATAGTATTCTTATTGGCCACAATCATTTCTTTAATGGTATCACATGGATCATACTGCCAGTGACATACAACATCAAATTAAAAATTATCAAAAGATCATGTGCCACCTTAAATGCTTTTCTCTCAAATGTGATCCCTCCACATGAAAAAGGTAAAGAAGGAAATAAGGACTTCCTCCCCTGATTGATAAAGTTTAGTTCATCAATACTCTTCACCTGCCTTACATATTCCAATGCGAAAACCCTTTTTCCTAGTTGAATGCAATTTCTACATGACATAAGCATTCTAGGCATTGGAGTATTTGTAATTGCCTGATGCATTGGAGCCAAAAAGTAGTCTACAAAATTATTGTAGTTCCTTCATGAATCATGCATCCTAATCTCAGTGGTCCAATCATATACTGGAGCCATTTGATTTTCCTAAGAATTACTATAGGCCTAAAGCTAAATCTTGTTGGTTTGAAACATTCCTCTAAACTTGAGTAGAAAAAAATAGCACAAGTAGGTTGTGAACCTAAACGTCTTGGTGGGACCTCATTTAATCATTAAAAAAATTTATGCATGGATTCTACAATGTGCTCAATATAGTTATATTTGACATGTGGTCCATTATATATATTATATACCATTTCAAGGAGGCTTGCACCCACTTCCAAATTGCTATCCAGTTCGAGGCAAAATGCTAGCATGGAAATAGTATCCTGAACCCATGGTCTAAAAATATCAAAATCATAAGGAGGATTATGATCACCTTTCAATTTGTTTCTAAATTCTTTGGTATCATGAACTATTTTATTTATGAAAGCATTTTTCTCCCTTTCTTCCACTACTTCATAATCACTAGCAAGCTTTTCTACGTTAATGTGGAAATTTCCAAATTCTTCAGTTGTAAACCCCAACACTTTTCCAAGTTCTTATGCATTAATGGATAACAATTATTCTTTGATATCTTTATTAACAATTTCTCTTTTGTTATCATCATAATTTTGGGCACAAACCATGATAAATTTTGGTCAAGGGAAAACCTCATGTAACATCATGTGCCCTAATGCAGCTGCCCACAGTGCACTAATACTATTAACTTGAATTTCCTTTGCAACCTTATTTTGAGATGAAAATCTAAGCTTTGAGGTACACCTACCATAGATTTCAGGATCATAAATATCATTGTATTCATCAGTGAAACCTGGGGTTTTAAGCAATTTTTCATAATGTATTATTTTATCCAACATTACTCTAGTGGTACTGGTGGTAGACATGCTTATACAATGTGAAATTGTGAATTCCCTATTAGTCCTCCTTAATTTTTCTTAATTATTAAGTCTCTCAACCCTAAACCCAAACTTCGAAGTTTAACAAAATAAGATTTTAAGAGACGTCAAACGATGAAACGTAGCCGCATGAATTCTTTCACTTACTCAAATTTTGACTCTTGAAAAGATTAATGTTGGCAGTCATGGAAACTGGAATGAATTTGTTGGAATTGGAACTATGGAACCCAAAACAAGGTGGTGCATTGCAATGAGCAATCTGAAGACTAGAATTTCCCCGTGTGTAACCCTCTCACTTCAAAATAAAATCACTTAGCAATAGAAAGTGATTTTTTTTTAACATTCAAGTGAATGAATCGTCAATGTGTTGCTTCCAAACTACATAATTAGTACATAAATGATAGAATTTAGAACTGAAAAATTATTACACGGTTGACAACATTTGAAACAAGCCATTTAGTCTTGCATTGACAACAAATTTTAAATTGTTGATATTTGTAAATCTATTGGTTATAGGGTGATTCCAGAGGTTTAATTTTTCAATTCTAACACTCTGTGTATTTCATTCCGGAATGAAACTACAACCATATATTAAATGTTAATCAAACTATTAAAACTTGAGTAATTTATGATATAAACAATAAACATGCGTTTTAAAGTTGTTTTAAACTCTAGTATGCTAGGATTGACATCAAGGCCAAGGGGCTAGTAACTTAACATTGCAAAGGACTTAATAAAATGAATAATGATATCAGGAACTGGGGGATAAGGTCAACGAAAAATTAGAAATCAATAAAATTTTGGTAAACCCTAACAAGAATGACAACTTTTATTGTTTATAATATTTTTGTCAATTTTATGACAACTTTATTTTTTCATTTGTATTGCTTTATGTTTTAGTTTTAAATATGCATGCAATTATTTCATAAATAGATAATACTTAATTTCTTAAAATAAAAATTTGAATAGATTCATAGACACTGAACTCAAAAAATAATTCGTTATTGTAAATGAATAACTAAGAATAACACAACCATTTATTTTATTACAATTGAATTACAATGTCACATTATTACATATATTTTTAAAGATGAGTAGAGCATGCAAGCTCCAAGCTCTTGTTTTGTATAAATAACATATGTTACTTTACATAATACAAATACAAATGTAAGCGTCAAGCTTCTGCTAGACCGTTGGTGAAAACGTAATACAAATTTCGCTCTGGAAATAAATGCATGGTGATGGGACTTGTTGGGTCAACCATGAGCTCTAAAAATAAATGCATGGAACTTGTCTGGTCAGCCATGGGTACTAAAAATAAATGCGTGAGACTTGCCTAGGCAAGCATGTGATCTCAAATACAAACGTGGCTTTGGAAATACAAGTGCATGGGTCTTTCCTAGTGAACAATGCTGGGGAAATGGGAGTTGTGAAGATATATAAATTATCTATTCTAATTGAAAACCCAACTCATGCAAAAGATGAGGGGTAGTAAAATTCCTCCCATATTTTGCACACAACTTCGATGCACTAGGATAGCACTTATCTCCATCAGAGCTCCTCATCCTAGTTTAAAACCTACCTCAGAAGTCAGGTAAACCGGATCAACTTCTTTCCAATTCCACCTAGTTAGAACTTGAAGGAAATTGGTCTTTTACTCTGTAACTACATAACTACAGGTAGGAGAATTTAGAGTATCTCCAATAATACCACATCATCTTCTTCTTGAATCCTTATTAACTCTACAAAATGAAAACCCTTATAAAAACTCAGAACATTGCACTCAATAGTAAAGCCTTTAGCCTTCAACGAATAATTTTAATCATGTTCAATATCCCTATTTATGGGCCAACAGTGCCACTACCAGCCTGATTCCTGTGTACACCTCACACACGTCATGTGTGAGGTTGGGTATAATGATATTCATGATTCACGCAAACCAAAAAACCAACTTAATCGATCCATGTAACTTAAAGTTAAGCCTTACATTTACAATTAAAAATTAAAAATGTTTAATTTGATTGACGTTTGGCTACATGCAAACTGTACCTCAAGCTGACAAGTGACAAGCTATCAAAATTGCCAATACCACTCAAACGATATGAAATCATTACAAATATTTTTTAACTAGATCACTGGATTAATGACATCATCATCTACAATTCTATAGTACGTCGTACAATTTTCAATATAAAGTTATCCAATCAATCACATTCGCTTCATATGTTCATATGGTGTTAATCCAATCAAAAATATTGAGAATTTCAATTAAATGAAATGTAGTACTTTGAGGCATTGAAAAGAGATAATTAAATGGCTTGTTTTACCTTAATCATTATCAATGTCCACTAATAAGTCACAATAAATTTCACTCACTATGATTAGAACTATATGTTGATAATTGCTATTAGTTTTAAAAGCCACATTTTTATATTGAAAAATGAAAAAAGGATTTCCAAGAATGGAGTCACGAAAAATAATTTTAATTTAAGTAGTTAAACAATAAAGTACATAGTACATAGCCACTACCAGCTTGGCCAAAATGCCACTAACTGTGACAAAAAAAATAGTCACAAAATATATATTACAAGAACTGTTACGCTGTACAATAAAATATAGACACATGATACGTCACACAATTCATTACTAATTTTTTTTATAACATTAACTGAGGCCATCAACCGGGTGTTTGAGTAGAAGGTAAATTTAATTGAACAAAGTAACAGTAGAGAAAAAAAGCGAGTCACCCAAAACCTTCCTCCAAAACTCTAGACTCTTTAATGATTCATTTTTCATATCACATAGAAGACCCCATATCATATTAACTAGGGCAAGATCTTGTGTTGTAGAAGCATACAATTCCACTTTTCAAAATATTCCACCAACAGGCGCTAACCCACTTTCAAAATCATAATGCTCTAGTGCCATCTCCAATGAAGAAATAGAGTAAATTAAAGGCTACAAATAACATATTTCCAGCATCTTCACCAAATCTTTATTGATCAAAATATCTATGCAGTTGGACAAGAAAACTGAAGCTGCCTCAGAATATAGAGCACGGGGGTTGTTCTGAAGCCATTCCCTACCCACAATTATAATTATAACATCCTCAACCTGCATACAAGGAATTAAAAAAACCATACCTAGCTTTCGTCTATCACATGCATCATCACTTCTTTTCTCCCAAAAACATTTGGATAGCATGACACACCATGAAGACTCCATATCACAATTAAATTAAGAATAGAGAAGAAAGAAATCAAAGCCAAATATATTATAAATGATATGAAGAACATCAAGTTGGTGAAGTATATATAGAAGTTAGAAGGAAGAAAATGACATCAAATACTCAACACTTTAACATTTAATTCACCAGTACCACTTGATAAGTTCATGTGACAATATTATTTCAAAAAAATGAGTCATGAATTTAAATCATTTAAAAAATATTAAAATGTCAACCATTGATTTTTGGAAATCTAACGGTTCTAGTGTTTTTTCGGAGGTTTGAATTCGCAATTCTAGAGCTTCAAACATTTCCTTTCGGAATGCAACTACAGTCATCCATAAAAAATTCATCAAATTGTCATGGTTATATTATTGATTTGTGCTAACATCTAGCTATAGACATATGAAATATCCTTCACACATATTTCCTTCATTACTTTGGTCTGAGGATTCAATTATTTTATAAGGTTGATAATTCGGCCTTGTTTGGCCTTTACATCCTTTTTGTAAAACATTCTTAAAAATCCCTAGTCATACATTCTTCCTAGGTGGTCCCTGTTTAAAACAAACTTTATGCACATGCATATTTCATTGTTTATTCCGATTATTGTGATGAGTGATATGAAGGAAAAAGAACGATGGGTTGCAATCTCACCATGTGTCTGCATCTAACGGTTCTAGTGTTATTTTGAAGGTTTCAATTCACAAGTCTAGTGCTTCAAAGATTTACTTCTAGAATGCAACTACAACCATCCATCTAAAATTCATCGAACGATCATGGGTTATATTAATTTGCACTGAAATTTGGCTTTAGACATAATAAATATGTTGAAACTTGTCTGCATTCCGAACTCTTTATGAAGGAATTTGAATGTGCGGAAAATTTGTGCCAAAATTTGATATTTTCTCCAACCACACTATGATTTTTTATTGGCATATCCGTTTATTTCGCCATTGAATTTTTTTTATTAGTTTGATATTATGGTTAATTCGCCAATGAAAATATTTTTTGGTTTGAAAAAAAGTTTTAATCGCCAAAAAAAATTTGTTTTGTTTTGAAAACAGGTTTAATTCGCTAATGGAAATATTTTATTGGTTTGAAAAAAGGTTTTAATCGCCAATGAAAATATTTTATTGGTTTAAAAAAAATTTTGCAATTCGCCAGGATTCTCCATAGACTTCTAGCAATTAGAAAAGATTCACCAATTGGGATTTTTTTTTCCCAAAAAATGAAAAAAATTGCCAATAAAATAATATTTTATCAAGAAGTATACAAGATTTTCCAGTATTTTACACCTTATCCGAGGGGGGTTTCTTAAAGTTATCCCTATTGGGATCTAATTTCCACCCTTGATCATGAAATATCCTAACCATTTTCCTATAAATGGGATATTTTGAGTGCTAACTAATCCCATCCCTCCATCTTCCTTGATCTACTCTCCTTTGTGGGTGTTAAGATGCAATATGGACCCTATTGCAAGTATGTGCATCTTGGTGTTTTCATTGATGTCAACAAACTTGTTTTGGAATTGGTGTCAATTGTATGTGTTGAGGAAGATTACTGTTGAAGATGAATAGTTGGTATTGTCCATGCTTTGATTTGTTGCATTATGTTATCAATTAATATACTCATGTTAACCTCTGATGTTACTTTGATAATATTATATCTATGGTTGTGGTAGTGTTGAAGATGTTGTGGATGTGTCTCTAGTGCTTGGTTTCCAAGTGATTTTGAGAAAATTTGATAAAAAGAGGAAACAATGTGTTGTAGTGTTGTTTTGGGTTACAGAGAAATGTTCTGGTTTTGCTCCACATTTCTTCTAGGTTGAAGATTTTCCTATGTGATTCAAATATGTTGGTGAGAAATGTTCAAAGATGTTATATTCAAGAAATGGAATGTTGGATCGTCGTAGATTAGAAGTTGTGTTTACTATTGTGTGACTATGCATTACAAAGGTGTTTGGGAGATATGTTTTTTCTCTGTGTTTCTTCATAGTTATGCTTCAGGTCTTGCGAGTTTGAAGGAGTGTTGATGGTGTTGGTAGTTAACCTTAGTCAAGAGGATTTGAGGTTTGGTTCTTTATAAGATAAGTTTTTAAGTAACAATGTTTGGCAGAGTTGTCTGAGTGTACTGGGTTTGTACATTTTTTAGGTGGAAGTTATTGCGAAGGAGTTTGATGGATTTTTCAGGTATTTGGGGAATATTTTAGATCATGTTCAAGTGTGGTGTGTGGTTCGCAAGTCACCCCGAGTTTGATGAAGAGTGTACTTAAATTTCTAATGGTGTTTGCATGGTTAACATTTGACCTGGTGTTTACACTACATGTGAAGGATAAATATTGATTATGGTAGCGTGTGGTTAAGTGGTGTTGTTGATTTGGGTACCAGTTAAGTTTTGATGTGGTCTGAATTCACTTATACCCACCACGGAAGTGTTTTAGTGGCAACCTAATTTGAATTTTCACATTTGAGGTGCATTGCTGACCTTGGAAAGACTCTCAAGGTTGAGGACGATATAAGTATGAGTTGAATTGTTGAATGAGGTTAAGATAGATGAAATTGCTAAGTGTGTGATGAGAATGATGTTAAATTGAGCAGAGTATTGTGAGCCTTCAAGCGATTGATTATTGGATGCAGTAATAGAAGTTTTCTACAATCATTCAAATAGATTGCAAAGGTGTTGGAGCTATTGTGGTGGAATCTTTGTTGCATTGAGATCATGTTCTTTGTGTAACATTTCTTCTCTATCTTCCTTTTGTACTCCGAAAGTGAGCCTTGATTGTGAGCCTTTCTAGATAGCTTGTCCTATTCTGGTAGTGAGCCATTTTAACTGATTTTTCAATTACTTATATTGTGAGCTAATCCTCACTATGGTTTTTCCCTCCTTAGGTTTTCCACGTAAATCTAGTGTTCTCTTGTGCATGGTGTTAAAGTTGTTTTGGTTTATGTTATTTGTTTTTCATGTTAATTTATCATAATAGATTAAGGGTTTAATGAATGCATGTGGATCTAAATGTTAATGAGGGTTTTGATGTTTTGATAATATACAATTGATTCAGCCCCCTCTTAGTTGTCTTGTTCATTCAATAATTGGTATTAGAGCAAGGTTCCTTGGAGAAAAGCTTAACAACTTGAGGCAGATTTGGGATGGTGAACAAGAAAGAGATCCTTGTGTTTGATGGCACAGACTATGCATTATGGAAGGTGAAGATGGAATGCTATCTGGTTTAACTTGGATATTATGTTTGGAAATTAGTGAAGACTAATTACACTTTACCTGTAAATGGATCGAGCACAAGTGATGAGATCAAGTCCTATGAAAAAAATGGTAAAACAAGGTTTGTTCTTTTGAGTAGTCTTGCCAATTTTGAATTAGTGAAAGTTATGGATTTGAAAAATGCTAAAGAAATTTGGGATAAGATAGAAAGTATTTATGAAGGAGATGATAAGGTTAAACAAGCTAATATGTAGAATCTAGACACAATTTGAGAACTTGTGAATGTCTAAAGAAGAAAATATCACAAGCTACATGTAGAGAGTTGATGAAATTTTAGTTGCAATCAGAGGTCTTGGAGGAAAGGTCAAAGAACCCAAAGTGGTAAAGAAAATTCTCAGAACTCTTCCTAAATCTTACAGTAATAAAGTTTATGCTATTAGGGAAGTTACAAATTTTAATACTTGCACTAGAGATCAGTTGTATGGTACACTAACTACATTTGAAATGAGAGAGTTTGGTTTGAATATTGGTGCGAAAGTGGAGATTTCTTTTAAGGTTGGAAAATCAAAGAAGATTGAAGATTCAGTTCAAGATGATCTTGATGATGTAGAAGTTAACTTTGTGAGAAGGATGAAAAAGGGCACCAGTAAGTACAAAAGTAAATTACATTTCAAATGTTTTAGTTGTGGACAAATAGGTCACTATACTTCAAGATTTCCAAATAGAAGTGTGAACAATAAGAATAAGGAGAAAAAAGGTAAGATGATCAAGAAAAGATATTATGTTACAGAAGATGCAAGTATTTTTGATGATGAATTTGATTGTGGAGACTATGATGATAATGAATGCTTGTTCTTGGCTTTAAAAGATGAATTTGTTTCTACTAACTCTGAAAGATGTGTGAAGGAAAGTGCTCTAGAGACAAAGGAGACAAAGGAGACAAAGGTTAAGACTAAAGGTACTTAGGTATCTATTTTCCATGTTAGATGGGAAAAGAACTATTCTATCATTGGCAGTGGCTGCTCAAATCATATGACTAGAGACAAGAGTAAGTTTGTTAAATTTGAAAAATATGATGGAGGACTTGTTAAATTTGGAGATGATTCAGGTGCTAATAATTGTGGTATAAGTTCAATTAGTTTTGATGGAAAGCATGATATTGATGATGTTTACTATGTCAAAGGCTTACGACATAATATTTTGAGTGTTGGATAAATTTGTAGCAAAGGATATAATCTTGTGTTTCAGGATGATGGATGTTAGATCAGAAAAGGGTCTGAAATTGTGATTTCTTTTGGAAAGAGGAAAGATGGAAATGTTTATCATATCAGGGTGTTGATGGTCATTGCTTTATGACTCAGATTAATGAAATTTGGTTATGGCTCAAGAGGATGTGTCACATCAATTTTGACAACTTGGTTTAGAATTAGTTTAGTTAAAACAATGAGATATTTTATAAGGATTACAAAGCCTATCAATGTTGTCTGCAAGGAGTCTCAGATTGGAAAAAAAACAAGAAGAAGTTTCAAGGGTAAAGAACAATCTTCTATCGGATTGTTAGAATTGGTGCATACATAACTTTGTGGTCCTACAAGAGTAAGAATTCTTCAAGGTGCCAAGTATTTCATGATTTTGATTGATGATTATTCTAGAATGGAATGGGTCACTTTTATTAGAGAAAAAACTAAAGCCCTAGATAGGTTCAAAGCATTTAAAGTTATGGTTGAGAATGAAATGGACTTGAAGATCAAATGTTTGAGGTCTGACAGAAGTGGAGAATTCACCTCTAATAAATTTAACATGTTTTGTGAGAATCATGGCATAAAGAGGCACTTGTATTCCCCTAGGACTCCTCAACAAAATGGAGTGGTTGAAAGGAAAAATAGGATTGTTCAAGAAGTTGCAAGGAATATGATGAAAGAAGTTAACCTAGGGTGATCCCACAATACTGGTTTACAATTTTTTGCCAAACTGGACATTGAACTGATTTTTTTTAACTAAACCTTCACTTTCGGGCACCTATAGCAGCTAAACTGTGAGGAATTTGAAGATGATGCAAACTAGTGATTTGTGAAATTTTGTTTGAAGATTCTAAATATATTTTTTTTCAAAAAATTTGGAATCAAATTGCACTTTTTTTTCCATCTCCTTCAAAAAATAGTTTTTAACAGTAAACACCATTTTTAAAGAGTGAAGTTACTGGCTAACACATAACTTTTTTTTATATGAAGAATAAAATTCTATTTTTTTCGAATTTAGATTCATAACTACGATATCTATTGAATGGAATTAGTTTCATAGAATCTCATTGAATATTTTTTCTTAATTAAATTTCAAAGTCAAACCAGTTATAATTTAGACATGATTTCTTCGCTGAAACATAACTTTTTTTGTATGTATCAAAATTCAATTTTATTTTTTTGCTGGATGAAGGACATCAATATCTAGTGCATAGATATTTTTCATTTTTTTTTTGATAATCTACTATTTTTCCACATGTGAAGAATAGAGAGCTTGATTTTTGATGAAAAACCTACATTCACAAGAAATAAAAAATAAATATAATAATCAAATTAAATTTATTTAAAATTATACATTTTGGGAAGCTTATAATAAGGAATACATACAAAAATAAATTTTAAATGAATTCATTTGATCCCCCAAAAGGTAAATCAAAAGTGGTTTTTTATCAACATTTTGATAGGTGTAAAGGAGACTCTGTTATATGTATGGTTTAAAACTAGCAGGGTTCTATCCAAGGGAGTTTGATCTAAGGTGGTTTGATCAAACCCTCTCCAATTGGAATCATTTAAATGGAACTTTTCAAGGCTTAAATCATTATATTTTCTAAAAATATGTGATTTCAGCAAAAATCAGGATCTCCCAGAAAGTGAAAATCACTATTGTGGGATCACCCCTACCAGAAGTATACTGGAGAGAAGAAATTCATATTGTTGTTTACATACTTAACAAATTTCAAGAAAAAGAAAACAACACAAAGACTCCCTATGAGTTGTGGTATGGAAGGATCCCTACTGTCAAGTACTTCAGAGTTTTTGGAAGCAAATGCAATATCAAGAGAGATGATGAAAAATTACGAAAGTTTGATGCAAGTTCTGATGAAGGTATCTTCCTTGGATATTCTACTAAAAGAAAAGCTTATAGATGTTACAATAAAATATTGATAAAGATTGTTGAGAGTGAAATTTTCAAAGTGGATGAAGATCTGCAGAATTCAATGGTGATAGATGGATATGAATCTAATGAACCTACCTTTAAAGAATAAGAAGAAAAATCTAAGGAACAAGAAGCACGAGATGAAGAGGAAGAACCTCCCAAAAAGACACCTAAAACCCATAAGTATGTAAAGAGAAATCATTCTGAAGAACTTATCATTGGAGAAAAGAAAAGGTGTCTTGACAACAAGGAAATTTGTTGAAGAAAAGGTAAATTTATGTCTACTTTCTAAAGTTGAACCTAAAAAAGTGATTGAGGCATGCAAGGATGAACATTGGATGAAAGCTATGGAAGAAGAACTTATTCAGATTGAGGAGAATCAAACTTGGGAACTTGTCCCAAGACCAACAAACAAGAAAATTATTGGTACTAAGTGGGTATTTAGAAACAAACTAAATGAGAATGGAGAAGTGGTAAGAAACAAGGCAAGGCTTGTGTGTAAGGGCTATGCATAAGTTGAAGGAATATAATTTGAGGAGACATTTGCTCCGGTGGCTAGAATGGAAGTAATCAGGATATTTTTGGCTTTTGCAGCACATAAGGATTTCAAAGTTTATTAGATGAATGTGAAGTCTGCTTTCTTGAATGGAGAGTGGGAAGAGGAAGTATACATGGAACAAATGGAAGGATTTCAGTTATCAGATAAACCTAATAAGGTTTGTAGATTGAAGAAGACATTGTATGGATTGAAGAAATCTCCTAGATCTTGGTATGAAAGGTTGGATAAGTATTTGATACAAGGATTCAATAAAGGTACCATAGATAGTAACCTTTACTTTATGGTTGAGAAAGATCAAATCTTGATTGTAGTTGTGTATGTTGATGACATAATCTTTGGAGGCAATGAAGCTATATGTAAGAAGTTTGTAGAAGAGATGCAAAAAGAGTTTGAGATGTCTATGTTTGGGGAGATGAATTATCTTCTTTGGGCTACAAATCAATCAAATAGATAAAGGAAAATTCATTTCACAATCAAAGTATGTCAAAAAAATGTTGAGGAAGTTTGAAATGGAAGACTCCAAACCGATATGTACTCCTATGGTTACTTGTTACAAATTGAGTAAGAATGATGAATCTCCTAATGCTGATTAGAGAAAGTACAAATATATGATTGGTGGATTGCTATATCTAACTGCTACTAGACCAAATATCATGCATGCAGTATGTCTTGTGGCTAGATTTCAAGAAGATCCTAGAGAGTCGCATGTTGCAGCAATAAAGAGGATATTCAGATACTTAAAGGGCACCCTGAATCATGGCTTATGGTATCCAAAAGATACTAATTTCACATTGAATGCTTACATAGATGTAGATTGGGCTGGTTGTGTGGATGATAGAAAAATTACAAGTGGTGGTGCATTCTTTCTTGGATGTAGATTGGTGTCATGGCTAAGTAAGAAACAAGATTCAGTTTATTTATCTACTATAGAGGATGAGTATATTGTAGCAGCATCTTGTTGCACACAAGTGTTATGAATGAGGAAAACATTGAAGGATATCAGATTAGTGTATGATGACCCTATTTCTCTCTTTTGTGACAATACAAGTGCAATAAACATTTCAAAGAATCTAGTGATGCATTCAAGGAGAAAGCATATTTCAAACAGATATCACTTTCTAAGAGAGAAGGTTGTGAAGAATGAATTGAAGCTTGAATGTGTACCTACAAAGGATCAAATTGTTGACATATTCACTAAGGCTCTTCCTAAGGATAATTTTGAGTATCTTTGAGAGAAATTGGGGGGGGGGGGGGTTATTGCCCCTCCTCTAAACTAGATGCATAAGGAGATGCATCAGTCTAGTGGATCTCATGATCTATCCTTTATTTTGGATTAATGTTGGTGGCTACCTCTCAGGGGGAGTAGGTAGTGGTATTGCAGATTGTTGAAGATTGGTGTGTGCTCCTAAGGGGAAGTATTTAGAGCAGTAATGGAAAAGTGTTGCAAAGTAGATTATGTAATGTCAAAGGGGGAGAACAATGGAATTTTTTTTGTCATTTTCCATTAATGTCAAAGGGGGAGAGAGTATCATGTGAAAAAGAGAAAGTCATCAGGGGGAGAGAGAATCATGTGAAAAAATTCATTTGAAGAGAGAATCATGTAAGGGGGAGAGTGAGTAAAGAGAAAAGAGAAAATGAAATAGGTGTGTTCAAAGCTGTTGTGTCTTTGATGGTTTTTCACATCATTTGTTTCCATCAATGACAAAGGGGGAGATTTTTGTAAGTATGTGTATATTGGTGATTTCATTGATGTCGACAAACTTGTGTTGGAATTAGTTTCAATTGTATGTGTTGAGGAAGATTGAGGTTGAAGATGAAAAGTTGGTATTGTTTATGCTTTGATTTGTTGCATTATGTTGTCATCAATTAAGCTACTGGTGTTAACCTCTGATGTTAATTTGATAAGATTCTATCTATAGTTGTGGTAGTGTTGAAGATGTTGTGGATGTGTCTTTGGTGCTTGGTTTCCAAGTGCTTTTGAGAAAAATTGATAAAAAGAGGAAACAATGTGTTGTAGTGTTATTTTGGGTTACAGAGAGGTGTTCTAGGTTTTGCTCTGTATTTATTCTCGGATGAAGATCTACCTATGGGATTTGTGTATTCTGGTGAGAGATGTTCAGAGATTTTATATTCAAGAAATGGTATGTTGGATTGCCATACAGTAGAAGTTGTGTTCACTAGTGTGTGACTAAGTATTGTAGAGGTGTCTAAAAGAAATGTTTTCACTCCACATTTCTCCATAGTTACGCTTTAGGTCTTGTGATTTTGAAGGAGTGTTGTTGGTGTTGGTAGTTTACCTCAATCAAGAGTAATTGAGGTTTGGTGCTTCAGAAGATAATTTTTTAAGTAACGGGGTTTGGTAGATTTGTTTAAATGTACTGGGTTTGTACATTTTTCAAGTGGAAGTTGTTGAGAAGGACTTTGATGGATTTCAGGGTGTTTGAGGAATATTCTATATTTTGTTCAAGTGTGGTGTGTGGTTTTCAAGTCATCTTGAGTTTGATGAAGCATGCACTTAAATGTTTAATGGTGTTTGCATGGGTAATGACCGACATGGTGTTTACACTACATACAAAGGATAAATATTGATTGTGGTACCATGTGGTTAAGTGGTGTTATTCATTTGGGTCCCAATTAAGCTTTGATGTGGTCCACATTCACTTCTACCTACCATGGAAGTGTTCTGGCATCGATCTAATTTGAATTTGCACGTTTGAGGTGCATTGCTGACCTTGGAAAGGGTTTCAAGGTTGAGGACAATATATGTATGAGTTAAATTGTTGAAGGAGGTTAAGATAGATGAAAGTGTGAAGTGTGTGATGTGAATGATGCAAAATTGAGAAGAGCAATGCAAAATCTCAAGTGTTGGATTATCGGATGTAGTGAGCAGGTATCTGCAATCATTCAAACAAACTACAAAGGTGTTGGAGCTATTATGGTGGAATCTGTATTGCATTGAGATCATGATATTTGTGTAACATTTCTTCTCTATCTTCTTTTTTTACTCCAACAGTGACCCTTGGTTGTGAGCCTTTTTGGATAGTGTGCCCTATTCTAGTAGTGGCCCTTATAACCAATTTTGTAATTACTTATATTGTGAGCTAATCCTCACCGTGGTTTTTTCCTCCTTGGGTTTTCCAAATAAATCTAGTGCTCTCTTGTGCATGATGTTAAAGTTGTTTCAGTTTATGTTATTTTTTTTCATGTTAATTCATCATAACAGACTAAGGGTTTAATGAATGCATGTGGATCTTAATGTTAATGAGGGTTTTGATGTTTTGATAAGATACAATTGATTCACCCCCCTCTTAGTTGTCTTGTTCATTCAACATAACTCTCTTTGTGCGATTTGAAACTCAATTTCAACCTTTCACTCAATTATAAAAATCTATATAATCACCTTCATATTTCACACCTAGAATTTGAGTAGCTAAGTCATGTCATTTTGAGTTTTTGAGAGCATTCTTGCAAGCATTCATATCCTTCATTATCAATCATCTAGGTCATCACATTTATGATATTTTGCAACTACAATGGAAGGCTAAGTGTTGAGCAATACAACATCACAAAACACCAAGTTTCTCCAACAATGGGTTGGTAAGATTGTATCTTATTTTATGATTAATCAAAAATTTCAAGCATAAAGATAAATGTATATAGAAGGAGCTACTAAGGAATCCAATAGTAAATATAAGTTTAGAAAAATTATGGCAGTAGTTTAGTACTAAGGTCATTTTGGGATAGATCAGATAAGTGGCATTGATAATTGAGAACTATTTTGGCCACAAATATACAAATACATGAGGATATTTATTTAGAGTTATAGAGTGTTAATTAAAAGTGTGAGTAGAAAAAATATTAGGTTATCTCAACCATTAGTTATTTATGAGAAATATTAAGAGCATATAAGTATGGATATGGTAGTGGGTTTGTCTAAAATATAAGACACATGATTTTATATTGATGGTAAAGATATATTTTCTAAGATGACATATTTCATTTTATGTAAAATGAATAATGATGAGATACATGTAGTTTATCTATTTTTTAGAGAAGTTTTAAGATCAACTAGTTTGCAAGTATTATGATTTTAGATATGGATACTAACTTTTTGATAAGATAAAAGAGGCTAAATATGTGCCCCTACCCATACAAGTCCCAATGGTGAGATTTCAAAGAAAAAAGAAAAAAAAAAGAAAATCAAAATCTCTAACATCTCGAAACAAGAATAACAACAAACACAACCTTTATTGCGTGGGGGATCTAGACAAATCTCTAAGTCTATATAATATAATTTCTTTCTTTTGAAAGCCTATGAAGCTCAAATTTAAGAGATGTTAAACCTTCCCCATTGTCCTCTTTGATATATTTCCCTTTTTTATTTTTTCTCCTATTCCTTTAGAAGGATTTTAAAGCTACTTGTTGTGAAGTTAAGGATTTACTTATTGAGATTAATGATCTTATTTATAGACATTTAAGTTCCTTAAATTTCCATTTTATGCCCATCTATAGTAGATCCATTTCGATCCTATTTATATGACATATGGAACAAGGAGAACCATAGTTTTTATTTATGACCATGGTATCCTTACCCCCATTGGGTTTTTCATATTCTTCAATTTTCTACTGTTCCTTAGTAATTTCCTCTTGCGCTTCTTTTCCTTTCTTTAATTTCAAGGTTTTTAGTATAATTTCCTCCCTCCTTATTTAGATTGGAATTTATATTAGTTGAGGTTTCAATGGGCTTATTAGGGTTGACAATTTGATAGTACGATGATTTTCTATTCTTCTTTTTTATTAATAGATTTTACCATGGAATTAGAGCTAGAGTCCAATCTAAGATTCATCTCATAATGGGTTTCATGAAAATCACTATCATTAGACTTCATATCCTCATCCATAATTTTAGGTTCTTCATTTCCACTAGAGCTAACCTCATTTATAATCTCATGTATGCGAGTCTTCTTCAACTTGGGTTTTTTGGAGGAGAGCCTAGCAAACCATCTCTTATTCTTAGGTATTTGGTGGATTCTTTCCTTACCCTTAGAGTTGGAAGAAATATTTTTTACTTTCACAAGTAAGGGTTTCTTAGCTATCATAATCTCCTTTAGACCTTTAACTATAGAAACCAAGATTTTTCTTTCAAAGTCTCATGTGGTTGATTGAGACAACAAAAAAGGGGGATATTAGGGTTAAGAACTTATGATTTATAAACTATAGGGGATTACTCACAAGGGTGGTAGATAGAAGTAGTGATACAAATAAAAGATTAACCCTAGGTGTAAGAGAATGTGTAATTCCCTAATTTTGATCGAAGGGAAAGAATATAGCTAAATTTTTTTTACACATATATATGTAAATATGATCTAAATTGTTCTACCATGCTCAACATGGTAATGCTACTACACACATCAAATAACATTTCTTTTACAACATCAACATCAATTTTTTTCTCAAGAGTGGGGATGGGGAGGTAAGAGTAGACAAGTGCACAAAGTCCCTCATGTGCACCCTAAATCGATGAAGGGTGACCCTAGCGACTTAGGTTAGACTTTCAAGCATGTTTATTTACCATCTAATGGGAGAGTTAGAAAGGAATTCCTTTGAAAATGATATTTCCCTAAGGAGTAATTATTAAATTGTTATGTTATTACATTTGCCCGCCTATACCTAAAACACCATCAATTAAGCATACCTTGTTTCATCAATGATTTAATAGAATTTAAATATTGGTAAGATGATACTCTTAATATTAGTATTAAAATTCATACCAATATTAGTAATAAAATCTCTATGAATAATCACCTTGATAGTAATATTTAATCTTTACATTAATATTAATAATCTTATTAACTCTTCATGAAATTAATTCTCCCACTCATTCATTAATATTAATATAATTATTAACCCTAATGATATTAATATTGATTCACTTTAGCATTAACATGATTATTATGAATCCTACTAGGTTAATAATACTAATTTTCACTTCTAATTTAATATTAATATCATGTGGTGAAAAAAAATCAGTTAATATCAATGTGATAATTAATGATATTGACCTAGAGATAATAATAATTTGATTATTTATATTAAAACCACTTAGTATTAATTTTTTTTATTAGATAAGCAGGGGAAGGCCCTGATCCCTTACAAAATGAAAAACAAAGCCAAATAACTCAGCAAAAAAAATTGGCCAAAAACAACCAACCAAAGAGAAACAACCAATCAAAACAAAAAACAACATAAAATTGTTCAAGGAATAGTACTTGAACCAAGTAAAGCCTCTAAGGGCACGTTAAACAAAACCGTGACCTTTTTAGAAAAATGTTTATTTTCCGTGAATCATTGTCCAAGGAGAATTAGAAATTGAAATTGAGAAAATTTGATCAGAAGGGGAAGACTCCCCTTCGAGTAGCAGACCAAGGAAGAGTTGATACTTAGTATTAATTTTAATACTACTCAATATTAATATTAATAATTATTATAATCATTAATATCACTCTTTAGTATTAATAATAATATTATTATTGATATTAAAATTTCTCTTAAGATTAGTATTATTACTTATTATTAAAACTAATATTACTCTTAATATTATTAATGGCATTTAATATTAGTATCATTATTAATAATACTAACATTAATATCGTCCCTCTTTTTTTCTTACTAACAGAACTAATATTACTTTGGACCTTCCCCATGATACTACACTAAATGAATTTAGTTTTGTATATTTAAACTATGCATATATAATTGTACTTCAAGAACAATAAGTATATATAACACACATTGCGTAAGAGGTTTTCTTAACACTTATTTTGTATCCTTTATTGCTTATAACTAATTATATATATCTCTTATTTATTTATATACATTATTTCATTTTTTTATACCACAAATTTATATAAATGTATATGATCGATCATAAGCAATTTATAGTAGTACCCCAAAAAATAATAATTAATTGTTAGGTTGGCACTTCCACTAATGTCCCACTATGATAGTTATTATCATGTTGTTACACTATATATAATTTTACCTCAAGAATGATAAGTATATATAACACACATCATGTAAGAGGTTTTCTCAACACTTATTTTGTATCCTTTATTGCTTATAACTAATTATAAATACATCTTATTTATTTATATACATTATTTCATGTTTTCATACTGCTAATTTATATAAATGTATATGATTTAGATCATAAGCAATTTATAGTAGTATTCCCAAAAAATAATAATTAATTGTTGGGTTGGGGCTTCCACTGATGTCTCGCTATGATAGTTATGCTCATGTTGTTACACCTCTTTCTAAGGAATATTAGTTTCATTCCATACCTATACACCCTTCCATGGGTTTTAATGAGGATAAACAAATTAAAATAAAAACATTAGAAACCCTAAAATCTGAGTGGCACCTATGTAAAGGATTTTTTTATTATTTCCTTTTTTGGCTTGTTTTATTTTTACAAGAGATTTTTTTCCTAACATGAAATAATGAGGAGAAGAGAGATATAAATAAGGCTATAGGGAATAGGAGAGGTGAGTCATCCTACAGATCTAGGTAAAATGGCAAGAGGTTTTGGCACCATCATAACTCTACAATGGGCTTGTTGGTTTGCTGATATGCCCTCAAAATTCTTTTATTTATTATTTTTTGTGTTATCTATTTTGTTCTCTTAATGTTCTCATCATCCAAGCAACATTAATTAATGTTCCCAATCATCATCTATCATCAAATTTATATCCATGGAATGTACATCATCATAATATGTTTTCTTTGAAGTTATCTTTTATTCCACTTAGTACATCTTTTCATCATCCTTATCTTTTCAAGAGACCTCTTGGGATCCATTTCACCCAACAATTCTCTTGAGGGGGCATCAATTCCATCACCATACCTAAGTTATTGGGGAAACCTACCACCAAATATTCACTCCATTCCATCCTACTCTTTGTTCTTATTTGACATAAGACCACTTAGTTGCAACATTGTATCAAAAAAGGAAAAAATGTAGACACTTATATATTTCTCTAGTGTACCTAGTCCTAATTGACCAAACGCATCACCTAGACAAGTCTCCTTCACTTAAAGTATCTCACTTAATTAATAATCTTGTAATTTAATTATCCCCCTTTTCCATCTCACCTCACAATAAAATAAATAAATAAATATTGTTTACACCTATTTTCCACCTCACACATGGTTGAAATAATTAAATAAAATTATTATTTAATTATAGCTATATTACCTCAACCTAAATTCAAAGAATAAAGGATACCTAAGAACAATTGTCCTTATGACTCCAATATTTTCTCCATCAAACCTAAGAATAAAAGGATCCTAAGTACATATGTCCCCTATATCCCGCATGGTTATTAACCTTACCAAATTTAGTAAGTCACTCCTAGCCCTTCACATTCCAACAATCTCCATCTCAACCCTCCATTATCTCCTTGATCTTAGGGAAATAATCTTTGACATCCTTCATCATTGATCTCACCATCAAATCTCAATCACCCATTGCCTCCTCCAAAATTCTATAAATTTAGGCACTATCTTATCCATTTTATATCCATCAACTTTGAGCTAAGTATATGCTATGAAAATCGATACCTTCAACAAAAGAGCATCCACATATCAACTAATCATAGGAGAAAATCATTCAACAATCGAGTTTATGGTAACATTTGATTCGGTTTTTGATGTTATTGTGTTGTTTTGAACTCTTTTGTTGAGCTCTACCTAGATATATTTTTTGGTTTGAATAGGAAACTTGCGTGTTTATTTGCTTCCATTTGCATTTTCAAATCATATCATTATAGTAATATGAATATTTATATTTTATTTTATCTCTTAAATTATATTTGTGATATGGACAATGCTTAATTCTTAGTATTTAAGTGGGGGTTAAATGCTCAAGGAATTTTTTATGTTTGTAAATATAGACAATGGTAGTTACATCTTTTATAATTTTATTTTCAATAACAAGTGCAATCTATTAACCTTAATATAGTTTTTGTTTTACTGTGAAAATTCCATCTATCTCATAGTAGTGTACATCAAATGGAAATGCTTACTTTTTATGGGCATCAATTAAAAGTTAATTAATAAAGGGTAATAATTTATATTTTGTTCTTGTAGCTATTACATAACATTTTCAAGTTGTGCACAACTATTAACATATGAGAAATGGGTTCTAACTAAGAATTTAATTTAAAATCAATATGATTGCTAGATGGCATAGAGATGTTTTTGTCAACATAGAGATGATTATAGGGTAGAGTTGATTCTTATTTATGTATAGATTTAGATTTAGATTTTCTTTTTAGTGGTATTAAATCATAGAAACTTCAATAAAATTTAGAAAATACTAGTAGAGTGTGTACATTTTAACATTATATAGATGTTTAAATGAAATTTCATCTATTATATGTTCTTTGAACTTTTTTTAATTGTTTTTTGTTTAAAACTTTGTAATTGATCATAAACTTGGGAGTGTTTTTTTGTGAACACGTTAAGCTCTTTGAGAACATTTGGTTTCTTAGGATTATTTTTTTAATAAAAATATTAATTACTATGTATTTCAGTGCAAAACTTAGTGAATTGTTACTAACTTTCTATGTCTTCTCCTTGTGGTTATAATATACTCTATTATTTCTAAAGATTTTTTTTAATCTATTATTTAAATTATTTTAAAATATATACCACCAAAAATCTATACATTTAGGAAACTTTCACTATAATGTAGGTGCAAATCATTTTGAAATCATTCTTATTGGATCTATTATCAAACTAATAGAGATGGTTTGGGTATGTGTTATATAGGTTTATCATTTCACTACTACAAAATAATTTATACCACTAGATATATGAGGTGTATTGAAAATCATTATGTATAGATTTCAAAGGAGGAGAAAATATTGACTATATGCTAGATTTTTAGGGTATCTATTACTTATTGGGAACAAGTAACATGTTTCATCTTTTAATTTTTCTATTTAAATTTGTTATAATCAACTTAATTTGATTATTTTTTAAGGAAACACCTCAAGTCCCTTCTCACTTATGTGATTATATTATTTTAGACTTTAGTAAATGTTGGTATATTTAATATTTCCCTTGTCCAACACAATATTTGGTTAGTTCATGGGTGTTTTATATTTTAGCTATTGTTACATATTTTAATTCTTAGATGACAATTCTATACGATATCATGTTTATAGATGTATATAAAGGGGAATTGAATAAAATGATGATTCCTTTTACATGTAGGGGGTTTTAAACTTGATATAGTTTGGCGACTCTCCTTATGAGATGTATGGAGTTTAGGATTGTTTGACTATAGAATTCACATTATTAGTAGGACAAAGTACTATTATATGTTCAATAGTTTGTTGATAGATTCTTGGTAACTTATAAAATTAGTAAGAGGTGCAACCAAAACACCCCTAGGAACCAAAAGGGGATTAGAAACAATCAATACCCTATTACAATCAAGATTTGACTAGATTCAACAATAAGAGGACCTACTTAGAATCCTTTGAATCAATGTCATCCTCTACAACCTTCATAGTAAGGTGTTCTTGATGAGCATTCTTCCACCACGTCGGGGTAAACCCATAATAGTGGTGTACAATTTTGATGAGGAAGGAAATTTGTTAAAATGCTCACACATTCTAAATTTCATATTTTTAAGGGTTCGTTCGAACTAGGGGGTTCGCACGAACCCAAAAGAGGGGTTCGGTCGAACCCCTAGTTCAAGCGAACCCCCTTTTGCATGGTGGGTTCGTTCAAACCCTATGATTTCACATTCCCTCATGGAAAATTAAAAAAAAAAGGGGGTTCGCTCGAACTCCCCTTTTTTGCCCTTCTCCCCCTCTTCCACCAAATTTTAGCAGATTTCTGCCCTTCGAAGTTCGGGTTGAGGATGAAAATGGAGGAGACTTCACAAACCCAATTGGAAGATGGTAGTTCTCAGAACGAGCTATCCAACGAATTAAATTTTAATATGTTTTGGTTTTATTATGTATGTGCTTTTTTAGTTTTATTAAACATAGGTTTTTCACTGAAAATCAAGCTCTTTGTTTTGCACATGTGGAAAAATAGAAGATTATCAAAATAAAAAATTTAAAAATATGGTGAGGCTGAGTATTGATGTCCTTGATCCATTAAAAAAAATAAAATTGAATTTTGATTCATACAAAAAAAATTATGTTGTATACAGTCCGTCTATGTTTGAATCGCAATTGGTTTGACTTTGAAACTTGATTAAGGAAAAAATATTCAATAAAAAACTATGAGACCAAATGAAAGTGCTAGATATCGTAGTTACAAACCTAAATTCAAAAATATTAGAATTTTATCCTGCATACAAAAAAAATTATATTGTATACGGTGAGCATCACTTTTTAAAAATGTTGTTTTCTGAAAAAAAACCTGTTTTCGTGGGAGATGGAAAAAAAAGTGCAATCTGATTCCGAAAATTTTTTAAAAAATATTTTTAGAATCTACAGACAAAATGTGATGAGACTCTAGTTTGCATCATCTTCAAATTCCTCACAGTTTAGCCGCTATAGGATCCCGAATATGAAGATTTAGTTAAAAATAATAATTGCAGTGTCCAGTTTGGCTAAAAATTGTAAACCACTATTGTGGGATCACCTCACGAGGAGGAACATGAAACCTTCAAGTGAGGATAATATAATGCCAAGTGACTAGTATAAAATTATTGTAGACACCAAAAAGGGATGCCTTCATAATCCAAAGATTGGATCTAAGAGGTATCCCCAATCTATAAAACAACCTCCATCATGAGAGTTGAAGATAAGACCAATCCCGTAAGGATACAAGTGTAGGTGGTGTGAGATAACATGGTAGTGACATTATCCACCATAATACAATGCCCCAAGGAGTTACCAATGCCCATATAACATGAATTACACCAAAAATGGAGTGGGAGATTCAAGAGGAAAATATGTGCTAGTTGTACTTATAAATCTAAATGGTTTTTCTTCATTTCTTTAAAACATTATTTTAAAAAGATTTGGACAAAATACATGTTTTAATAAGTTTCAATTAGGGGTTCTATTATGCCACTAAGAATTTAATCTATAGGAGAACAGTGTTGTGTTTGAGAGGTTTGTTATAATTTGATATAAATGTTAATTTAAACTATATTTATTTTTATTCGTTAATAACATAAGTATATATGTTCACATTTTATTTGTTTTTTGGTTAATTGACATATGAGTATTTGATAATTTTATTTGTTAAATGAGTAGGAGTACAATATGACGATGTTTTGATTTTTTAATATTAACGCCTATTTTAAATTTTTCTCTAAACTCATTACATATAACTACAAAAATATATACAATTATTTTGTTACACTTTCCACACATTAATGTGTAATTTTCATGTTATATAGATTTAATGTAATTTATACACTATACAAATGAAAATATATAAAAGTCAAATAGTCACAACTTCCTTTTTATTTGTAATGATATGTTAAAAATAGTAAGATTGTTGACATTATCAAGGACAAACACAAAATACAACAATGTGCTCCATGTTGAAATATTGTAAAGGTAATGACTAATAGTTTTTAGAGGGATTAATAAAGAACAAATAGAATGAGTGGATGTGGTTTATAGTTGTAGAAGAAATTTTTATCTATAGAAAAATAGGAGAAAAGGTAACAAGAAGCAAGATTAAAGAAACTAAGCAATGAAATTATAATAAAAGCAACATGTATTAAATCTAATTTTCCAAAAAGTGTGTAAATAGACATTCATAATAAATAATATATACATCAACTATTGTAGGAAAAAACAAGACATCCATATATTTAAACTCAACAAAATCAAACATCTAAATATTAGAAAATTATAGATAATGTGCACAATCTAGGATAAAACAAACTTAAACTTCCACCTTTTCTCAAAATAATAATTCTAAATATAACTCAATAAAAATGTTCACAATCTACGAGAGAACAACTTAAACTTCCACCTTTCCTCAAAATAATAATTCTAAATATATCTTAATTATACTATTATAAAATTAAACACTTTAAACATAACTATTAAATATTTATATTAAACTTACAACATACACATCACAATTGAAATACAATTACTGATTTTAACTTTTATATTAGAAAAACTTAAAATGCCAACAAATCCATTTAAACTAATACATTTCCAAATTATTACTAGTAATAAAGATTGCATTATAATGGCTGCTTTTTTATCTGTAGTATTTACTAAAATCCCTAAAACTCAAATTTCATAATAAAAAACAGAACGGATTTGAAATATTTTATTGTAAACAGGATTGAGACGAGGGCAACTCGGTTTTGATCCCATCAACGGAGTAAGGAAGGATGGTCCTCGAACAGAGTACACTGTTAATGGTTTTGTGTTCTTTTCTCAGGTGATGTCGAGGGCCAAAATTGGCTGCGCATAGATTTGCAACTTTGGGAGAATCATTACGGTATTTTGTTGTTAGCTTTAAAATTGAAATGTTTCCTTCGGATGTACAGATTTGGTTTATGAATATGAGAATTATAAATGTTAAGAGATTGATGAGTATGATTGCTTCTGTTGTATGCATCGAAATAGATATGGTTTTTACATTTTGGATTTGATATGTGAATCAAATTTTGACCTAACCAGGTCTGCAGCCGAAATTTATAGAGTTGTAAACAATTTTATATTAAAAACCCATGTTTACATATCTCATGAATGCACAGTCCGTGTCTAATATTCTACAGTCCATTCGAGGGAGCCCATAACTTCACAAAAAAATTATTAAGGGAGAAAAAATGAATTGCATTCAGGCTATCCTTACCATTCGTGTCCTTGAGCCTTGTTTGGGGTTTTAGCAAGAAAATATGAAAGATTTCAAGCAAAATTCTTCTCAAACTATTAATAGCTGAAACCCCACACACTCACCACAAAGGGCGTCTAGTTTTCACACAAAGGTAAATGAGAGTTTCAATATATACAGAGTTGTATGTAGACTCTAGAGAGTCTCTCGCATCATTAAAAACAAAAATGCGAAAAAAACCTTCATGCAAAAACAAACAGACTTCTTTTGTTCCTTCCATCGAATGACAATATTTATTTTAATTCTACTAAGAATTCAATTTAGGGCTTTTCGAGGTCCCAAACCTTCAATCTGAATAGGGTTGTTATTTTCACAGAAAAACTTGGCGCATGGCCTTTTCATCTAGTTTACACTCAAACTAAATAACTACTGTTAAAAATTAAACAGTATTTATATGAATTCAGTTACCTCTCAGATCTTTCTTCAATCATAGATGCTCTCTAATACTCACTTCCCAAACTCCTGCAACTATTATAGCCACCCCAATTATTTAAATGGAATGCCTCAAATAAATGTGATGTTGCAGTTGTAATCATTTTGGAAGACATACAGGAAATATGTGAAAGAAGAAAAGCTTCTAACTGTTTTGCCATGACTGTAGGGTATATGTAAATGGTAGGTTTAAAGCGGAATACCACAACTCAGGCCACCATGAAACCTGAAAGGATATAGTTGCAATACGCTGAGCTATACCTAGTGAAGGAATTATTTGACAGAATGCCTCAAATAGATAACATCTCAAAGAATGCAATAATCATGCAGACATACATGTATAATGTGGAGGCATAGAAAGCATGTAAATTGTTCGATGAAATTCCTCAAAGAGCAGTCATCTCATGGAATGCATGATTATAGAATGCAAAAAATAGATTTGTTAAAAAGGTTTCAGAAATTTTCATGCAAAATGTAAATCGACAAACATTATCAAATATAACTGACCAATTTTTTTTACATTTATGCAAAGAGTGAAAGACCCAAAGTTTTGGAGGTCCCAAACCTTCAATGTGAATATTCAGAAAAGCTATCTAAATTTATTTCATTCAAGTGCTTTCTGTTATTTTCTTAGAGTATACGATAACTTGCCACAAACTTTTCTAGATTTTAGATTGAAGCCACTGAAAAGAACTAGATGCAACATTGATGGGGATATGGGTTGTGTGAACATGCACCTATTAATTTGTTATATCAAGTATCAGGACAAGGTCAGTTCTAATGTTCTCACATAAGGAAACATGACATTCCATAGTGCTGTTTTGTTTTATAGGCAATAATAAAATAAAGAGCATGCATAATAAGAAATATTTTATCTCCTGAATACTGAAATTCAAAGCAAATTGCTTCAATTCTCTCCTTTGAGGCTATCAAAACATGTCTAGTCTTCATCCAATTATCAATATTGTTGACATCCTCCACTTATATGTCATTTAGTGACATCTAAACCAAGCTGAACACAACATTTAAAGAGGATCTTTTCATCAACTTGGGAAACATCCATTGCATCCAACAATTAATCTAGAGTTTCCCTTTTTCTGCACATGAATGTTGTTATCCAAATGGACATCGTTGCACGCTTAGAGCTATGCATATTCCTCATCATGAGTGTGAATACAACTATATCACTATTAATTTGGTGTCTTGGATTGTTGTTACCTTATGCATTAGTATATTGATTAAATATTGACATTCATCATTGAAGCCTCTTTGTTGATTAGGGAAAACCCTTTTTGCATGGATATAGAGGTCAAATTCTTGGGTTTTTATCTTCTCTGGGGATGGGGAATTTCGTCGATGGTTAGATTGTTCCATGAATTTTCCCCTAGCATTACAAATGAACATTCTAAGCAGTAAAGATAATTTTAGGATGCATAGATATTTTTTCTTTTTTAGAGTTTGTAGAAATGAGGCCTAACAAGGTCACAATCACTGTAATGCATTTCTCATTTTGATTACATGTTTTTAAATATACTTTTAGTTCTAGTTGGGGAGGAGCTTATGTTACAGTTTAATACTATTTCTAACTTTGATTGTAGGTGGTGAGGAGCTTTGGCCAACTATATGAATATGAAGAAGGTGAAATAAGGAGAAAGCTAAGAGAACCGAGGTTTTGTTTCCAAACCATGAGCGAGTTTGATGTGTTGGATGACAGATATAAATGGAGAAAATATAGCCAAAAAGTTGTTAACAACACTCACCATCCCAAGTTTTTCTCTTTGCCAATATACACATTTTCTTCTCATTTATTTGGAATAGTTCCAATTGAAACAGACAACAAAATTAAACAATAGGATGCATACTGTTTCCTTCAAATCTAAATTGTAGTGAATGTTGAAAGAGTCAATGAAATTTTACGTAACTTGCTTTCAATAGAGTCGGTCATTAAATTGCAACTTCAATATAAGAAAATTTCAATACGCATTTGCTCGATGTTTTTATGCAATACACAATTTTTTTTACAAAATACAGTAATATTAAGCTAGACGTGTATGATGGTTTTTAATTTTAATTATGTATATTTTTTCAATCATATTCTCTTTTTTTTGCATTGAAAAATATACACAATTAAAATATTCTCTCTTCCTCTTACCCTTCTTTCAAGATTCTTTATATCCAGTTTATCTGGCTCTTTCCTTCCCTTAGTTTTTTAATAATTTTTGTTTCTCTTTGTCTATATATAAATATATACTTTTCTTCTCTTGATGATTTTTATTCTTTCTTTTGTTTTTACTTTCTCTCTTCTTACTTAATTTCATTATTTTCATGTTTTTCATATTTATCAAAATTTTCTTTTTTTAATGTTTATATGATTTTTTCTTTTATTCTTCCTCTATTTTTTCTTTCATTTTTCTCTCATAGTGTATTTCTCACTCGCATCTACCTTTATACCTCTCTTTCTCTTTTGGCATATCTCTTTTCCTTTTAATTTTTTTTTATTCTAATTATCTCTCATTGTCTAGATATCTTTATTTCTGTTTAATGTTTCTCTATATTGTTATTTCTATTTCTTTGTTTCTTCTTTCCATCTATTTTTCTCTCTTTCTATATGGGTTGGACCTTTTACCCTAAAATTTATTTTTTTGACCAATAGACCTTGATCTACACCCTAGCCTCATGGGTCATGGGTTCTAGATTGATAAACGTTTATCCTATAGCCTAAACACTTAGATCCTAGACCCTTAATTTTTGAACCTTAAAACTTAGAGGCTATGTCTTGTACTTGTGGACCCTAGACCAAGAAATATCACTATTCACTTTTTACCTTAAACTTGTGGACGAACCCTAGTGCTTAGGCTATGCTACTAGATATTTGACCTCAAACAATAGAGCATGGGCATTAGATCCCAAGAACCTAGGCCTTAAACCTTAGACCTTAGAGCTTCAAACTCCAATAGTGAACTTTGGATTGTTAGATGATTAAAGCTTGGATCCAAGACCATGTATAGTAGACAATGAACCTTAGAATTTAAACACTAGATTATAGAAATTAATCATGCCCTAAATCTAAGAAATCGAACATCGTATGCTAGATATTTACCCTTAAACTTGGAGACTAGACCTTGGGCCCTATCCCTAGATTATAGATCATGAACCCTTGACCAAGAAACCTATACCATCTATTGTGAACTCTTAAAGCTTGTATTTGAGATCACTAGGAATTTAGCATTATGCATCCTCAACAAGAAACATATACCCTATACCATAAATCCTTGGACCATTGGCATTTGGCCCCATCCTTAGAGCCTTAACTTTAGACATTGGAATGTGGACACTATACCCTTTGGACCTAGGTCATAAGAACTTGACCCTCAAACCGTAGACTATGTGCCCTTATATTGTGTCCCTTGATTCTTCACCTTGGAATCCAAGACTTCTTGAACATTACACATTGAGTACTTGATCTTGGGCCCTAGAATTTGGACTATAGAATGAAAGCATGAACCCTATAAATCAAATCCTTGAACCAAACCTTGTTTCTAGACACATTATCCTAAATCCTTTTACCTTTGAAGTTGGATCCTAAACCCTACAACCTTAACTTTGGACCCATGACACTATATGTTCTAGCTTGGATTCATGGACCATGGACTTTAGATCAATGAACTATTACTGAATATTGTGATCCCTTATACTCTAGACTTTAGACAATTAGACCTCACACCTTAGACCAAGAAACCTTTGCCCGATGCCTTTGACCATGGACATTGTACCATAGGCCCTAGATCTTTGACACAAGACCTCAAATTATGGATGGTAGACCCATGGAACCTAGGCCTCAAATCCAAGAGCTTAGACCTTAGGCCCTATGATCTCTTTTTGTCCCTATTATGTCTTTCTTTCATTCCTTTTTTTGTCATGTATTTATTTGTCTCTATTATTCTCCTTTTATCTTCAAATTTAGATATCTTTATATATTTTTTATTCTTATTCATTTTCATTTTCATTTTTCTATCTCTCATTTTTTTATTATCTCTTTGTTTATATTATTTGGTACTCTCTCTTTCTTCAATCTCTCTTTATTTCTTGGAACCTTTTTTCTTTCAATCTATATTTTTTTCCCTTTTGACCAAACTCTTTTTATAATTGTCTTTTTGTTTAACCCTTCTTTCTTACTATTTATTTCTATCCCTATTATGCCTTTTATTTCATTCCCTTTATTTTTGTAGTGTATTTCTTTGATTATCTTATTCTCTCTTTATCTCATAGTTTAGATCTCTTTAGATCTATTTTTCTTTCTCATTCTTTTCCTTGTTGACGTTTCTCTATCTCTTTTTCTTTTATTTTTCTTTTATTTATATTATATGATTCTATTTATATGTGCTTATATCTCTCTTTACTTCTATTTTTCTTCCAATCTATATTTTTCCCTCTTAACCTTTCTTTTTGTCTTTGTCTCTCTTTATAATTGTCTTTTGTTTATCCCTTCTTTCTTACTATTTATTTCTATGTTCAATTTCATTTTTCATTACAAATATTCATTATTTATCTCGTTATCTTCATCTTTATATCTCTCCTTTTATTCCTTTGTTGGTGTTTATCTTTCTTTTATTCTTTCTTTCTTGATTTGTTTATTTCTTAGTTTTTCTATCTTTTTGTCACTTTCTTTCTCTTTTTTCTTTTTATTTTTTCTCTCCTTTCTTATTTTCTCATTATTTTTATTTTCCCAAAATTTTACTTTCCTTTTTTATATTTTTTCATTCATGTTTTTGTTTTTTTATTATTTGTATCTTTCTCGCTTCTTTTTTCCTTCCTTTTTTTCACTTTCCTTCTTTCTTTTCTTTTCTTCCTTTCTTTTTCTTTCATCATTTTTCTTTCTTCTTTGTTATTTTTTATTTCTCACATTTTACTTTCCTTCTGTAACGCCCCACCACGCAACCAAGTGGAACCCAAAGGCCCACCTCCCGTGTTAGGAGATAGTAACAAGGAATCCTAACCAAGACCAACACCTCTAGACACATGCTACATCATAACTATACCAAACTGAAACAATCAATCACATGAACCTCACAAGTAACACAAGTACAACACATGTACATCACAAGAGTATCACAAGTACAACTCAACATGGTTACATTGCTTCCAGAAATAAAGTAGATCAAGTATGTTGCGAGAACCATACACAAAATCAAACACCAACCATGGTCACATCAGGTATGTTATAGAAGCCATACCCTCAATAAACAAGTACCAGTTGTTGTCCTAGACAGAGTGTCATTGCATAGCTCGTCATGATTTACCCATTGCGGATCCTCAAGATGGTGGCCTCAAACCGATTCTTGGCCCTCATACTTACTAATGCGGTATCAAATACCTTTCGTACAGACAAGATAGATGACCTTTCCATCCACGGCCTTCCCACCCATCCCAAGCCTAACTGAGCACTTGGGTCCATGAATGAGGTATAATTATCTTTTTAGTGTGAAGTACTACCCAAACTTCTAATTATTGTTTTTAGTTATCACTTAATTACACCACTTCCGAAGGTTACCCAATCTTACCTCTTCCGGGCTCTGGCCCCTACGGAAGCCACTCTTCTACTTGACAACACACATAACATCCAAGCATCAAGGGTACAAAGTGCAATAAACAAGGTATTACAACCACTCCTTTCTCAAGAGGAAACCTAAGTTCAAACCCTCTCCAAACACTGGAGGTACAAGGTAACAAAGTCACTCCTGACAAGGAGGCACAACTCACGTAATCCACTCCTAAACCAAGAAGGTACAAAACATCCCCATTCGTAGAAACCGGGTAAATAACTGATAACATACTATGCACTACCCAAGGGATACAAAATCGGTTGACAACATGACATGACAACCCCCATAACATAAGATCCCTATCTGGAAGACTTAACCACCCTTACCATTTTCCCCAAGGCGATAACATAAGAGATTACTTTTTAAACAAACAGTTTAATCAGAATTAACTCTACTTCGGATTTCCTAATTCCACATCTTTCATTTACATTCAGTACTTATTAACCTTAAGACAATTGAATTAAGTATTGACTCTTTCAATCAAAAAATGGAATTCAAATAAAAAGTTCAATTTCACTAATTGTTTCAATGGTAACAAGTAATCATGTATCTTTCTACATTTCAGAATATGACGTTTAAAAATTACAATAGGTTTACTGCAAAATAAATTATTAAATAATTACGATGCTAAACACATTTCATTAAATTTCTATGTTTGACTTTACAAATATGCCTTTAAAATTTCAATTGCTAACTCAACTAAAGATTTCATAATTTAATTCTCACTTGACATTTATTTAATATCTCCCAAGTAGATTATTTAACATATAATCAAATTTCTCAACTAACTCATCCAAATATAAATATATCAAATAATATGCATATTTAATTACTTAATACACAATTATTTATTCAATTACATAATATCCCTTTAACATATATTATATTAATATTATAACATTATAAATATTAATATATATTATAATATATCAATATTATAATGTTATGAAAAATAATAATATATATTATATTATATTAATATTAAAATATTATATATCATAATAATAAATATTAATATAATATTAAACTAAAATTAAAAAAAAACAAAAAACAAAAAACAAAATAAAAAAAATCAAAGAAAAAAAGAAGCTCACGTACCTCCCCTGGCCACGCGCGCCCTTATCACTATGGGCGGTTGTGTTTACACATAGTCGACCCCCATTAATGGGGGCAACTGTGTGTAAACACAGTCGTCCTCATGGGCAGCGACCGGTGGTAAGGAAAGGGGGAGTGGGGAGGAGCGCGCTGGGCACGGCTCCCTCCACTCGCCTCCCATGGGGGGGCGCAGTGGGGGTGAGCCCCCAGCAACCTCCCCCGACCCCTGCGGATTTTTTATAATAAAAAAAAAATTGTTTAAAACAAAAAAAACAGGGTTTAAACCCTACGAGCGTACATCCGCCTAGGGATTTCAATAAAATTCGGCTAGCATAACCCTTCTTTAAACAAAGAACAAATATGTATATATATATACATATATAATATTTCTGGTTTTCTTTTGGACAAAACAAATTGAGAAACCAGAAAATAAATAAATAAATGAAACAAACAATTACACTCAAAACATCATTTTTGAAGCATTTGTTTTATTTTCTTTCCTTTTCTTTCCTTTTTGAGGGGTTCTCTTGCTAATTTGGAGAACAAGATTTCATCTTCATTTCAATAGCATACAAACAACAAAATTCAAGAATTCTTTCCACATGAACTCCTACCATTGATATTTAAAATTCAAAAATAACTCAAAAGCCAACATTTAAAAGACTTGAACCTAATTTTTTTGAAGATGATAGAAAGATCCTGATGTGTTCTTGCTTCCTTTTTAAATTCCACTGATTCTATCAGCTTTCTTCAAAAACCCACAATCTTCAACAATTATTTCTCTTTTCCTTTGGTTTTTCTCCAAACTCATGAACATTCAACTTGTGAAGCAAAATTCAATAATAATAAAAATCTCCCCAAAAATCCTACAACCACCCTCATAAATACTTCATAACAGAAAAATAGAAAATATCTAATTTTTTTCAATTTTTGAATTCAAATTTCTAATTTGACTTTTAATTTATTTTATTTTATTTTTATTTCATCTTTTCCATATTCTCAATTTCACACAAAATTTTATTAACTCGAAAATGGAAAACTTTATTTATTTCCAATCAATTAATTTAATTATCAATAAACTAAATCTAATCAAAGATTAAATTTATTTATTATTAATTTAAATTACATTTCAACATAAACTAGATAAAGTTAAATGGCAATTTAACTACCAAGCATATATTTTAACCTTTTTCCAACCTTCTAATTTAAACTGAACCCAAACAAATTGAACAATATAAAACAACTGGACCACACCAAAATTGATGACACACTATGACTAGGGTGACGACCTGGCACAAAATCCTAGCTACTATCTTCCAATCGAATACCGTTGGGCATTGAACACGCTCCAACCTATGAAACCAGGTGGAGTCGATGTCTTGTACCTATCAACCTGAAAATCAAGTAAACAACAACATATAATATGAACAACATAAAATACACACCGTGAAGAGGGAATCACGGGATCGCAGGGCGCTCGCAAGCAAGTGATGTGATGTCGTCCCCTTCACCAATACAGTGTAACTAACTGACAAATCTAACATACTAATATAATCCAAAACATAAACATCATTAATTCGAATATCCATTTATGTCAATTCAAAACATGGCAAAAGATATCATCATATTAAAATACCATCACATCGAAAACTATCATTAACGCCGCTTTATAAGTAGCAATCAAAAGAAGTCAGGTACCATAGTCAAAGTACTAACAAAAAGTACAACATAACAGAGCATAACATTGTTCGATCAAAAGGACAAAACAAAAGGGTATTACACCTTTATATTGTTTTTTTTGTTTTATTTTTTTTATCATTATTCTCAGCTTATGTCTCTTTCATCTTTCTATCCCCCTTTTCTCTTCTCTCGTCTTTTTTTTTATGTCTTATGTTTCCTTCTCTCTCTCTCTCTCTCTATTTCTTGTTTTGTTTTTTTCTTGGTGTAATTTAATGCTAAAACCTATGATGGAACTCGCTCTCCCCCAGCCACCCCTCCTCCCCGCCCACCAAAAAAAGTGGAACATTATCTTAGTTCATGGTTACAATAATCCAATAAAGCTTCCCTTGAAATTGAATCAATGAAATATATAGCTAAAAATAAGTGCAGAAAAGAAAGTGCATAGAAAAAGAGGCAACATAAATACACCCCATTTTTCACTAGTTTCAAAAATAACCTCTAGAAATCACAAATTTGACACTTTATTCTTAGCAATTCCCTTCTCTCTCTCTCTCTCTCTCTCTCTCTCTCTCTCTCGTTTTTCCTTTGTTGGTGTTTTGTCTATTTTTTTCTTTCTCTTTCTTGTTGTCATTTCTCACTCTGTCATATTTCTTCTTTTTTATTTTCTCTTTCTTCCCTTTTTTATCTTTTTTTTATCCTCACACTTTTTACCTTCTATTTATTATATATGCCTTTTTATGTCTTTCTTTCTCCATATATCTATCTTTGTGCTTTTTGTCTCACTTGTTTCCTCTCTCTCTCTCTCTCTCTCTCTCTCTCTCTCTCTAACTCTCTCTCACCTTCCCAATGCACATCTCGCTTCATTTCTTATTATTTTTATTTATGTTTTCTTTCAATCTATATATTTCTCAATTTACCTTTATTTTTGTCTCACTTTCTTTTTCTTTAAAATTATCTTTCTTTTTACCATTTTTATTTCTCTTCAACTCCTTTCTTCATTACCTTCACCATGTAAATCTTTGTCTTTATATGATTCTCTCTCTCTCTCTCTCTCTCTCTCTCTCTCTCTCTCTCTTTTGACATTCTATGTTTCTTAAGTTGTTGGTATGCTCCCTATGGTCTTGGGTTTGACTTCGAGGTCTAGGTTTACTCAATGCACATGGCTTGTGGGTTGTTGCATACATCCTTAGGGGACTAGTCTCGCCCCAACATGACACCCCTTCCCAACCCCAACTTGACAAAATGTAAGACCAAGGTAAGGCGGGTTGAGTGTTGGGCTGGGTTGTGGGAATACCCCTAAGTCAACAAAATAAGGAAAAAAAGTATATACTTTTTTATTGTTATAATGTAAGACACTTTACAGGTTGTTTACATCCTCAGGGACTAGTCTTGCCCCAACGTGACACCCCTTTCTGATCTCAACTTGGAAAAATGTAAGACCAAGGTAAGGCGAGTTGGGCATTAGGTTGGATTGTGGGGATATCCCTAATTCAACCAAAAAAAAAAAAAGAACATCATACCTTTTTATCATCAAAAAGTAAGACCCTTTGCACATGGCTTGTGGGTTGAACATACATCCTTAGGGGACTAGTCTCACCCCAACATGACACCTCTTCTTGACCCCAACTTGGCAGAATGTAAGACCAAGGTAAGGCGGGTTGGGTGTTGGGTTGGGTTGCGATGATACCCCTAAGTCAATAAAAAAGAAGAGAAAGAAAGAGAAGTCCATATTTTTTTATCGCCAGAATGTAAAACCCCTTGCAAATTATTGCATACATCTTCAGGGGATTATTCTCGCCTCAACATGACACCCCTTCCCAACCCCAACTTGGAAAAATGTAAAACCAAAGTAAGGCAAGTTGGGTGTTGGGTTGGATTGCGGGGATACCCTTGAGTCAAAAAAATAAAGAGAATTCCATATCTTTTTATCGTCAGAATGTAAGACCCTTTGTAGGCTATTGTATAAATTTTCAAAGGACTAGTCTCGCCCCAAATGAACACCCTTTCCTGACCCCAACTTGGCAGAATGTAAGACCGAGATAAGGTGAATTGGATGTTGGGTTGGGTTGTGGGGATACCCCTGAGTCAACAAAAAGAAAAAGAAAAAAGAGAATTCTATAGCTTTTTATCGTCAGAATGTAAGACCTCTTGCAAGTTGTTACATACATCTCTAGGGGACTAGTATTGCCCCAATGTGACACTCCTTCTTGACCCCAACTTGGCATAATGTAAGACTAAGGTAAGACAGGTTGAGTGTTGGGCTGGGTTGCAAGGATACCCTTGAGTCAACAAAAATAATAAGAGAAGTGCATACCTTTTTATCATCTTTGAAAGGGGTTTGTATTGGAAAATTTTGATTAGTTGGCGGTCAATTTACAAAAATATATAGTGATTTTAGTGTACCTATTGATTAATACACCAACAATCTATTTATAATAAGTAACATAACATCCTTTTGTTTTTCCCTTTGGATCAAAGGTGTCTTAAAAGAATTTATATCCTCCTTCATGATATTTGCATAACACTATTACAAAGGGAAGAGAGGTCTATTATGGAATCAACACAAAACTAAAGAGGGATGGAAAAAAATGAATTAAAATAGGTAAAACCAAGGATTTTTTTATCATAAGATCGAAATCTAGAAATCATGGCTTCACCAATCAAAGTTATTTCTTTATTTTCTCTCCCTATATGCCTTTCTAAATTTTATTCGTTATCTATTTTTCTCATCCTCAATTATTTCTCTTTATTTATCTATCTTCCTTGTTCATTTCTATATTTTTTATATTTTCTCTCAGTTTCTTTCTCTTTATTCTCTTTTGCTTGCTCACTCACTCTCTATTTGTTTTATTCTCTCCATCTATTTTTTATCTCTTTTTTTTTCATTGATTTGTTTTATTCCCTTATAAAAGTGATCTTGATCCACAAAATTCTAAACCAAATCACCATTTTCATAATAGTTAGAGATTTGATTAAAAAGTTGGAGGTTGAGAAAAATAAATTCTTCTATGTGCATTATAGAGGCCATGACCATGTGGACATCAATTGTGTAAGGAAGCCAACTATCAAGTGACTCAACGCTCAGTCCCAAAGGAAAAAAATATTGAAACTGATAATTCAATAGAATTGAGGAAATCAAAGAATAATCCAAAACAACAATAAATGTTGTCTTTCTTTCCTTTTTGTCTCACTTTCATATTTTGTTTATCTATTATTTTTATGTTTTTCTTTCTATTTCTCTTTTTTCATCTATATCTCTCATTATCTCTTTCTTCATCTATCTATCTTTATTTTTTCTTTCACCATTTTCTCTTACATATATTTTTCACTTTTTTACTTTTCTTATATTTTTTTTTTGGATTTGCTTCTAAATTTTATTTTTGTTTATCAAAATTATCTTTCATTCCTTTTATCTCTCCTCTCTTAGACTTTTTTTTTTTAATCTATTTCTATCTAGTTTTTTTTCTCTCTTTTTCTCTTCCTCGTGTTTTTCTATTTCACTCATTTATTTTCTTTTTGTTTATGTTTTTTGTTTCTATCTTTTTTTAATAAAAATTCCATACTAGACATTTATTTATCTTTTTAGTTTAATAATCTTTTTTCCTTTATCTTTCTTTATGCCTTTGATTTTTTTTATTTCTTTTCATATGTTCAATTTTTTACCCATTTTTGTTTCTATATATGTCCATCATTAATTGGTTTTAATTATTTTCACAATTTATTTCTTTCATTACCTCTTTCTCATCCCTCTCTTTCTTAATGTTATTTTTTGTTTTACTCTTTACACATATTATTGCTTTGTTTCTTTCTTTGTATTTTTTAGTTTTAGTTCTATGTTTTATCACCATTCTACTTTTTTCTATTTCTATATCTTTCCATCTCTCTCTCCATATAACTCTTCTCTCTTTCTACTTTTTTCTATTTAGATCTTTCCATCTCTCTCCATATAACTATCTCTTCTCTTTCTTCACTTTGGTTCTCTTGTATCTATTTTCCTTTTATTTCTCTTTCATTTTCCTCTTTATTTTCTTTCTTTCCCTTTCTTCTTTGGTTATTCTTTAAAATTTTCATTGTCTCAATTTCTTTATATTTTATCTCTTTTCTTGCTTCTTTTTCTTTACTTCTTTTCTCGCCTCTTTCTTTCCATCTCTTTTTTATGTTTGTTATTTCTTTATTTTTCATCCTCTTTTTTTCTTATCTTTAGTTGTTGCTTTCCTTTTATTATTTATTATTTTTGTGTGCATTTATGTCTTTCTCTATATTTTTTTCTTTTTTTATTATCTCCTCTCTCTTTTTCTCTCTTACTATTTTCATTCATTCATTTTTATATTCTTTTTTTTAATATTTTTTTGTTGTTGTCGTTCTATCTATCTATTTTTATAACTTTTATTTGTTCTCCTTTTTATCTTTTTATATGCCCTTTCCCTTTCCATATTTTTTTATTTCTCTCTTCTTATTTTTGTTCCTTTTGTTTTTTTCTCTCTCCCTCTCTCGTGTTTCTTCTATGTTATTTACTATTTATTTTTCTTTTCTTCTCTCTTATTCTTTAAGTGTATTTATTTTCAATCCCTCACCATGAGTGTCTTTGTTTCTTTGTATAATTTTCCCTTGTTTTTCTTTATCATTTTTTATTTCTTTCTTATTGGACCACGGATCACAGACACTATACTTTGGATGTTGGAGTTTGTATGCTTGATCTTTGACATTTGATACACGATCCATAGAGATCAATTTTGAGAATGGATTTTAGTCTATAGAATTTAGATAATAAAATGTAGAATATGCATATTACATCATAAATCCTAGAACTTGGACCTCATGCTTTGGGAACACAAACCTAGAACCTTAACCCTCAAGATCTTAGAACTTAGATCCTAGACCCAAAAACATAAACTTTGGACATGTATAGACATTGAAATAGTGGGCTATTGACCTTGACCAAGAAAGTTTTATCCTAAAACACTCTGCCACCCAACCTTAGAATTTGGAGTTTTATTTTCTATGTTTTTTCCTCGAATCTCTCTTTCTCTTGGTTTCATTATTTTAATTTTTCATTCTATCTCTCTTTCGAATTTTTCTCCCATCTTGTTTTATTTCTAATTTTATTTTCTTCTCTCTATTGTAATTTGAGAATGCTTCATTTCAATCGATCTCGATTGCTATCTATAATTCTCTATTATATTTTCCTTTGATTTTGTTTTTCTTTCTTTTCTTTCTGTCCTTTTGGACAATAGATCATGGTCTTTATTTTGTTGAGCTTCACTTTTTCTATTTGTCCTTGATGATAATATTGTGTTTCAGTTTGGCATCTTTGTGGTTGATTATTTAGTTGCACTGCTTCTATTATGTCTTTGGCATACTTCTTTGGCATTATGATGTTATTTTTCATGGCACTGATCTCTTGACTCCATGTGCAAATCATAAGGAATCTTGTCTACAAGTTTATGTGGTATTGGCATGTTCATATTTCTAACATCATGGATTTGATAATGTTTTTGAACTACATCATATTGCATCTTTCTCTATTCAACCTCATTCAAGTATTGCTTTCGGTTATTTTGGTTCTTGGAATTATAAAATGCAGTTGATTTTTCAATTTTAAGAAAACCCTATCGGGTTTCCTTAAATAATTGATAATGGTTTGGGCATTATGTCATGGCAATCGGCTTTGAATAAAGGTAAACAAATTGATCATTACATTTGCATATGATATCGGGTCTTATGGTTAATAAATCACTAGGCCTTAAGGCTGACAACAGGGATGAGGTTATGTTTATTTAAAAGCCACTGTGAAACTGACATGACTTTGATTTCTTGGTAACAAGGATGGCTAAGGTAATCGGCATTTGGTTTTAAAAGTGGTCATGTCAAATTATTTAAGGCATAATTGTGTTGGCATTTCACTTGCTTAATCATTGAACATTGACAATGATAATCAAAGGTTTGTATGCATTTGAAGGCAATAAGTTTGTCGACATGCATTGCATGGATAAATTTTGATTATGTCAAATTGAAGGTGTTGCGGACTTGAAATGATCTTATGACTTGGAAAAGTCATCGAGTACCTTGCTAAAGGAATTTTAGGTCATTCTTTTTGTTTCACTTGCTCGAGGGTTTGGAACCCTAACTCGACCGCCAACATAGAAATCTACTCACAGTCATTTCACAGTGTTTGTTGGCCCACTACATCTCTTTGACAACGAATGGGGGAATCTGAAAGATCCTCGCCTTGGTCGATGGATGTGTTAGTTTCTTGTCTTTGGGTGAAGGCTCAAAATTGGAAGGAGTCTTGGTCGTTTTACTTTCAGCAGATTGGGTATACTTTCTCCATGACAAATTCTCTATCATCCTCATCATGTATTCACCTTATCATCTGATTTTCTTTTGAGGAATCATTACTTCTCTTGTCACAAAAATAGGTGACAGTTGTTTGATCTTTCCTGAAAAATGATCAAATGGGTTTAATTCTTTTGTGGTCTGAAATGTTGCATTTTTCAGTTTTCTCATCTATTATTGATACCCAGATCCTCTATCTATTATCTTTCGGTCCTGCTTTAGGGGATTGTGTTTTTTGGTTGGTGGCTAATCATGATTCTTCAGTCTTTCATTTGGAATCTATGGTTGTTGTTCTTGGGTGCACTATAATGGGGTTTCGGTTACATTATCGTTGCGGTAGTATTTGAGGGTATGTTGTACATGGAATATTGTTGTTTTAATGTTGTTTCAATTAGCATTGCCTGTACAGCCTCCTTATGTGGATAGGGTTCAGTCTCCTTTCTAAAAATGCATATTCCTTGACTATTTCTGTTAGAAGAAAACCTCCATGCTGAAAATTTTCTAAAACACACGGCAATATCTAGCAATGTTGTTCGACAGAAAGTGGGTACTTTGAAATCTACCTATGTTGTTTTGAAAAATGAAAAAAGCAGTTACTACGTTGTAATTTACTTGAGATGTAATGATGAAATTTGTGTAAGAAGAAAAATAGAGAGATTAGGGTTTTTGAGATTACTTGTAAACTTGAGAGAAAGTGTTAATTGTTTTTTGTGAGAACAAAATATGACAGTGAAGAATAGTGAAAAAACACAGCTACTGTATTGAAAAAATGTTGAGCTTTGAGATTGAAAATAAGAAATATGAATTAAATATCAAGTTGTCTTAAGGCTTGACAATGGTTGGAATTCTGAAGCATTAGCTAGGTAGTTTGTTGCTTTATTAGCTTCCCTATAGGCATGGCCTATGCAGAAATTGTCTAATTTGGCCAGGAGCGATTTTATTTGGACCACCCAACTATCTAGGTGCCAGCTTGGAGAACGGTCATTTATTATTGCTTGGATGCAAACCATGGAGTCACCTTCTATTTCTATTGATTTGATGCCTTTGCTAATGCAGAGCTGGAGTCCGAGTAATAGTGCCTCAAATTCGGCAATGTTGTTGGTACAAACACCTAGGGGTTTGGATGTCACCCAAATGCAATTGCCTTCTCGGTTTCTGATGATGCAGCCAGCCCTGGCGGTGCCTCGATTTCCTTTTGCAATGCCATCGAAGTTGAGTTTCCAAGGGTGTACCATTGGCCCCTTCCAATGCACTAGCCTTCTGTCAACTTTGTCACACGTGGTAGGGCCCAACCTTGGTCTTCTTATCTTAGGCCATTCTTTTTGGATCTCTTCGTCCCATTTGGTGAACCGACATTTTTTCTCAGCCTTGACCTATTATTCACCACCTCTATTACTGCCTCCTTTATCCGGGCAATTAGCTTAATATATTATAAGGCTTCCCCTTTGAAGATTCTTCGATTCCTCTCTTTCCACAACTGCCAAACAATCATTGAGGGCGCTGAAATCTAGATACTCTACCAATAACCATTAGTATTTTTGATTTTCCAGGAGTTAAGAAAATCTTTTAAGTTTGCTTGTTTGGGTCCATAGATTTGGAATGTACTTTGGAGCCAATCCCAACAGGCTATAGCCATTGGGCATGATATGAAGAGGTGATCAACTTCTTCTTCTTCATGTTCGCACAATACACAACGAGTTGGGCCAGCCACCCCGAGCCTTTTTAGTCTTTCCAACGTTAGTTAGCGTTTGTGACAAACAACCCAGAGGAATGCACCTGCTTTGGGGAGAACTGCTTGGTCCCAACAAATTTTTGCCATCCAATCTACCCTTGCGCCAATTTCTATATGTATTTGGTAACCAAGTTTGGCCGTGTATTTGCCCGACTTTCCACCACACCAGATAATTGAGTCTTCTTCTTTGGATACGCATACCACCCGCTTATTAAGTTCATCTAGTATAGCCTCTTTTTTAACTTGGTCCAACTACGCATTTGATAAATCTCTCCAAATCACTCTCCCACCTTCGCCCGTTTCTTCCCAATTTACGTACATTGCCACCTCTATCCCCAAGAGCCCCTCCAGCCGATCCAAATCCTAATGAAGATCAAATTTCTCTGAAAGGCTCCTAAAGTTGTTCTAGGAATTTGCCCAAAACCTTGTCTTGTGGCCATTACCAATTCTCCACGAAATATGACTTGTGATGAGGGGGCGACAAGCTTTGATGAATTTCCAAATAGCAAAACCTCCTTGGATATTCTCTATTGTGAGTATCCTATTTGGGGATTCATTGTCCAGGTACTTGTTCTGGGCTATCCAGCACCAGATTTTCTGTGGTTGGTAGTACATTTTCCAAATTAACTTGGCGCCAAGCGCCAAGTTCTGTTTGCCAATTTTCCTTAGGCCCACACCTCCTATGACCATTGGTAGGCATACTGTATCCCACCCAATAAGGGGTATTTTCTTTTCTCCTTTCAAACCTTCCCTTAGGAATCTTTTGAGGATTTTTTCTAAGTCTCCAACTATTTTTTGGGGGGCTTCGTAGCATGCTAGGGTATAGGTTGGGATTGCCGAAAGAACTGATTTGGCCATAGTTATTTTCTCGGCCAGGGTCAACCACTTGTCTTTTCAAGACTGAGCCTTGTCTTTACATCTATTTACCATCTCTCCCAATGCTTGGATCTGCCCACCCCCTCAAAGATATGAGCACCTAGAAATTTGGTAGGAAGTTTATCCACCTAAAATCCCAGAAGAGTTGAAATGGATTTTTGGGTCTTTTCTTTAGTGTTAAAGAAAAAGATCCTTGACTTTTCCTTACTCATTTTTTGTCCCAACTGGGCTTCATACTCTGTCAGAGTTTCTTTGATGCATTTTGCCTCCCTGATATTTGCTTCCCCGGACAAAGTTGTATCATCTACGAATTGGGAATGAGTGATTGGTTCTACATTCGGGGTTATCATTATGCCACGCCAGTTTGCCAATTGGTTCCTTCTTTTGATTGCACTGCCTAGTGCCTCTGCCATAATGACAAAGAGTGAGGGAGAGATGGGATCCCCTTGACGTAGTCCATTAGTAGCCTCAAAGAAACCATGAAGGGAGCCATTGAGAAGGATTGAAAATCTGACCGTGGAGATGCATTGTTTGATTAATGAACACCATTCATTGCTAAAGCCCATGCGTTCCATAACTTTGAGCGAGAATGGCCGGGAGGTTTTGTCGTAGGCCTTGCTTACATCCAGTTTGATTAACATTCCAGGGTTATGGCTGACTTTTAGAGTGTGAACCACTTCGCTGATTAGAAGGGTGCTTTCCGAAATTTCTCTACCTGGCACAACGTCACTCTGTTCGGGGGAGATGATTCTACTAAGAAGTTTTTTGAGCCTATTTGCTAATACTTTGGCAATCACCTTGTATACTGTGTTGCACAGGGAGATTGGCCTATAATCCCCAAAGGACCTGCATTCTGCCTTCTTGGGGATGAATGCTATTACTAAGTTATTGAGGTCTTTGACAAATCTTTTGGTCTTCCTAAATTCTTCCACGATGGACCAGAGATCCTTTCCTAGGAAGCTCCAACCTTTTTCAAAGAATCTGGAAGGAAACCCATCTGGTCCAGTGGCCTTGTTGAGGTGCATTTCAAAAAGGGCTCTTTTCACTTCCTCTATTGAGACTAGTTCTGTCATCATTGCGTTGTCATCTTCACTAACCCTTTTTTCAATTGCATCTAGTATACTGCCTTCACTGACTACACTAAAGTGGTCACCTAATAGGGATTTGAAAAAGTTGACCGCTTCCTGTCCTACTTCTGCAGTTCCTTCCTTTATCTTTGATATCAAGTTGTCTTAAGGCTTGGCAATGGTTGGAATTTTGAAGCATTAGCTAGGTAGTCCGATGCTTTATTAGCTTCCCTATAGGCATGGCCTATGCAGAAATTGTCTAATTTGGCCAAGAGCAATTTTATTTGGACCACCCAACTATCTAGGTGCCAGCTTGGAGAACGGCCGTTTATTACTACCTGGATGCAAACCATGGAGTCGCCTTCTATTTCTATTGATTGGATGCCTTTTCTAATGCAGAGCTGGAGTCTGAGTAATAGTGCCTCGAATTCGGCAATGTTGTTGGTACAAACACCTAGGGGTTTGGATGCCGCTCAAATGCAATTGCCTTCTTGGTTTCTAATGATGCAGTTAGCCCCGGAGGCGCTTGGATTTCCTTTTGTAGCACCGTCGAAGTTGAGTTTCCAAGGGTGTACTGTTGGCCCCTTCCAATGAACTAGCCTTTTGTCAACTTTGTCACATGTAGTAAGGCCCAACCTTGGTCTTCTTAGCTCAGGCCATTCTTTTTGGATCTCTTCATCCCATTTGGTGAACCGGGCATTTTTTCTCAGCCTTGACCTATTATTCACCACCTCTATTACTGCCTCCTTTATCCGAGCAATTAGCTTATTATATTCTAAGGCTTCCCCTTTGAAGATTCTTCAATTCCTCTCTTTCCACAAGTTTCAGACAATCATTGAGGGCGCTAAAATCCAGATACTCTACCAATAACCGTTAGTGTTTCTAATTTTCCAGGAGTTAAGAAAATCTTTTAAGTTTGCTTGTTTGGGTCCATAGATTTGGAATGTACTTTGGAGCCAATCCTAGCAGGCTACAACCATTGGGCATGATATGAAGAGGTGATCAACTTCTTCTTCTTCATGTTCACATAGTACACAACGAGTTGGGCTAGCCACCCCAAGCCTTTTTAGTATTTCCAACGTTAGGCAGTGTTTGTGACAAACAACCCAGAGGAATGCACCTGCTTTGGGGAGAACTGCTTGGTCCCAACAAAGTTTTGCCATACAATCTACCCTTGCACCAATTTCTATCTATATTTGGTAACCAAGTTTGGTCGTGTATTCACCCAACTTTCCACCACACCAGATAATTGATTCTTCTTCTTTGGATACACATACCACCCGCTAGCCAGGCATTGTCCGTCAAGAGGCACTTGAGAAAAATGAGAGAAATAGAGAGATCCTTTCTATCATTGTATGTCTTACTGAAAACAGAAAAGGGGTTGGTGCTCCTTGAAATTGGTGTTTCTAAAAGAGGGGTTGGTGCTCCTTGAGTTGGTGCTCAGAAATCAGCCTATGAGGCAATTGTTAAAAGTGGTTATTAAAATAAAAGCCTAAAAAAGCAGCAGTTAAGGAGTGGTTTTTCTACCCCAGGAGGGTTTTCCACTCGGCATATCTTGTGTCATTTTTCTTATCTGCGGCTCATCTGATTCATTGCATGAATGTTTTAATATGTTATGTTTCACTATTATAATTCTCATTTCAGTTATATGTGATTGCATTCAATACATGAATGAGTTTATCATTGATAAATGAGAGCATAAATCTGTTTTATATCAATTTTAGTAAAATTTGTTAAAACTGTTAATGACACTGATTTACCCCCCCCCTCTTAGTGTCTTTTTCACTCCAACAATTGGTATCAGAGCGTAGGGTCCTCTGATAGGTTTATCCAACCTAGGATTGATTCTAGCCTTGGAGTCTGTTCAAAATGTCTCAAGCTCATGAAGACACATCCATGACTAGAGCTCCATTATTTGATGGAACTGTTTATGTTTTCTGGAAAATCAGAATGGAGACTTATTTAACTTCTATTGACCTCGATGTGTGGAGCATAGTGTTAACTGGGTACATTGTACCAACTAAATTTCCCACAACTTCTGATGAAAAGAAAATATATGAAACTAATGCAAGAGAAAAACATGCTCTCTTGTGTGCTTTGACTAAAGATGTGTTTATCAAAGTCATGCACTACAACTCTACTAGGGATATTTGGACTAAACTTGAAACTATCTATCAAGGAAATGAAAAAGTAAAACAGTCAAAAGTCCTCACTCTAAAAAACCAGTTTGAAGAAATAAAAATGAGGGACGATGAAAAAGTGGTTGATTACTTCTTGAGAGTTGATAAAATTGTCAATGCTATGAAAGGTCTGGGAGAAGAAGTGAAAGAATTTGATGTTGTAACTAAGGTCATTAGAGCATCACCGACCAAATTTGAAGCTAAGGTCGCTACTCTAGAAGAGAAGAAACACTTTGACCAGCTTACCCTAGACAACCTACAAGGCACTTTGACTGCCTATGAAATGAGAATTAGTAAAAACAATTCCTCTGCAAAAGAAACTGCCTTTAATACTGAAAGGAAAGAAAAAGTTGGGGCTATTGAATAAAAAAAAATTGATTCCAAAGAATCTCACTTTGTTAGGAAGCTCAAAAAGGGGTCTGGAAAGTATAAGGGAAAACTTCCCTTCAAATGCTTTAACTGTGGTAAAATAGGCCACTTTGCTGCAAAGTGCCCTATGGTGATCCGAATAGTGACAATGAGAAATCTGAAAAATTCCTTAAGAAAAAGGCATATAGACTTAAATAGAAATTCAACTTCAAAAAGAAGAAGAGTTTGTTCATCAAAAATGAAACAGACTCTGAATCTGAAGATTCTTTAGATGAAAAGCTATTCATGGCTGAAATTATTCAGCATGAAGATACTAACAACAATGATGTTGAAGATGGTGAAGTGGATCTTGAAGGTGAACTGAAATGTGCATTAAAAGAGCTAAGAAAACTTTAAAAACAAATGCGTGCTCAAGAACAAGATTCTACTCAAGATCTTGCACAAGAGCAACTCACAAATCTTGAAATTGTCTCATTGAAAACTCAACTTGAAGAAACCAAGAGAGTTGAAGATTGTCTTCGTATTGGCATAAATCTTAAAGATCAATAAATTCAAAAACTTGAACATGAAATTGTTGATCTCTGGAAGACCATTGAGAAGTATGAGAGTACTCTTAAACTGAATGACATGCTCAGTAAATAGAAATTGAACAAGGACAAAATAGGTATTGGATTTATGAAGGGCGAATGTTCAAATAACAGTGCAAAAGGATAATGTTGTTGCTAGAAACAAAAATCTGATTTTGATAAGGATCATGTTCATCCTTTTATGAATAATAGAATATCATATAATTCTAACCCTTTCTTTTATGGGTACTGTTATTTCTGCAACATATTTGGCCACAAAGTGAGCTCTTGTAGGTTTATAAATCCTAGAACACCTAGATTTGGCTATAGGAAAAATCTTGGCTTTGCTAGACAGATTGGATGCTTCACACGCAATTCCATGGGTCATTCTACTAAGCAATGTAAAGTTGATCAGCGGAAAACTAAAAAGGTTTGGAAACTTAAAATTGTCAACAACATAGAACAAACTATGTTAGTTCAAACTACTTTCCACTCCAAGAAAAAGGACTTATGGGTCCTAGACAGTGGTTGTTCAAACCACATGACCAGTGACAAAGAAAAATCCACTAATCTTGAAGATTATGTAGGTGGATATGTGAAGTTTGAAGATAATTCAGGTATACAAATCAAAGGTAGAGGTTCACTTCTTCTAAATGAAGACACTCCTATTTATAATTTGTATTATGTAGAAGGTTTAAAACACAATCTTCTAAGTGTCAGTCAAATTTGTGACAATGGCTATCAGGTCTTGTTCACTTCACAAGGATGTGAGATTGAAAATAAGCTTGGAAAAGCTATTTTTGCTGGAAGGACTAAGGGAAATGTCTACAATCTTCTTGACACATCTGGAAATGAAAATAATCAAGGTATGTGCTTAATGAGTCATGTTGAAGAAAGTTGGTTGTGGCACAAGAGACTAGGTCACATTAATTTTGACAATATGGTTAGGATCAGTAAGAACCAGAATGTAAGAGGTCTTCCTGTCTTAAGAAAACTTGAAAATGCAGTCTGTAAAGAATGTCTCAAAGGAAAGCAAACAAAGGTAAGCTTTAAATCTAAAGAACATTCTTCTACTAGGCCTCTGCAACTTGTTCATACAAACTTATGTGGTCCTACAAGGACTAGATCTATCAATGGTGAGACATATTTCATGATATTTGTTGATGACTACTCTCGTATCCTATGGGTTACTTTTCTTAAGCACAAATCTAAAGCTTTTGAACGTTTTAAAGTCTTTATAAAAATGGTAGAAAGGGAGTCAGATTTAAAATTGAAATGTCTAGGATCTGACAAAGGTGGTGAATTCACCTCACAAGAATTCATTGACTACTATGAAAGACATGGCATAAAAAGACAATACGTTGTTGCCAGAACACTTCAATAGAATAGGGTTGTTGAGAGAAAGAAAAAAAATTGTAAAAGAGATGGCCATGACTATGCTAGATGAAGCAAAACTGCCAAACATGTACTGGAAATAAGTTGTTTATATCTTGAATAGAGTACAAATCAAAGTGAAATCCAATTTCATTCCATATGAACTGTGGTATGGTAAATCTGCCTCAATTAAATATTTCAAAATATTTGGCTACAAATGTTTTATCAAGAGAGATGATGATAACTTAGGAAACTTTCAATCTAAGTTTGATGAAGGTATCTTTTTAGGATACTCTACTCATAGCAAAGCCTATAAATGCTTTAATAATAGGTTGAATAAGATTATTGAATCTGTCAATGTCAAATTTGATGAAAATCTGCTTTTAGATGTTGAACCTATGCAGGATGATGAGGAAGAAGAACTTGAACTTGAAATAAATTCAGAAGGCTTTGAAACAACAAAGTGTGAAGTAGAATCAACAAGTCCTAAATTAGCTTAAGCAAATTCTAAAGATGTTGAAACTAGTCCTAAAAAATGTGTAAGAAAAACTCCTTCAAAATCTCTTGCTAGAAACCATCCTAAAGATCTGATTATTGGAGATAAATCAACAGGAGTTCAAACAAGGAGAAGAATTTTTAACTCTGATGAAAAAGCTCACATAGCTGAGCTTACTGCTTTTTGTTTAATTACACAGTTTGAGCCAAAAAAATTTGATGAAGCTCTAACTGATGAATGCTGGCTTAATGCAATGCAGGAAGAAATTGATCAAATTGAGAAAAAACAGACTTGGGAGTTAGTCCCAAGACCAAATTTCATAAGAGGAAAATGGATATTCAGAAACAAACATGATGAAAAAGGCCATGTTGTTCGCAACAAGGCTAGATATGTCTGTAAAGGATATGCTTAGCAATAAGGTATTGACTTTGGTGAAACCTTTGCACCTGTAGCTAGACTTGAATCCATTAGAATCTTTTTGGCTTATTCTATTTTCAAGAACTTTACTGTATATCAAATGGATGTCAAAACTTCTTTTCTGAATGGTTATTTGGATGAAGAAGTTTATATAGAACAACCTGAAGGGTTCATTTACAAAAACAAGCCTAATCATGTTTATAGGCTGAAAAAGGCTTTATATGGCCTAAAACAAGCTCCTAGAGCGTGGTACTCTAGACTGGACAGTCATTTAATTTCAAAAGATTTTATTAGAGGAGGTGTAGACAACAATATTTATGTTAAGATTGAAGGTTCTGGTATTCTAGTTGTTGAAATCTATGTTGATGATACTATCTTTGGCTGCAACAATATTGCTTTGAGTCAAAAATTCTCTCAGATTATGGAATCTGAGTTTGAAATGTCAATGTTGGGAGAACTATCCTTCTTCTTAGGGCTTCAAATCTCTCAACTTGAAGCTGGTATTTTCTCTCTCAAATAAAATATGCAAGAGAGATGCTAAAGAAATTTCAAATGGATGAATGTCATCTAGTTAGCACTCCAATGGTTACCGGCTGCAAACTTAACAAGGTTGATGATTCTCTTGCTGTAAATACAACTAACTAAAGGTCAATGATAGGCAGTCTATTATATCTAATAGCCTCAAGACCTGACATAATGCAAATTGTTTGCATGATTGAAAGATTTCAGTCATCTCCTAAGGAATCTCATATTAATGTTGTTAAAAGGATTCTTAAATATGTTCAGGGCACTCTTGATTATAGACTCTGGTATCCCAGAAGCAATGATTTCTCATTAATTGCATATACTGATTCTAACTGGGTTGGTTGTCTGGATGATAGGAAAAGCACCAGTGGTTCTGCTTTCTTTCTTGGTGATCGATTAGTGGCATGGCACAACAAAAAACAAGAATCTGTTTCACTCTCCACTACTGAAGCAGAATATATTGATGCCACCTCTTGTTGTACTCAAGTAATCTGGATGTCACAAACCCTATCGGACATGGGTATTGAAATTCCTAAACCTGTTTCTATTCTGTGTGATAATACTAGTGCAATTAATATTTCCAAAAATCTTGTTATGCACTCTCGCACTAAACACATTGCTATTAAATTTCACTTTTTTTGTGAAAAGGTGTTGGCTAATGAGGTTTTTGTGCAATATATTCCTACACAAGCACAGGTTGCTAACATCTTTACTAAGACTTTGGCTAAATAAGTATTTGAAAGACTTTGGTCTAGATTGAGAGTTATCTTTCAATCTTTGCTATCTTAATAACTCTTTCTTGGTGGAGCTGGTCATCTCTCCTTGCAGCTCATACTTTTTTGCTCCATTGCTATATCTACAGCTTCATGGCATTTCATTGATTTCTTCCCTTTATCCTTGTGACAAAAAGGGGGAGAATTATGAGCTCTTGGTTCTGGTTCAGTATTTCGGCTTGGTGGCTCATTTTTTGCCATCAAGGACAAAGGGGGAGTTTGTTGAGCTTCTCTTTTGCTATTTGTCCTTGATGACAATATTGTGTTTCAGTTTGGCATCTTTGTGGTTGATTATTCAGTTGCACTACTTCTATTATGTCTTTGGCATACTTCTTCGACATTATGATGTTATTTTTTAAGGCACTGATCTCTTGACTCCATGTGCAAATCATAAGGAATCTTGTCTATGGGTTTATGTGGTAATGGCATGTTCAGATTTCTAACATCATGGCTTTGATAATGTTTTTGAACTACATCAATATTGTGTCTTTCTCTATTCAACCTCATTTAGGTAATGCTTTCAGTTATACTGGTTCTTGGAATTATAAAATGCAATTGGTTTTTTAGTTTTAAGAAAACCCTATCAGGTTTCCTTAAACAATTGATAATGGTTTGGGCATTATGTCATGACAATCGGCTTTGAATAAAGGTAAACAAATTTATCATTACATTTGCATATGATATCGGGTTTTACGGTTGATAAACCACTAGGTCTTAAGGCCGACAACAGGTATGAGGTTATGTTTATTTAAAAGCCACTATGAAAGTGACATGGCTTTGATTTCTTGGTAACAAGGATGGCTAAGGTAATCGGCATTTGGTTTTAAAAGTGGTCATGCCAAATTATTTAAGGCAAAATTGTGTCGGCATTTCACTTGCTTAATCATTGAACATTGACAATGATGATCAAAGGTTTGTATGCATTCAAAGGCAATAAGTTTGTTGGCATGCATTGCATTGATAAATTTTGATTACTATTTTCATTCATTCATTTTTATATTTTTTGTTTTTGTCGTTCTATCTATCTATTTTTATAACTTTTATTTGTTCTCCTTTTTATCTTTTTATATGCCCTTTCCCTTTCCATATTTTTTATTTCTCTCTTCTTATTTTTGTTCCTTTTGTTTTTCTCTCTCTCTCTCTCGTGTTTCTTCTATGTTATTTACTATTTATTTTTCTTTTCTTCTCTCTTATTCTTTAAGTGTATTTATTTTCAATCCCTCACCATGACTGTCTTTGTTTCTTTGTATAATTTTCCCTTATTTTTCTTTATCATTTTATATTTCTTTCTTATTGGACCATGGATCACAAACACTATACTTTGGATGTTGAAGTTTGTATGCTTGATCTTTGACATTTGATACACGATCCATAGAGAGATCAATTTTGAGAATGGATTTTAGTCTATAGAATTTAGATAATAAAATGTAGAATATGCATATTACATCATAAATCCTAGAACTTGGACCTCATGCTTTGGGAACACAAACCTAGAACCTTAACCATCAAGATCTTAGAACATAGATCCTAGACCCAAAAACATAAACTTTGTACATGTATAGACATTGAAATGGTGGGCTATTTACCTTGACCAAGAAAGTTTTATCCTAAAACACTCTGCCACCCAACCTTAGAATTTGGAGTTTTATTTTCGATGTTTTTTCCTCGTATCTCTCTTCCTCTTAGTTTCATTATTTTAATTTTTCATTCCATCTCTCTTTCTCATTTTTCTACCATCTTGTTTTATTTCTAATTTTATTTTCTTCTCTCTATTATAATTTGAGAATGCTTCATTTCAATCGATCTCGATTGCTATCTATAATTCTCTCTTATATTTTCCCTTGATTTTTTTTTTCTTTCTTTTCTTTCTCTCCTTTTGGACAATAGATCATGGTCCATAGACTATTAGTGTTGGGTCTTGAATCCTTTGTCCTTGATACTAGATTGATAAACCTATTGACATTGGACACTACATATTGGGTCCTAGAATTTAGATTATAACATATAGAACTTGGACGTTATGCTCTTGACACATGACTTCAAAACTTGGTGCCCAAAAATCTCACAATTTAGATTTTATACTTTAGAACCTAAGCACTATGCACATAGACCTTTGGCTTGTGGATGATTGACCTTGATCAATAAATGTTGACCCTTTGCCCTCAACTCTTAGATTGGGAACCCTAGAGTTGTGGAATATGGACCCTAGTCCAAGAAATATTTACCCGATATGAACCCTTGAACCCATGCGTTGGGATGTCTGCTTTTATATTATAGAACCTACACCCTAAACTTGTGGATTGTGGATGTTAGACAAAAAATGACACTATAACATCAATCCTAGACCTTGTACCTTGAATATTTGACCCTTGACACTAAACTATATGCATTGGATTGTTGGGACCTAGTCGTCAAATTGTAAACCCCAAACTTTATATCTTCAACCCTTGATCCTTGACTTTGGACCCCAAGACCCCTAAATCACTTGACCTTGGTCGGTGTATCTCAAGCCTTGAAATTTATACTCTAGAATGTAGAACAAGGACCTAGATGTTACTTGGAACCAAACCTTAAGCTATAAACATGTGATCTTAAAATTTGGAGCCTACAATTAGGAACTTGGATCCTAGATCCTTAGACATTAACTTTGGCCCCTTCGATGGTGTCATGGCCATTCATGGCAAATCCGATTAGGTATCACAAATAGAACCCCCAATTGAATCTTTTGTCATAGTTATTCTTTGCCTTTCAAACATTTGTAAGCTCCCTCACAAGGGTAGGTATGTACTTTAAAATTAATTTTAAAAGAACATATATTCATCATATTAATCATTAGTTTTCTTGGTCTTTAATTAATTATCACATGAGTACTTGCATGTCACCATCCAAGACATAATTGATTCCTAAAGTTCCTAGTGTTGGAAAACCTAGGCTTTGATACCAGATGTTATTCCCATCATGAACACAACACACTTTTTAAAGAATTAATTATGTCCATTGATGTTAAGCCTCGCATTATAACAATGTGAGTAAACATTAGCAAACTTAATTAATTCTTTTATGAGGATTAGAAGCATTAAGATGAGGATTAGAAGTAATGTTGATGGTCAGGAGATGATGTTTATGGTCTTCAATATGTTGTATGCTCTCTTCTATTGTTATTGAGGAAGTATGTGTTGCTGCAAGGAAGTTTTGTTCTCCACAAGTTGGTGAAAGTTTATGTTTCAGGAAGATGCTTTAAAGGCTATTTGGGAGAATGCTCTACATTCCTCCACCATTGAAGATGTGATCTTGTGGTTTGGGATTCAATATTTGTGTTTTGTGGATGTTGCACTTATCTTTTTAGGTCACCAGTGTTGTCGAGGAGATTTTTGAGCTATTTACAATGTATTGGTAGTTTTGTTGGTTGTCTAGACTAATTTCAAAAATGCTCTGCATTGATGTTTTTTCTCTTGCAGCTTGGTTGGTGTACTCTCAGTGTTTTTGTAGTGTTTCAATTTATTTTTCATGTAATGGTGTTGTCTGCAAGTTGGTTTGTTAGTGTTTTATCTCTTGGTTGTATCTTATGTGTTTCTAGGATGAAGTATTCTATTTTTATTTGGGTTGTGGTGGATGTTTGTGGCATGGCAGTATGAAAGTAGTGTTTGGAAGTGTTGTGTTCATGAAACATCTCTTTGTGGTTCGTGCATCATTGGTTGATCTTTTTGATGCCGCATATTGTGTTGAGTTGGATTTTTGGGAAATTTGTGGATATCTGGTCGACAGGGTTTGTTATCTTTCTTGTATCGTGTGCTTGGGGGTATACACCAACATATGAAGTTGCGTTAAGATGTATTTGAGTCATGACCTATCTTGTTGAGAGCTGCATTGAGTAAATTTAGTTGCAAGTGTGTTTTTGGGCCGACTGGTATTGGGCTACACATTTACTTGTTGTCGACTTGGGTTAATGTGTGCCAATGTGTGAGCTATTTGGGATCACATTGGAAGATGTAATAAGATTTTTTTTTGTCCTCTCTATCTTCTAGATAGGACCGCATTATGTTTTTATGGCCGACTTGTTTTTGATAAAGTAAGCAACATTTACAGGGTGTTGTACCCTTTACAGAGAGGGCCCAAAGGGCCAAAAAGGAGCTAGTTCAAAACAGGAATGAACTATGGGAGGATAGACCAAACACAGAAACAGCTAACAGACAGCCATCAAACCACGGACTAGGACAAAATTCCAAAATCTAAGGGGACTAAACTAACACCCTTAACCCTAGGTCATGGAGAAGTGACAGATCGAGGGAGTCATTTCTTCTTCCGCAACACCAAAGACCAAGACGGCTTAGTCTCCAAGTCAACTGAGCAAGGTGAGAGAGGTGGATCCACGGAATCCACCAAGGGCAAAGAGCCATCATGCAGCAAGGGAGATGGCAGCGCAGGGGATGAGGCAGGAAATGTCAAGGGACTAGCAGAGGCATTTAACGAAGTTCGGGCAGGCACAGTCAACACAAAGTCTGCAAAACGAGCAAACTATGGCTCCACGGTAGGGAGATCCGAAAGAAGAGCATAAACATGTTCCTAAGATGACACAATAGGGTCAACCTCCTCAGAAGAAACTCTCGAAGGAGGAGAACCCACTGTGAGGTGGTTCGAGAGAGCATCTTTTCACCAAGTCGTAGCACCCTTGCAGTGGCCATGAGGGCAAGTTGAGGCCAAATGACCCACCGTAAAGCAACTCCTACACCGAAAGGGGAGGCCCTCATAGTCCAAGAGCTGCTTCCAAGGTCTTTCCTCCACCAGCAAGACAACATCACCATGGAGAGGTTTGGAGATGACCAAATCAACTAACAACCGAGCTACCATAGTATGCCCAAGCTCCCTAGTCGTCGAGCCCACCATTAAGAAGTGTCCAATGGTGTTGCCAATAGCTTCATAACATGATTCCTCCCAAAACTGGAGAGGAAGATTCGGCAGTCGGACCCAAACAAGTCTGGCGTTCAACGGCTCCGTGAGGGGGTTGAAAGAATGGGACCAAGGCCTGATGGACAGAGAATGAATACCCCACATCCACCCCCTGTCTAGCACACTATTTTACTCCTTGGGGGAGGCAAAGGTAGCAATAAAGAACCCCCTAGCGCTAGGGTAGAGCTCGATCTCCCCAACGACCAAAGGCTTCCAGGGTAGAGCTCGATCTCCCTGGTGACCAAAGGCTTCCAGGAGATCGACACCCAGTCATGAAGACCAGGGAGGGAGGGCCACAGGCCATTAAACCTGTAGACCACACCCTGCTTCAAATAATATTCTTCATTTTCAATGACCTCCAAACCATATACCACAATAGGGGAGTCCCGGGCACAAGGCAAAGGCTGACAAGCCTAAGCAGGAGGTCGGGCCCCCACCTTAGCAGCCTCAGAAAAGGACTTCCCCCGTTCCAAAACACCCCCAGCAGCAGGAATAGAGCCCGCAAATGTAGCATCAACAAAAACCCCACCCTCACTCCTAGCATGAGCGGCAACAGCAGATAGCCCTAAGCGTCCAAGACTCACCACGGGAGTGCTAGCCACCAGGATCCTGTCAGGAGCTGCCTATGGCACCACCCCCACGCCAATGCCAGAGATCCGTTGGCAATTGCCATTCAAACTCGTCGCAAGAGAGCCATTCAACAGAGAGTCATTTGTGAGAGAGTCGTTCGGAGTCATTGTGAGAGAGTCGTTAATTCACCCTTCAAATCATATTGTTGTTATTATGTAATTTGCTAGATATTTTTTGTTTCATTTGATGGGTTTATGGCTGACTTGTTGAAATCATTGATTGCATTCTTTTTGGCCAACCTAATTGATGTTTTGAGATCTTGTTGAGTATATAAATGCAAGAACATTTCAATTTCAAGATGAGTTTGAGTGTGTGGAGCTTTGTGAAGATGAATTGAAGCTGTGAGTTGTGAAAAGAAAAGGGAAATGATCTTTAACACCTCAATCAATAGAGTGTATTGTTGGAAAATGTTGTAATTCCTAAATCTTCATGTATCTTGCTCTGAGAGAGTGAATCTCACCATGTCCTTGTAATTTGTATCTTGCCCTAGGGTTGTGCACCTCAGTACTACAAGTCTCTTGTATCTTGCCCTAAGGTTGTGTGCCTTAGCTTGCAAGTTCATAGGCAGTGAGCCTTGAAATTGTAATTATGTAAGCAGTGAGCTTCTATATTGAGATATTCCTCTCCATGGTTTTTCCACATAAATTTGGTGTTGTCTTGTGTATATGTGTTCATTGCCTTACCTTTGATTGTTGTTGATTAGATTAAGTGTTTTTGATCTGTGAATGAGTTGTTGATCTTGCTAAGAGTCTAAATTTGTATATTGTTGAAGGTTTTATGATCTGAAAGGGTTTAAGTTTTTGAAGATACTAATTCAGCCCCCCTCCACCCCCTCTCAATATTGGGGTGTGTTCAACACAAGTAATGTGAATCAATTTGTAGACTCTAAGCGGATCATCATATTAAGGATTGGCACACGTGAAGAGTCTCTAAAATAGTGGAAGTTGGGTGGTGACCATAACATTTATAATCAACTATTGGCACATGTAGCACGAGGGAACCAGACTTTATCATGTTTTCAAATAAGAGGCAAACTTTTTTTAAAGTTTCATCCCTAATAGCTATGTAAATAAATTGTAGGGGTTTTGGTTAGAAGTCAACTTAGACTAGTCTAGTTAAAACCCAAATTTTTGAGTAGGTGTTTATGTTTAAGTATTTTCTCCCCATAGTCTCAAATTGAATTTATTATATAAAGTTTTATAAAAACCCCTATTTGGAGGGTTGATACCGAATTTGTTTATATTTTCTTGATTTAATATAATGCAAGTGAACCCCCAATCTACAATAAACATGTCACAAAAAAGATATGCATGTAAATCGAATAGATAAATGATATAGTGAGAACATACAATCCAAGGGTCAATGAGTGTGATCAAGTCATAAAAGTCAAAACCATGATAAAGATGGATTAATGATAAATAAATAAGAGTGGATCCAAATCTTAATAAAATATAATATAAAATGAATGCAATAAAAAATGACAACCTAAAAACCCTAATTAGGAAGGACAAGCCCTAAGGTCAATACTCTAGGTTGTGTAAAACTAGTAGGTTCACCAAAAGTGAAAGGGAAAATAAAACACTTACATCAATGTCTAATATTAATAAATAATGAATAAATGAAAGCTTAAATTAATGGGCTAAAAATAATATCAAAAAATGAACTCAATGTTGTAATTAATGTAGAAATTATATAAATCAAATGCAAGGATACTTAGCTATGATTCAATGAAGATATCATTGTGCAGATGTTAGGAATTCATTCCACATGATGTAAAAAAAGTAGGAATTGTTAAATGACTATCAGTGATCTAGAAATTTGATTGTGCATTATTCTAATTAACTTTTGAGTGCATAAGTAATCTCCATGGTTGTGGATCTAAACTTATGCACAAATTTGAACTTGTTACTTATGGATTTGATCTAACTGAAATTTATTTGCCTTTATATATGTGCTTTGAATCTAGTAGAGAACAAGCAATGTTAGGAACACCTTTGGGGAATCTATTAAATTGGGAGGGTCATGTTCTTCTCACTCAAAACCTTTGATGGAATGATTCAACAACTATGAACAAAAGTCAAAGATAGCAAGCAAGTGTGCAGTATGCTCCTAGGATGACGATGCAATGTTGATGTAATCATTTTTTTTCTTTTGGAATTGAATTGTAGACATTATGCTCAATATTTTTTCTTTGACTCCTAGGTAAGTTTTAGATGATTCAAATGAAGCATGCAATTTGGATTAATTTGCACTTTAGTTAATTCATAATAGCTAATGAAAAGACACCAATGTTTGAATTTTTAAATTTTAACATTCAAACATGTAGGAACAAAAAAGATCTAGATCAATTTTGCACTTGAAAATTTGAACAAGATAGATTTCTAGAGATGACTAATGATAGATTTTATGGTAGAATATTGCTATTTACCAACTCCCATGCGAAATAAATCATCTTACACAATAATTGATGCATAAATGACAACAAAGTAGTTGTGGGTCCAAAAAATATGGGAGATGGGCATGGGTATGTGATTTTTACCAATACAAAAAACTTAATTAGTTAGAATTAACCTGAATAATATAGCTTAAAGAAGAGGGGTGTTGTGAAAGTGAAACGAAACTCCATGAAAGATTGAAATTGGTATATACATTGAAACAAATAATGAAAGGAAAATTAAACACCTTCTTTGTAAAAGGACTTCATACTATCAAGAACCAATAGGGCAAAAGTAAAAAATTGAAAAACACATCAAAATCCTTAGGTATGCATGTGTATTAGCCATAGTGAAGGGTTAATGAAAAATCCACATTGAATGAAATAGATTCAACCAGAGCTCTAAGGATTGTAAGATAAGGATGACCTAGGCGAAAGCTCTAAATAGTGTAAGTAATGTCAGGTTTCACTAGTTTATGTAAAGAAATAAAAGCACTAACAATCTATGTTCCCTGCTATAAGCTAGACCTAATTAAAATGATAAAAACAATATTTATACCACTGAGTAACTGATGCGATTGAATAGGTACAAGGTGCTGTTTTTCTATATGGTGGCAGTTGCTACCTTGCCGTTCACTGCCTTATCTTTGGATCGCCCTTTGATTCTTGATCACTCTATCAGTTGCTTCAAACTCTACTTAATTAACTATTTTCCAACTTTTAAGTGGTTAAAATTCTTTTTGTGAATACTTTTTCAAATGCTTTTCCAATCAATATAAAAAACAATTGATATATCCCCCCTGGTTCTTGATCACTTTATAGTTATATGAAAAAGAGCATGAAAACAGATTAGACTTGGTTTTGTTTCGGTCCCATAAACTATTTAATCTCGTGATCGTCATTAAAATCTTTAGCTCTGCATAACCAACAACCACTTTCCAATTTCTAAGTGATAAAAGTTTGTCCAGATAAGCACAGCCAAAATGCTATGGTCAGCTTCTCACCATGGTGAGAAAGAATTTGTTCCTCCTCAATATCATTCAACACGAATCTCGTATCTGGAACGTACCTGTTGCTTTCATCTCTTAAGATAATAACTCCAACTCTCTAGATTTTCTGCACTTCTGAGTTTGACTTGTCTCCAGCCAGGAAAGTATGGACCTGTTTATTAACCTCAATCCAACTACATCCAGGAGCTTTTTTCACCCCCCTGTCATTCATAACTTTCCTCAGCTTCTCAAATTCACCCCATCTACCACCTGCAGCATAGATATTTGAAAGGAGCACATAAGGTGCAGGATTTTCAGGTTCTAACTCAAAAAGGTGCTGTGCAACTTCTTGTCCTAGAGCTATATTGTTATGTACTCTACATGCACTGAGTAAACAACTCCATACATTAGCATTTGGTTTTATTGGCATTTTGTTGATAAAGTGGTGTGCTTCATCCAGCTTCCCAGCACGACCCAGGATGTCAACCACGCAGCTATAGTGCTCCATTGTAGGTGTGATGTGATAGCATTCACTTATTGAAGTAAAATACCGTCTGGCATCCTCTAGAAAACCTGCATGGCAGCATGCAGATAAAACACAAACTAAAGTGACATGGTTTGGGTTTGTGCCAGACTGCTTCATTACCTCGAATAGCTTCAGGGCATCTCTGCCATAACCATGCATCGCATATCCTGCAATCATTGCTGTCCATGACACAACAGTTGGTTGCTGCATTCTATCAAACAATTCGCGTGCCTTGTTTAAACTCCCACATTTCGCATACATGTCTATCAAGGCATTCATCACAACTGATTCAGACTCTACTCCGCTTCTAACAATTTGCTCATGAATTACCATACCTCGTTGCAGAGCTGCCAAGTTGGCACATGCTGGAAGAACACTGGTAAAGGTTTTGAAGTCTGGTTTTACACCTGTCAACTGCATTTGATCAAAAATCTCTAGAGCTTCCACATCAAACCCATTCTGTGTATAACCTGCAATCATTACAGTCCATGAAAGAACATCCCTACCTTGCATTTTGTCAAACAATTCGCGGGCCTTCTGTATATTCCCACATTTTGCATACATGTCTACAAGGGAACTAGCCACGAAGACAGTAGACTCAAGCCTACTTCTTATCACTTGCTCATGGATCTCCTTTCCTTGTTGTAGAGCTCCTGCGTTGGCACACGCTGGTATAATACTAGCAAACGTCTTTGAGTTTGGCTTAAGGCCAGCTGACTGCATTTCTGCATACAGCTTCAGAGCCTTATCCCCATGCCCATTCTGTACCAATCCTGCAATCATAGCATTCCATGAAGCCACGTCTCGTTGCGGCATTTCGTCAAACAATTTCATTGCCTCATCAACAAACCCGTTCTGTGCATATCCCACCATCATTGCAGTCCAAGCTCGCACATTTCTCCGAGGCATTTGTCGAAATACACTGATAGCCTCATCAAGCCGACCTGCTTGCACATACCCAGCAATCATGATCGTCCAGGACACCATATCTGGTTTAGGCATTTTGTCAAACACATGACGTGCAACCTCTATACTCCCGCATTTTGCATACATGTCTACCAGAGCATTGGACACAAACATATCTGACTCTAACCCACTTCTTACTATCTCTTGATGGATTTCCATTCCCTGCTGAAGAGATCCCAAGCTTGCGCAGGCAGGGAGCACACCAGACAACGTGAATTGATTGGCCTGAACTCCCACTTCCTGCATTTGCCGAAATAATACCAGTGCCTCATGAGATAGCCCTTGCTTTGCACAACCTGCAATCAAGACTGTCCATGAGCACTCATCTCGATCAGGCATTTCGTTAAATAGTTTGCGTGCATCTCGCAAATTTCCGCACTTGACATACATGCTAAGGAGTCTGTTTTCTAAAATACTAAAAGACGCGAAACCACGTAAACTGAAATGGGCAGGGAAGAGTTTTCCCAATGGTAGAGATTTCTTCTGAATGCAACACAATATCAATGGAGGCATAATATGTGTTTATGATAATCATTAATATTCTGGCATGTGGATTCGTCATTACTGGCTTCCGATTCTGTTCGTTAGAGTTCTGAGAATTGGATTGGTTTTTGGTGTTACATTTTTATGTTCCGTCGTGAAAACCAAAACTGGGGATCCTCTGTGTGTTAAGATGACCATGGGTACTTTCTTATGCACCTATTGTTGGAATGAAATTTTTGTTGGTATATTTATAACCAAATCCAACAAGTTCTGTTATTAATATTTATTTCTAAGTTCCCAATGAATTGTTAGAGAAAATGAATTATAACAATTATATTTGTTTGATTATTCATTAGCCATCAAATTGAGGTCTATTTATAGATTCTAGTGTGTTCATAAATATTATTGAAAATTATCTACAACAGAGCACTAAAATTAATGAAGATGAATATGGTATATAGCGTGAACATGATGATGGATCACTGAGTGTGATTCAAAATGTCGATTGAAAAATATTTACAATTAAAATCAAATGGATTATGGAAAACTCATGCCAACTAGGGTATATAGCTCTAAAGTTTGAGATCTAATATTTTGTGACAAATGGCATTTATGATTTCCTTGTTGTGGCATGTGCTTAGACCTTGTCAAACGAGTGCTATTAGACTAAAAATTTCACTATGCAACTTTCTATTCATTTATAAGCTTGTAGAATTGATCTTTGCACTTGCAATTTGATCTCTATGTATAGAATTGAATTGTGCACTTTTGGTTGCCTTAAACTCAAATTGCCTTGTTTTGTAGAATCTAAATTTGTAAAGCAAATGATGTTGACATCATCTTTATGTTTGCAAGCTAGTTATGACTCTACTATTCCTCATGATGGATCACTAAGTGTGATCCAAAATTTCAATTAAAAAATTTAATTATTAAAAACCAAAAGCACTTATACAATTCTTCATGGACAATGGAAAACTCATGCCAACTAGGGTATATAGCTCTAAAGTTTGATATAGAATATTTTGTGAAAAATGGTGTTTTATGATTTTATTGTTGTGACATGTGCTTAGAACTTGTCAAATGAGTGGTTATTAGACTAAAAATTTCACTATGCAACTCTCTAGATCATTTCTAAGCTTGTAGAATTGATCTTTACACTTGCAAATTTGACCTTTGTGTGTAGATTTGAATTATGCACTTCTGGTTTCCTAGACCCAATTTGTCTCACTTTTTACTCTCTTCTTCTTGATGATGGATCACTAAGTGTGATCCAAAATGTTGATTGAAAAATATGCATAATTAAATCCAAAAGCATTTATTCAATTCTCCATGGACTATGAAAAAGTCATGTCAATTAAGATATATAGCTCTAAAGCCTAATATCAAATATTTTATGACAAATGGTATTTATGATGTCATTGTTGTGACATGTGCTTAGAGATTTGTCAAATGAGTGTTATTAGATTGAAAATTTCACCATTCAACTCTCTAGATCATTTCTAAGTTTGTAGAATTCATCTTCGCAGTTGCAAATTTTATCTTTATGTGTATATTTGAATTGTGCATTTCTTGTTGCCTAAACCCAATTTGTCTCACTTTGAGAATCTAAATTTGCAATTTAATTAATGATGTTGAAAATCATCATTATGTTTACTAGGAAATGATGTTCTCCTATGGTTAAACTAATAGAATATAGTTTAATGGTTTTGAAACAAAGATCAAAGATTGCAATATGATACCTCGACATGAATAACTTTCAATGTAGAATATCCAACTAGTTATGACGCTCATCTTGCTAATGATGGATCATTGAGTGCAATTTGAAACATTGATTGAAAAATATACACAATAAAACCAAAAGCAATTATGTAATTCTTCATGGACTATGGAAAACTCGTGTTGACTAGGGTATATAGCTCTAATTGAATATTTTGTTGTCTAAACCCAATTTTCCTTGCTTCTAAGAATTTGAATTTAAAAATTAAATAACATAGAACATCAAACCAATGATGAATCTCTTCTTCTTACTAATGGATCACTAAGTGTAATTTGACATATTGGATTGAAAAATGTATATAGTTAAAATAGAAAGGACTTATACAATTCTTCATAGACTATGGAAAACCCATGCCAATAAGGGTATATAGCTCTAAAGTCTAATATTAAATACTTTATGAAAATTGGTATTTATGTTTTTTTTGTTGTGACATGTTCTTAGACCTTGTCAAATGATTTTTATTAGACTAAAAAATATATTATACGACTCTCTAGATCATTTCTAAGCTTGAAGAATTTATCTTCACACTTGCAAATTTGATCCCTATGTGTAGATTTAAATTGTGCACTTTTGGTTTCCTAGAACCAATCTGCCTTCCTTTTGAGAATATAAATTTACAAAATAAATGATGTTGACAATCATATTTACATTTTCTAGGATATGATATTCTCCTTTGGATAAACCAATAGGATCTTATTTAACAATTTTGGATCAAAGATAAAGATATGCCAAAAAATCTTGCAATATGAAGCCTTATCGTGGATAAATATTGATGTAATACTCCAAATATAATGTAATGTCTAACATAACTAAATTGTAAGGTGTCCTTTGTGATTTCCTAAATATATAAAAATTAATTATGGGTTGTCATTTAATATAACACCATACTATAAAAATTTAATATATTATATTCAAGTCAACAAGAAAAATTTAGTTGGAAAGGGGTTTGTTATGCCCTAACCCTATAGTGTGTATTGGGTTATGAGTAGTCATATTGTGGTTACCTTAACTCTTAAATAAGTTATATTATCATTAGTATAATCATATATATGTATTTAGGTCATCCTAAGGGTTATAGTTAAGTATCTAGGGTGACCTAGATACTTAACTATATCCCTTAAGATGACCTACATACCTATAGATGATTATAATTATTATGTAACTTATTTAAGAGTTAAGGTAACCACCAGCCAACTACTCATAACCCAATACACACTATAGGTTTAAGGGCATAACACATGTATTATTGACTCAAGGATTACCTCATCTATAGAATGTTAATAATAAAATAAAACTCCTATGGCGTTGAAAAGATGGGCCCATATAATTGTGTTAAATTCTGTGAAACCCTTATAGAAAGAAGAAATGGTTGATCATATCATATGCAATGTATAGTTGAAAAGGTACTCAAGTTAGAAATGGGGATGGACAAATCCATCAAAGCTGCAAAGATCACATTAAATGTTAGGTATGTGCTCAACATAAATAAGTTAAGGGAAATAGATTGGTCAACAAATAAAGTGTATGAATATTGGTTAAATACATTGGATAATGTTGTAGAATTTTGTCCTTATTCTTTTATATATATATGGTTATTTTTGGGGGTTTGATCTTTTTTTTTGCATTTATTTATTGGAGTAATAGAGCATGAAGAGTGTTTATTCAATGATAAGATACAAATTTGACTAGGATCAACATTGAATGGGGAAGGATCAGATGAAAATTTGTCAACTTAGTCATTGCTAAAATTGGAAAATATTTTGTGTGGGATCTTCTCAAAGATATACTTTAATGAATAATAGTTGGGTGAAGTTCATGACAATATTTGAGTAATGAAATGTTCTTGATCCAAATGGTATTGTATAATAGAAGGATGATATAAATCAAGGAACCATCCAAAATTATCAAAAGAGTTTAGTAGTTTATAAAAAGGTCGTTAAGTTAATGAAAATCTTCAAAATATAGAAAGGATTAAGACTTTCTCATGTAGCACAAATAATTTGATCAAAAAGTACTCTTAGGAAAGTTGCTAATAGAAAGGAAATGGGAGGATCTTGGAATAATCATGTTTCTTTATTCTTCCTAAGTTTTTAATGGAGTTTCATGGTGTATGTTTATATTATCTTATTTTATGGTATGATTGGTGTGACCCTTTTCTCTCCATATATTTTCATATTTTAGAGGTGAGTGGTCATGGATAAGGTTCAAACCTATGGATCCTTGAACTATTATCCCATGGTATAGACAAAGATCCATCTCATATCATTTAGATGGCAGATCTAGGCCTAAAGATAGGCTTCAAGGGGTTTCTAGCTACAACACATGGGAGGTAATTGTCCAATTTAACATGCCACTCCATCATGTTGGTAGAGTCCATTTAAACAACTTTAATGCGCTTATTGTTTTTTATGTTGGGGTAAAAAAAAAGTTTTATCTTCATGGAAATTACCTTCTTTGATTTGCAAGAACAAAGTGAACTTGGTGGATAATAATAGTATCTTATTTTACTACATTATATATGGTTATAGGGTGATTCTCAATTAGGTAAATAGTTCCCAGCCTTTGAAAAATTAGACCTAGGTGGCACTTGTAAAAGTGTTAAACACCATAAGTTTTTAAATTATAATAAGAGTTGGCAAGTGTTAATCAATCATGCAAGATGACAATTGTCACTCTTCTATAAATATAATATGCATACATTGTGCAAAGGTTTAGAAAATATTTGACAAGAATAATAAACTTATCTAATTAATAAAATACTAGTAGATTGGTTTATTATCAAGCTTATTGCTACTAATTTTTAATGCATATCTTCTTTTTAGAGTTAATGTAAGACAATTTCATTTTAATTTCCAAATATCTTCATTTTTTATCATATACATTAGGAAATACATGTTTTTGGGTACACATTTATTATATTCATGATAAATTCATGTTAACTATCATTTAAGTGATGTTATAAATCCTTCTATTAGGAATGAATCTTAATAAGAAATCTCTTTGACTTAGCATATGGTGTGTTTGGTAGTTTCAATGGATTTACTAAGTATAATTTGTATGTTCTAGGTGAAATAGTGACTAATGGTTTGTCTTACAATACAAGACCTAGCATGAATTAGATTGTTTAAATAATATTGGATGTTTGAATAGTTATTTGTTCTCTTGTTTGGAATTTGACTTTGTACACATGAATGAGAACTAATCTATATTCTTTCTAACTACATACTCCACTTTAAAAATGAAAATCACAGTAAAATATTTATTTTAGTTATTCTTCCATACTGCATATAATGGTATAGAAGGTTGTTGTCTCTTGCTCTACATATTTGACCTTCTACTTGTGAACCTAGGGAGTTATCTTTATGCAACCAAGGAATCCTATCAATGTCTTGTTAATGGCTAACATGAAATAGACTAGTGATAGTTAAATTAGGCTATATTTATGTCTAAAAGGTCTTAGATTATTTAGCAAATAGTTTCAAATTGTAGACACCTAAAAATGTCTCGATAGGTCACATTGGCTAACTAACATCATTTCGTCCTAAAACCCATCCTCTTTTCACTTAATTGATTAAATTAGCTTAGCAATTTTATTAATTACATCATTTGCATCAATTAACCTCATTGATTCAATCGAGTTAATTTACCCCCTTTCATGCTAACATTTCATCTAATTAAATTAAATAAATCAACATATTTAATTTAATTTCCTAAGTCTTCTAATTTAATTAAATAACCCCAAGTTATTTAATTAAATGTCATCTCACCCTTTCCTCATTCATTAAATCATTTAATTTAATGAAAATCACTTTATTCCTCCAAAATCCCCTAATTGTGTGATTAAATATTGTTTAATTAGCAATTAATCTAAACTTCCTCTAATCAAAGGGAATATTCCCATGGAATATTCCTTATCCCTTTTTTGTACAATTAAAACTTTGTTTTAATTTGCAAAATGTTTTTTTCCTCACCCATGGGAATATTTCAAAAGAATATTCTTATTCCTCCATCATTTGAAAAAGGATATTTTCACTTGGCTTCAAATGCAAGTTACCTTGCAACTTGAGTTACAAGTTATCCTTCAACCTTTTGAACAAGTGATCTTTGACCTATGTCTGTAGGTCAAAAGTGTGTTTGTTTGAAGCAAGTGTGAACCCTTGATTAAATCCCATCATGCATTCTCATTTGTTCATGAGAATCTGTGATCCATGCATCTCCTTCCTTTCATCCTAGACCGTTGATTAAGCTTTTTTATCTCAACCCTCCATTTCTCATATGCTCTCCTATAAATAGGTTACTATTTGGAGACAAATAGATCCATCACTTAGAGCAAACGTATGTTGTTAAACTTACTTGCATCCACACTCATCTTTTAATCACTTTTGGCTAATCTTAGTTTATTTTTAATTACATAATAGCTTAGAGCATCCATTAATGGCTTTCATGCATCCATCTTAGTTTGTATATGAATTAGGGTTTTCACTTTTTAGCTTAAGATTAGCTTAGCATTTGTATATCTTCATCATTTAGCATAAAACCATGTTTAATTAGCTTGCATCATGCTAATTTAGCTTTAAATCACGTTTGCACACACATCTCATCACAATTTCACCAGTTTTCTTTAATAAAACTAGGTGAAACAAGCCCATTTATCCACGGGATTGGGAAAGGATCATTGTTCCACATCAATGCGACACCAATCCCCCAATAGAATAAGTTTCAATGGATTAGAGTAGGTATTTCAAAATATTTGTAGTTTAACATGTTAAGTTTTAATGGCTTCCACTTTGATTTACATTGAATGATTTTATTGGGATTGAGGTTTAGTGTTTAAATCATACTTTGATTCCTCATGGATCAAGTGTGGTTAACATGTACTAATCCATCAATCACATTTTGGTGCTAGAAGGAGGGCTTTACTAACTTTGTTTGATGATTTTCTCTTAAAAAAATTGTGAGTTGCAGGTTTTTGGGCTAGAGCGACGCTTTTGGAGGCTCCAACGATGCTATTTTTTAACATGGTGACACTACTATTCACGAGTGCGACACTCTTATTCACTAGAGCAACACTTTTACAAAAGCAATGCTATAATTGAAAAGCATCGCCATAATTGAAAAAAGTGTCGCCATAATGCAAAAGCATAGTTATATTGCTATAGCGACGCTATCATTTTCTTGCTTTTATAGTCTATCTTAAAATGGTCATATCTTGGTCATAAAGAGGTCTTTTTCGATGTTTTCTTTAAATGGGGTAGAATTTCATGTTCTATGTAATGGTATAAGTGTTTTTAAATTTTGGTGGAGTTAAATTTTCTATTTTTGCATCTAAATTCAAATCACATTGCAACTTGGTCTAGGTTTTAGGGTTTTAGTGCTTAATCATTTATCTAACCCTAACATCTTGTTTTCTTAATTTAATCTGACATTTGGAACATGGATTGCAGGTTTGAAGAGGAGAATGGAGCACTTAATTGATTAAAAAACATTCTTATCTTTAAAGCTTATAATTGTAACAAGTGTTTTGACACTTTTGGGGCAATTATAACCCATCATATGTTGTGTTGGTTTATGTTTAAGGACCGTTAAATTTTCATTGGGTTTTAAAACTTACAATATTAGGACCAACTAGATTTCAATTGGGCTTAAAATTTATTTTCAAAGTTTGTTAAAATTGAACCGTCATCTCATCATTGTCTTTTGGGTTTAAAATTGAACAAGACAAATCTCATATTTCATTTGGTGCTTAAAGCGAACTCATCATTGCTTTGCGGGGTTAAAATTTAGAATTGTTTGTTATGTTTTGTGATTTTCAACATTGTTAGTGGATGTGTATGCAATTCTCTCATGCCATTTGGTGATCTTGAGAAACATAAACATTCTTTGACACTTTTCAAAATCACCTACATCTTTCAATTTGGATTAAAATCGAACCCCTTTATGAGTGTGAGAAAAAGGCATAGTGTGTGTTCTCTCTTTGTTCATGCAAATGAAGATGATCAAACTACGGATGTAATTCCTCGCTATTTTTTATCTTTAGAGGGCCTACCTTGGTGGGAAAAAGTTATCACCCCAAGGGAATGACCCAAGTGGTAACGAGCTAAAGCCAAGCTCTTCCAAATCGCAATATAAATGTGTGGTTACAATGAAAATTATGATCAATGGAAATTGGTACATGATAGCTCTCCCCCAGCATCTTGATGATGTGTAAAACCCTTGTTCTAAGGGTTGGGAGACCTCTCACAAGGATTTTATCATTACACGACCTAAATTGGAAGCCCTTATTACAAGCCTTTGTTTAGAAATCCAAAAATCCTTAATACTTGTTGGTGCAAGAATGGTCATTCTAAAGCCATTCCACATTCTTACTATTCAATTATAGAAACTAAAAAATCCTTTTTATCTTTGGATTTTAAGGATTTTGAGATTTGGTGGTCTCGAGAAGTGTGTGTCGAGAAAGGGGGAGTCAGTGTTGCCAAATCTCTAATTGTTCGCATTGTTTAGTGTTTGGAGAAATTCAAGTGGGAATTCAATAGGTATAGCCAGTTCGAACCTAGGATTGTAAGTGATTGTGATTCAATTTGATACATTGCTTGGTTTCAAAATGTTTCAAAAACAAGCATTCACTATCTTCAAAATTTCAAACACTTTGGTTTAAATATGGATGCCTCTTGATTTAGCCTTGATTTTATTGCTTTTCCTAAGGGTTTTCATCCTTAGCGATTTCTAAATATCTTGACTTAATCTCAAATCCATATTTCCCAAAGACAATATAGGCAATTATGGCTTTAATCTCATGATTTTCATGAAATAGACATTGTGAAAGTTATGATGTTTTTTGACATAAACATCTAGTTTGAAAACATAATCAAGACGAGTGTTTGTAAAATCAATTCACTTAAGCAAGATAAACTTGACACAATTGAACCCCACATGACCATTTGGAGACCAATCACTCCCATTGAACAACCAAACCTTATGTACGTTGTCATACAAGGACAACATTGCAAAACATTGAGTCCAAATTCTATTGTCACAATCATTGGGTCCTATTTCCAAAATCATTTGAGTTATATTTTACCAAAATCATTGAGTTCTTAGGTTTTGATCACTTTAGAGGTATAGCATGTTTCTCACTACTGTGGTCTTGGAAAACATAGGTTCATTCTAAGTCAAAATTGGGTCAAACATTTCATCCATCATCATATTTCATCCTTCACTTCACCAAACTTTGCAAACTTTTGAACACACCAACACTTTGGACTTAGACATAAATCAACCCAACCCCTAACTTTGCTACTTTGTATGTGAAATGTATCCTTTTCCATGCATTGGAGTAAGTTAGTTATCATCTTTGAACTAGTTTATCTTGACGGTCACAATTCTACCCTAAAGATTCACAAGTTCATTAACATCCTCTATCCAAACATCAAACAATCAAACCTTCTAAGTCAAAAGTGTTGTCCCAAAAGATTTGCAAAAATCACTTCCCACATCATTCACCTTTTTCATCTACCATTATCACCATTGGTCCAAAACACCTTAGAGGTCCAATTTTGCAACAAGATCAAAACACAAGAAAAACATGGAATATAAACTTGATTCATCCATCATGAGTGGTCTAAATCAACCAAACTATCAAAACCTTACAATACCAATTGATTATTAAAACTCACATTTATACAATCCACACATGGGATCATTATATCCTACAAACCTCAATGCTACAACAAATATGAGTATGCCCAATCTAAATTTTGGAACACCTTCCCTATGGTAGATTTAAATCAAATTCAAAACCTACAAATCTATCAGCCAAATGATCAATAATGTATGAGTGTTCAACAAAACAACATTATCCCATCAAATCAATACATGCCAAATATGAGTATACCAAATACAAACTTACCAAACATGAACATATCATTGGTAAACTATGGGATAGATACGTTTGTAAATCACACCAATGTTGTTCAAAATTCAAATATACTGACAACTCAATATATTGATCAAAATCAAGATAACACCATGCAAAATCAAGGTTACCTAAATCAAAGTAATGTGTTTCCCAACCCTAACAATGTTCAATGCCAACCTATGATGCAAAATCTAAACATCATCCCAAATAAGAACATGGTCCAAAGTCAATTTGTACATGATCCCATACAAATACCACAAGTGTATATTCCAAATATGCTTGACCAACAACCAAATCCACTACACCAAGGGTATCAAAATCAAAATCAAGATCGAATTATGCGAAATCAAATTGCTACACTTAGAAAATTCATTGATTCACATCACCAACAGACATCTCCACCCCAAAATTGACACACTCCCCCATTGGTTAAATCATGTCATCAAAACATTGAGTTGTGTCTGCAACCACATTAAGAACAACATCTTCAATATCAAGAATTTGGATATCAAAATCAACAACCTCGACAACAAGATTAATCACCACATCTCCAAGATCAATCACAACTAGATCAATCTCAACAAGAAAAAATCTCATAAGATGACAAACGTGAATACATTCCTTTGGGAGAGCCAATCAAATCAACATTAAACACGTTAGTCTATGCTAAACTTATCAAACTTCCAGAATCATTAAATGGAGGTGAATCTAGCATCAAGTTCCCATGGGATGATGATAATGCTTATTGTGAATACCATAGCACAAAATGTCATGACACATCAGATTGTATCGAACTCAAAGATATCATCCAAGACCTTCTTGGTCAATAAAAATAACTGTTGAAGAAAATAATCAAGATGAAACCATTAATGATGGCAGTGACAAAATCTCCACGATAATTGTTGAAAATAATGATCAAGATCTATCCATCAATGAGCACCTTGAAGATGTTTCTACCACATTTAATGATCAAATCAACATACATCAAGAGTCACTTTTTAATCCTAATCAAAACCCATCAACAATATTCAACAAGGATCCCTTTCAATAAATCTTATCATTTGATCTCATGGTTGAAGATGTCGACAAGGTTTCTACCAAAATTTTTTAGGATAAAATTCAAGATTTGTCCATTAATGATCATGTTGTAAATGTCTCTACATCACCTAATAAGTTAGAGGACATATCTCAAGAATTTATTCCAAATAATGATCAACATCTTTCACCAAAGTCTAGCAATGGTCCTTCCAAGACATATTGACATCCTTTGACCTCATGGTTGCAGATATTGAAGGAATCCCTAATTCAACACTTGATCAAAATCCACTCAACGATCAAGAAAAAATTGAGCTAATACCCATGCCTAATGAAGACATTCAAGAACCCTTTGAAAGCAATCCATCCTTTGAAATTGACCCATGTCAAGAGCATCATCCAAAGCATGTCAAAAGCAATTCCAAAATTAATCAAGATCAAGAATTTGTATCTCCAAGATACTACCATGATCTAATGGGTATTTTCTAATCCATATAATATATCAAAAATAATGATCATATCCATATATCACATACTCCTCCATCTACCCATGAGATGCTTACTCCTAATGGACATGCAGATGATCTTCATCCAAAATAAGAGTCAGATACTCTTTATATCACTACCAAGGAACAAGAGTCTCCTACTCTTAATATTTTTACACTTGATCAAGGCATAGAAGAATCCATAAACATATCAAAAATTGATCATGATGAAAACGTCTACATAGATAGTAAAACAAAAACATCCTTTTAAGAGCAAGTAGAAGTGGATCATGAAAAAGAATCCCATATGGATTGTATAGCCTGGACACCTTTTGAAGAAGCATCAAAATCAAACACATCCTTCATACATATTAAAGAAAGTGAGTACAAGGACATCAAGCATTATCAAAAAACAGCAAGCTAAAGAATCTTGAACAACAAGGAAATGGTTTGTTAGCATTAGAATCAAAGCATGTCAGTAATAATCCCATAATATTGGGGGCAACTTTATCTAGTGCAAACACAAACATGGGGGGCATGAAGAGTCCTTATGATGAAATGGCTACCAAAACTCCAACCATTCATATCATAAATTGTCATCTACACATCTTTCCAACCACTAATTGGGACCGACCACAAGAAAGAGGTATATATCAAAGAAAAGAGAAAATTATTAAAGCAAAAGAATCGACAAAGAAAAACGAACGAGAAAAAATCAAATGGATACCAAAGCAAAATAAAGAAAATCATCCCTATCACACTCCATTAGTCAAAGAAACTATGGGGAAAAATCAAAATGGGAAGTTCATCCATCAAAAGTGTCCATCAATACAAAATAAAGCTTCAAGAGTGACCTACAAAGTATATGAAGAAGTTGGTCCTAATTGAATCTTTGTATCGACCCATCATTGCTCATCATCCCAAGTTTGGAGAATCAAAGATTCCAAAATATCGACCAATACATCTACATCTTGTATCCCTCAATGCATTCCACCATCCACTTCAACATCCATGATATCCAACTCTCGTATTGATCATGTGTTGGAAGAAACTCTTTATCATAAGGACTCTAAGGACACTCTATCGCGATGTGCACATCTAAGTAAGGTTAACTCTAGTATCGATAAAGAATATGAAAAGATCCAAGGGCTACATTTAAGTGCATGTATCTTAGAAAAACAACTCCTCCAAGTAGAATATTGTTGGCACATCATGACAACAACATCTATATCAACACCGACAGTGTCTACATCAGCACCACCAAGTGGTTCGACATGAGCATAAATTTTTTTTTTTAAAATCATCAAGAAAATAGTCAAGAGAAAAATCATCCTTTAGTGAAAACCACTTTGGTGGCGCTTTGGACAAGTACCATGATGAAAACCTATAAAATAGGCATCATGAGTAGAATCGAGCATCTATATGCACCATTTCAAGAGGAAGCATCTCATCCCATCCATAATAAATCCAACATTCCATCCATCTTATCCATAATAAATCTAGGAACCCTTCATTATCCAATCCATTTTTCATCCCATCTGACTGATCTTGATCTTAGCAAAGGTTCGATATGTACCTCACACTTTCTTATGGTAAAATTATTGACATGGGTCACTATCATTAGTCCTATCCTAACTAGCATTATTTGAGCCATGAGGCATTATCCAAAGAGGAATACTCTATCCAAACATGTTATCCTATCACAAGATAATCCTTGGCATCCTACGCACACCCATCCATCAATCCATTCATTTATCCATGCATCCACCCATGGAATTCCCTACATTGCTAGAAGTTGGGAGTAGATACTTACATCTTGCTTTGGGAATAAATCTTAAGCTATATCCTATAACTTGCACGGTGTTGTAAACATTTGCTAATACAAAATCAAATTGGTTAAATCATTTGAAGAAAAAATCCAAATCACAAGCCCATGGCACATTTTGGCGAGAAGATGTTCCTTATCAAGATTTACTTTTTATCAAACATCAATCCAAACAATCCATATCAGTTAAATCTATCTTGCACTTCAACATCACATCAACCCATTCCAACAAACTTTGTTCCAAACCAAGCTTGAAAATCTTGATTAATCTTATCCAATCAATCCATCATTATCTTGGGATATCCTTCCCAATTCGCGTGTTCCTTAACACTATCTTTGCATTGTTGTGTATCCTCAACAATGTTATCATCATAAATCCATCAATCAAATCAATCAATCCTAGCTTGGTTTTCAACAAAATCCCAAAAAAATTGATTGAAATCATCACATATCCACACATCAAGATCATGCGAAAAATCCAAAAACACTTGCAAAATCTTTCAAAATCTAAAATATCCAAAACGCATCAAAAATCCCTAAAAAGGTCAAAACATTAAAAATCCAAAAAGCAGTACCCTTGTCAAACTATGTTGTCTCTGAGCTTGAATGTAGGAAAGGCCATCATTGATATGCCCCCAAGACACCCTAGGTCAGTCCTTTAGTGGTTTGTTGTAATTAGTTGTTGTCTCTTTTCTATTCATTTCTTTGTCTTGTAAGTAGGTTGAGTCGGTTGAACTACATGGTATCTGCGTGTCTAATGTAGGAAAGTCTAATCTTTGATCAACTCCCAAGGCCGCTAGGATGGGTCTTTAGGTTAGGTTCTTGGTCGAAACTTGGAAATTCAGAAAAACCCCAACAACATCCAAATATTTCAAAATACCAAAAACATCCAAATATTTCAGAAAACCCAAAAACATTTGAAAAATAGAAAACATAAAAATAATAGAAAATGTTCAAAAGACCTAAAAAGCCTCAAATATTTAGAAAACCCTAAACAGCCTTAGAAAATTAAAAAAACTAAACATTCATATGAACTTTCGAAAAGACCAAAAAAAGTTTCAAAACATTTCAAAATACCAAAAACATTCAAATATTCCAAAAAATCCAAAATTCTATCCATCCCATCTCGCTTTCACTCGTAATAAACTTTCACCCATAATAAACAATCGTCGCCCTCACCCTTTGTCGAAACAAGTAGAAAAAAACATAGCAAGTTGTAAAGTGTGAACTCAAAAGTCAAAATCTAAAATTTAAAATCATAGGTAAATGCATCAGTGAAGTTTACGGTAATGAATCATTTTAGCATCATCGTCCTAATATCAAATAACCCTTTGATTAACATGTCCTAGGATGTATTCTTCCTACAATGGGCATCAACATCAGATATCACCTAAGCTAAACTTAAACTAGGCAGGAGTTATAGATAACACAGACTATTTGTCTTTGATCTTTTCTTATGATTTATCTTAATGACCCATTCCAAGGACCTCTTGATAATGTATATCTAAAGAATGATTTAGAGAGAAATGAATGGGGCATCGATCATTATCTTTTCATTTTTTGTGCTTGTGGATACTCTTGTAGAATAATCTTGGTGCATACTTGCTTAGTTGTGTGTAGGAAGGTCATTTATGGTATGTTGTTGACTATTGTGTATGCTTTTCTCCAATATATTTTAAGCTTCTAACTTACATTCCAATGAGGTTTTCGTATGTCAAGATGTGAACAAAAACTATCCTATCTATTTGTTGAGTCAAAGTTCATTGCACTAGATACAACACCATCCTAGTTATTAATACCTTGATGCATTGTGTCTATGTGTTATATCAAACAATAAGGAACAACAAAAAATCCCTATCCCAATATGTGAGCAACTCATCATCCTACATTCATCCTCATTTTGCATTATCTCATCACCATCTCTAATAAAGTCTCAATGTATCATGGACTTGTTGGATCTTTTGAAGCAATCATCAAAATCAATGGTCAATACATCCATCTTATTTTTCTTATTCTTCTATCTGTACTAACATTTCTATCCAAGCATCGAATCTATGAGATCTATCAAAATATACATGAGGCTATCCATAGTCGATGACTGTCTATACATCCTAAAATCTATCTACATCAGTATCTGAGCTATCACGGCAACAATCCCTCTTCCATTGGGGCACAATGGGGCATCTATATCATCTTCATCTCAACAATCTGAAAAGTTGTAGTTCTTTGATTCAAAAGCAACCTGAAATTTCAAAAGCATATCAAGCATAAGTCTAATTTTCACCTATCGTGAGCTCGAATTGAACATTTCATTTTTCCAATCGATCTCTTGAGGGGGAAACCAACCATCTTTTGATCATATCGATGTCAAATCATATAAACAAAATTTGTTCCTAGCCTTTCTAGCAAATATTGATCAAATCTATCAAATCAACCATCATTGAGATATATCGTTCCCTATGAATCCTTGTGTTATTCAGCATAATCCTTGCATTGTTGTGAATCCTCAACAATGTTATCAATCAATCAATTAGATCCATCAACTTTAGCTTGGCTATCAAGATCTTAAAGATATCATCGATATTCATTTTTTCATCATCATCAATATCAAAATTAGCATCGAAATCAACATTAGTCTTTGAACCAAAGCAACAAGTACATTGCTTCAAAGAGGGGAAAAATGTAGACACCTAAAAATGTCTTGATGGATCACATTGGCTAACTAACATCATTTCATCCTAAAACCCATCTTATTTTTGCTTAATTGATTAAATTAGTGTAGCTATTTAATTAATTACATCATTTGGATCCATTAATCTCATTAATTCAATCGGATTAATTCACCCCCTTTCATGCTAATATTTCATCTAATTAAATTAAATAAATCAACATATTTAATTTAATTTCCTAAGTCTTCTAATTTAATTAAATAACCCCAAATTATTTAATTAAATGCCATATCACCCTTTTCCCATTCATTAAATCATTTAATTTAATGAAAATCACTTTATTCCTTCAAAATCCCCTAATTGTGTGCTTAAATCTTGTTTAATTAGCAATTAATCTAACTTTCATCTAACCAAAGGGAATATTCCTTATCCCCTTTTTGCACAATTAAAATTTTGTTTTAATTTGCAAAATGACTTTTTCCTCACCCATGGGAATATTCCAAAAGAATATTCGTATTCCTCCATCATTTGAAAAGGATATTTTAACTTGGCTTCAAATGCAAGCTACATTGTAACTTGAGTTGCAAGTTATCCTTCAACCTTTTGAACAAGTCACCTTTGGGCTGTGTGTGTAGGTCAAAAGTGTGTTTGTTTGAAGCAAGTGTGAACCCTTGATTAAATCCCATCATGCATTCTCATTTGTTGATGAGAATCCATGATCCATGTCTCTCCTTCCTTTCATCCTGGACCGTTGATTAAGCTTTTCGAACTCAACCCTCCATTTCTCATTTGCTCTCTTATAAATAGGTCACTATTTGGAGACAAATAGATCCATCACTCAGAGAAAACTTATATTGTTAAACTTACTTGCATCCACACTCATCTTTTAATCACTTTTGGCTAATCTTAGTTTATTTTTAATTGCATAATAGCTTAGAGCATCCATCTTAGTTTGTATATGAATTAGGGTTTTCAATTTTTAGCTTAGCATTAGCTTAAAATATGTATATCTTCATCATTTATCATAAAACCATGTTTAATTAGCTTGCATCATGCTAATTTATCTTTAAATCATGTTTTCATACACATCTCATCACAGTTTCACCAGTTCTCTTTAATAAAACTAGGTGAAACAACCTCATCTATCCACGGGATTGGGAAAGGGTCACCGTTCCACATCAATGCGATACCAATCCCCCAATAGAATAAGTTTCAATGGATTAGAGTAGGTATTTCAAAATAATTTGTAGTTTAACATGTTAAGTTTTAAGGGCTTCCACTTCAATTTACATTGAATGATTTTATCGGGACTAAGGTTTAGTGGCTAAATCGCACTTCGATTCCTCATGGATCAAGTGTCGTTAACCGTACTAATCCATCGATCACACAAATAATTGATGATAATCAATTGTCATTTACTATTTCTTATTCTTTTGAATAATTTATATATTGAATGTTATTTTTGGAATCTAATAAGGGAAAACCCCTTTGAGCTTGGTAAATCTCAAAGGAGAGATGAGCTTTCTCTCATATTTGTTTATGTTATTTTATCTTTTCAATTATAGAAGCTTGTATGTGTTTCCCCTAACCTAGCATCCCTGGAGGTTACTTTGATATTTTTAGAATGGATTAAGAGTGCCTAGTACAAAATATCCCCAACAACCTCCACAAGTAATAAAAATTATGGCCAATTATCATCCTAAAACCAAACAAAACAACCATAAAACTTACAAATCTTGAAATGGTGCAACTTATATCCAACCAATATAAACCCAAAATATGTAGATTTAACTTTCCTTTGGCAATAACAAAAATAAGAAATTATATAAAGAAAGGATGTATTAGATGTAAATAAAATAATTTACAATAATTTATAAAGAACAAAGGATGTATTCAATGTAAAAGATGATCAATTTCCAAATGAATACTAATGTCCTAATCAATTAGTATAGTCAAGACCTAAAAAAATAGGCAAATATATTATTATTTATAAGCCTAAGGGATAGTAAACTTAGAAAATAGAACCAAAACCACATTCAATATCCCATTAGTCTAGCTACAATTTTACTTAAATACAATTTATAAAATCAAGAAAATTATCGTGAAAAATATTATTTAATGATCCATAAATTAACAAATAATTTCATATACTAATTAAATTTTTTTTACATCTCTTGTGATGTAAAAATAATTAAAAATAATAAAAAACTAGGAAATGTGACCCTAGAGATGAGCCTATCACCCCTTAAAATTCCTTGCCTAATATGGAGACACTCACACCAAGGACATGATAACTATAGAGAAGGGGGATTTTCTGCTCATGAGTCTCTTTATTCTCAAGAGAGTCCCAGGGAATGAACTATCCTAAAATATCTCATTCTACCTCAAGTAATAGAGCAAGAGTTTCATAATCAGTATGAGTGGGTCACATACGTCTTTCAGATAGACTAACAAGTTTTCAGGCAAGGATGACAACGTGGCATACAAATACTAGTGCAGTGTGCTAGAGATCACGTTGGCATCTTGTGTAGACTAAAAACTAATAAATATCATAGAAAACTAAGAAGTGATTACTTCTACTCTAACTTCTAAGGACTCTTGGAATGCAAGAAAGTAACATAATATAATAGAATTGAATAAAGTAATGTAAATTGAGTACAATGTAGTTGATAAAGTGAGAGAATGAGAGGAAGAGAATGCTTACAACAACCCAAGAAATGAAGCCTCCAAAAAGTAAATATATTCAATACCTGCACACATAATATCAAGGAAAAATGTTGGGGTTTTTAAGGGGCTTGCATCAATCAAACCCCCGTTTCGGTGTTCCCACCTCCATGGACGGGTAGATAGATAGAGAGAAATAATAAATAGAAATGGAATGAACACAAGAGATAAATAAAACCCCGCTCAAGGAGGAGAAAAAGTATCACCAAATAGAGATTCAATAGATGAGGGATGTGAGAAATCCCAAGATGCTCAAATATACAAGGCACAAGATAGATATCACCTACAAGGCTTGAGGAAACTAAGAAGACATACAAATTTGTGAGAGCCAAAAGAGTTGCAAAGAGTATTTCCAAGAGAGCTTGAGAAAATTGTAGAAAGCTATGGAGAGTTTCTAAAACTTGAGAGAGTGAGAAAAGAGAGAGAGAATGTCCAAGAAAGGAGAAGAGAGTTCAAGATAGAACCCAAGAAGACAAAATGGATTGGAAAGATCACTTTTAAAGAGAGAATAGGAGGGAAAAGAAGGTTCTCAAGCCATTATAAGGCATCCCAGGTTGTTACCACCAAAAAAATAATTTGACAAATGGAAAGGCACTCAAAAATGATCAATTGAACACTGAAATGTCATGATACTTCTTCATGGCGTGCTAGCATCTAGACACATCACACTACAAAACGACGAGAACAAGGAAAGCACAAGGTTTGACACAAAGATGACGCAAAAAGGTAGTTGCTGAAAAGGGGGTATTGAGCATCTTGAGAGGGATAAATGTTGATGCAAGGGCTAAAATGAGCCTACACAAGTGCTAAGGGGGTGGACACTAAAGTGGATACAAAAATGTATGTGAAATTGCAAGGGGTGCAATTTTATGACATTATATTTTGCCCCCACTTTAGCGGTCTTATGAATCAATATGAATATGCATGCTAAAGGAGATCTACTAAACATAAATAGCATCATGATACCTAAAGGATACTGTAGAGGAAGTAGACAACTCTTTGAATGAAGGAAGCATGCCCCCAAGGTGAATACCTACAAAAAAAAAGCATTGGACAAGAAAGATATGCACAAGACAACGAGGTTATAACATAAAAATCCATTACATCATAGGGGGTTAGAACATATACATGAATAAAACTCACACAAAGGTACATAACAAACTAAAGGATTTGAGTCAACAAAGTGAAAGAGACCTCGATGTAGGAGGTGTTCTCAATACCATGCGTCATCCCCAAATTAATAAATAATACATAGAAGAATTCTTAAATGGAGAGAAGGATGTAAGGATTGATTGCTTCAAGAGAAGAATGCATATAAAAGATAGGGAAACAAACAATGTCGAAGAGAGAAAGAAGTATATACTTAAGATGAAGAAGATGTAGGTCTTCAATCTAGTATATACATGGAATTGAACTAAGAGAGATGGATCCATAGGTACTCAGTCCTACAGAAGGTGAACAAAGGTTTTGTAGGTGCTCGGTCCTGAAGAATTTGCTTCACGAGTGCTCAGTCCCACAAAAGATGAACAAAGGCTCTACAAGTGCTCAATCCTGCAAAAAAAAAAGCACTTCATAGATTCACAGTCCTATGAAGGGGGGAATCACGGGTTCTTGGTCCTATGGGGCTTGATGTGAAAGGACTCCCCAGGTGCTTGGTCCTAAAGAGTTTTTTTGTGAAAGGCCCTTATAGGTGCTTGGTCTTGCAATGCAAGATTAATGCAAAGGAGCTCTACAAGTTCTTGATCTTTCAGAGCAAGACTAATTAGATAGGCATGTGGATGTTGTAAATTGAATTATAGGATATTCGTAGAAAAGATAAGTCTATTCAGGTTACCCCCAAACTAGATGCAAGGATATAAGATAGGTCTAGTCCGGCTGCCCCCAAGCTAGTCACAATGACATCAAATATCAAATATTGCAAGACATTCATAAATTCTTTTGAGAAGAAGGCTTTCAAAGGGGGTTCCTTTAGTCGGGAACCCTTCAAGACACCAAAGGGCTCATTCAAAGGAATGATCCAATTGAAAGATAAAGAGAAGAGAGGGGATCCTTAAGAAGGACCCACATCTCTAAAATAAGTTATCACTACCCCCAACATATAGGAGAGGAGAACTATGCAAGAAACTATTGTGTTGATACCACAAAAAGAGTATGATTGCACATAATATTGTATGACCATGAATGAAAATGAGCAAGTAAAGCTACAACTGCCACATAATAGGCATCAACACAATAGAAGGGGGGTGTAAGAACCTCATGAGAAGACACTTAGAATGGACAGGATAGAGCTAGACCTCAATATCACTTGTCATTTGAAGAAGAGGTAGTTGCATCAACAAATAGATGAGTGATGACACCAAAATCAAGAAGTTGTATTCTATCCTTCGAGGGCTTACATTCACTAGTGGAGTGGCCAAGTACTTGATGGTACGCACATAAATAATATTTTTCTTTATCATGTTTATGAAATTTCTTGTGTGTGGGAGGAAGAAGAGTAATCAAGTGGGCTTTGAGAAGCCTCAATAAGATACACTCTTTCTTAGATAGAGGATGAGGAGCAGAAAACAACCTTTTCTCTTTTGAAGAAGATTTTTAATACTCAGAAGAAGAAGATATGAAGATAGCAAACAATGGAGGATGAATCAATTCAAGAGAACAAGGTTGAGTAGATATTGTGTCGACATTCAACCATGGTTTCCATTTAGATTGTTCATATGAGAAACCAAGCACCAAATTATGTTACAAGGTACACATTCTATAGGGACCTAAATTCCTTGTTCATTACACCCACAACCTTTATGCCCATAGCCATATTTAGAGACAGGTTTAAAACTAGGGCCATAATGTTTTTGTAAATCTTGACAAGGAGGAGGATCTTCATAGAGAGAATTATTCCAGCAATGGGGATTATAATCCTCCATGAGGCCACCATCAAACTTCTTGATAGGACTACCAACATTATCCTCTTTAATAGAAGTGTGATCATCTTCCTCAGAAAGGGGAGGATCAAAATTAAGAACATTACAATTTATGCTCACATTATCTCACGATGCAGAAGAATAATCATCTTCGATAGCGGGTTTGGATGATGCTATCAGAAATTCTAAGTGGATTGTGTCAACTTTATATTCCTCAATGAAGGATGATGTAAAGTCTAAAGAACCCCAATCATCACTGATACATTCATTTTCTTGAGAAGTGGAAGTAGTAGACTCAAAATTTCTTGCTTCAAAAAGATCTTCTTTAGGGACATCTATCTCTAGGGTATCCTTTGTAACAAGTACTCTTGGAGTAGACATCAACACATTGGAATACATTGAAGGGACAAGAGTAGGCATAGTTGAAGCCTGACCAATAGCTACCATCTCACATAAGTGTATAGCATCGAGGTCAGCTATGATTGTGACTACTTGATTGTTATGAATGAATTTGATGGATCTATGCAAGCTAGATGGTATTGCACCCATAGCGTGAATCCACTATCTACCACAAAGAAGATTATATGGTAACTTTTATGACATAGCATATACAAGGGTGGGTATGGTAACAGGCCCCAACCTCAAAGGCAAGACTATCATGCCTAGGGATTTCCAACCGACATTATCAAACCCATGAGTGCATAAGGAAGAAGCGGCAAGAGAAGATGAGTCAATTTTAATTTTAGGTAGTAGATCAATACTACATACGTTGTGGACCAAGCCGGTATTAATGAGAGTACGTCTAATACCAATAATATTAATGCCAACTATTATCATCAAAGGATCTACTTTCTTTTGCACTTCTAGAGGTGGGATTTCTTGTAGACATAACACAATATTCAGTGTATTCGCATGAATATGGGATATCAACACATTAACATCAGTCAGCCTAGCAAAATAAGGCAAGAGAATCTTTTGCAAGGCTTCCTAAAGCATACCTTGATAAACTAGCACAAATTGAAGCAAGTCCCATAGTGAGATCTTAGCATGAGTATCACAAAGTTTCTCGACATGATTGTAATCGGTTGAGAAGGTGGTAAGGAAGTAGGTTGATTAACATTTAATTTATTCTTTCTAGTATTATAAGTATGGGCTACCACTCTATAAGAGGGAGCCTTAGAAAGATAGGAGAATCATTGTTAAATGGAACACCATTAATAGAACAAATCCTTTTAGGAGAAGAACCAACTAGAGTCTAATAAATTGTGGGTCTCTTAGGCATTTGGGTGGTGGGAGAGACATAGATGAAATTTATGGATTCCTTACAACTTATAGAGGAATCATTTGAAGAAATATTGTCAACATCTATCCTTGTAGGATTCGATGTGTGAGGAGTTTCAATATTCACTAATGCAACGTCTCTAGAAGTGAGTGCATTGGAATGAAGAGAAGGTAGAGTAATGTTAAGAAAAGTGTCAATAATTTCATCCTCTTACAAAAAAATATCCTTACAAGTAGAAGGAATTTTAGGGGAGGGATCAACAAAGAATAATAAGAAAGGAGAAAAGAACTCGCTTTAACACGCTTGTAAGAGAACTTCTTAAAGTTTCTTAACAAAGTTGGAAAGAGATAGAAGGAAGAAAGATAAAAAGTGCATTTTGAAATAGAGATATAGACAATTCATTTTAAGTCCAACATATATGACTATTGACAACATGGAATGGGGTTCAGGACAACGCCCCAAAAAAAATCTTTGAGGAGAAAATATTTTATTTTGTCTTTTTTTATGGAAGGAGTGTTCACATCGAGTTCACACAAATGTAGAGAAGTGGGGTTCAATACTCATGAGTCTCTTTATTCTCAAGAGAGTACTAGGGAAAAAACTACCCTAAACTACCTCAAACTACCTCAAGGAATAGAGTGAGAATTTCAGAATCAGAATGAGTGGGTCACAAACATCTTCCAAATAGACTAACAAGTTTTCAGACAAGGACAACAACATCACATATGGATTCCGGTGTGGCATATGGACACTAGCATGACATACAGATGCTAGTGTGGCATGCTAGAGTCTGAGAGGAATGTTGACATCTCGTATAGATTAAAAACTTAAAATATCATAGAAAATTGAGAAGTGATTACTTCTACTCTAACTGTTAAGGACTCTCGGAATGTGAGAAAGTAACAAAATATAACAAAACTAAAATAAAGTAAAGTAAAATGAGTACAACAAAGATGATAAAGTGAGAGAATGAGAGGAAGATAATTCTTACAATAACCCAAGAAATGAAGCCTCCAACAAGTAAATGTCTTCAATATCTGCACACATACGATCGAGGAAAAATGTTGAGGCTATTTAGAGGCTTGCCTTAGTTAAATCCCCATTTTGGTGTTCCCACCTCCATGGAAAACCAAATAGATAGAGAAAAATAATAAATAGAAATGGAATGAATGCAAGAGTGATAAAGAAAACCTTGCTCAAGGAGGAGAACAAGTATCACCAAATAGAGATGTAATAGATAAGAGATGTGAGAAATCCCAAGATGCTCAAAGATACAAGGCACAAGATAGATATCACCTGTAAGGCTTGAGAAGTCCAAGAAGAGAGACAGAGCTGCAAGAGCCAAGAGAGTTGTAATGAGTGTTGCCAAGAGAGCTTGAGAATGTTGTAGAAATCTATAGAGGGTTGTGCAAACTTGAGAAGTGAGAAAAGAGAGAGAGAATGCCCAAGAAAGGAGAAGAGAGTTCAAGATAGAACTCAAGAAGACCAAATGGATTGAAAAGATCACTTTTAAAGAGATAATAGGAGGGGGAAGAATGTTCTCGAGTTGTTACAAGGCATCCTAGATCTTTGCCACCAACAAAATTAGCCGAAAAGTGGCAAGGCACTCAGAAATGGTCATTTGAACATTGAAATGTAATGGGATGCTAGCAAAATGTGTGGATTTTCACGTGGTGTGCTAGTGTCCAGACACATCACATTACAAAAGGATGAGAACAAGGAAAGCATAAGGTTTGACGCGAAGTTGGTGTGCAAAGGCAGCTACTGAAAAGGGGGTCCTGAGCATCCTGAGAGGGAAAAGGGTTGATGTAAGGGCTAAAATGAGCCTACATAAGTGCTAAGGGAGTGCACACTAAAGAAGATACAAAAATGTATGTGAAATTGCAAGGGGTGAAATTTTATGACATTAGAATAACTATTGGCAAACACATTCTTTAGATTTGCATACAATAAATTTAAAAAAATCGAACTTGAACTAAAACATTTTACATTAGAGAATATTTTGAATAGAGGACACACTACAATTTTGGAAAATGATATTTTTCTCCATCGATAAAAATATTATTTATAACCAATAAGTATGCCTAGACTTCCCACGTGGCTAATACTTCATTCAATCATCACCATTGCACTAGTCCTATAAAAATAAGGATAAAAAGATATTAATTATAGGCTATTTTTTTCAAATCAAGATAATAGAAAATATTCGACTCAACATAAAAAATGAATAACAAAATAATATCTTCATGTCCAAAATTTATCTCAAAAGTATAGTCTTAATTTCCCCTCGCCAAGCCACCAATAATGCATTGATGTAAATATTTAATTTCAATGTGTACTTTGCCATATACCGAATACATTTCTCTTAGGGGAAAAAATATTCGATTGAGCATGTAAAAGTGCAAGTGCAAAAGTTGATAAAATTAATTAAACACATGTCCTTATTACACCCACTTGATTCTATTGCTTCATGATTTCCACTTTAATTAAGTATCAATTATCATCAATGGTATAGATCTATTACCCTTTGAGATCAATATTTTCAATAGATAGATGGACCACCAAAGTGCACACTATAAAAACCCACCAATATGTTGAACTTAATAGGATTTAGTCATTTTTTTATGGAGATCACTTGATCTCACTATTAAGTCCCAACTTTTCTTGATATGTCCTATTTTCATATTCAATTGACCGCTCAAATTTATTTTCCTCACTATCAATGGTTGTGATAGATATTTAGATTGGTAAGGTGTAGGGTGATTTGATTTGTTAGAATTGGCTATGGCTGCCAAGATCTTGAGACCAAATGGAAAGCACAAAGAAGAGAGAATAATGTGACAAGAATAAACTGTATTCTCATCAATATGATTCAATGATATGAGATCAATGTGAAAATGTAGTAGAGACCCCTTGGTTATATAGCCAAGGTGAGAACATAGGAGTGCATAATATTATGACAAGTGTCGTAATCTTATGACATGAGACAAAAATGAAAAGCTATCACTCCACCTAAAGTGGAAAGGTGATAATGTGATAACCACCGCAAATAGTGTATCACCCACAAAAGGTGGACATGTAATCACATGATATGTCTATGAAAGGTGGAGGTGATAAAGTAATAACATGATAAGTCCACCAAAGGTGGAAATTCTCCAACAACACTTATGTGGTCCCTAAGTAAACTTATCTAAGGTGTACTTACGACCTAGGACAAGGTACACAACATTTAATTACACCAACATGATCTACCAATATACAAAACTCAATAAAAGGCTAAATGTGTTTCCATTTGATGCTCTCCCAAATAAATTAATGCATGTGGGGTATTCAAAGGAAACCAAAGGGACCCACCTACCTATCCATCGATCCAAAAATAAATCAAATGTTCTCATTTAGCCATGAAGTAATGCTTATGAGAAAAAAATTCATTCCATTATTCCATACTTTAATGCATACCAATTGCTTTGATAGCCTTATAAGAAACACACATGTCACCATTCCTTTGAAGAACTATTGTGTTGGATTTACTTGTGCTAATAAAATGGACTATTTTAGTTGATAAAGAGATGATTATATAGTACCAACACATCTAATCCACAAATACTAGTAATTAGTGAATCAATATGAATAAATAAATCATATAAGGAAAATGTGACTACCAATTAGCATGCCAATGTTAAAACACAAAAAGGAAGGTATAAATTAAGGCAAATTTTGTACCCTTGTTCAAAAAAATTTAAACAAGGCTACCGTGAGGAACATACTAAGGAAAATAATGCCATGATTAGAAATGATAAAGAAATACATAGGGAAACAATCAAGCATGCAATGAGATAATCACACAAACCCATAATAAAATATCTAAGACCATTTTTCAATAATGGCTTTGATTTGAGGTGTATGCTCTCTATGGAAATGGTTATATTCCATAAGAACTTTAGGGTGAAAATCCACAAGAAATATAGGATGAAAACCAAGAAAAGAAACGGAGAATGATATAGCCAACTAGTAGATAAAATTAACACAATGTGACACAAATCCAACCTTAAGACTGACAAAAATCTAAAACATAACATACAAGAATTGGAAAGATCATACTACATATGTGAAGCTAAAATATCATTCACTAAAGTTTATAGTCATAGATCCATCTCTACAAAAATCCCCAATTTCCTAAATCCACATAGAAAGGAATATCTACACTTATCTTTGTCAAACACTATATTTTTTGATGACCTTTTATATTATATTTTAACTATGCAAACACTGCTTGACTAAAAAAAAAAAATGTTAATATCCTTGAACATGTGTAAAATACTCTTACCTTCAAAGTAAAATGAACACATTTGGGCCTTGCACCACTCTTCTAAAGGAAGTGATTTTCCATATAGCATAAGAGAACTACTAATATTGATACTAGCATACTTATTAAATTTGTATGGGCCCATATAGAAAAATCCATAATACCATGGTCTAACAAATTTGTCCCAATGGACATGAAATTAAAAACCCTCACAATTTAGAGGCACAATATAAATATGAATTTAACCTCATTATGCAAATTAAAGTCAAATTTAAATGTGTCATATACTAGGGATGTATGATAACATACCTAGCTATTAAACTAGTATAAATAGGGAATCTTGTTGGCCATATCACAATTAAAAGTATCATACATAAGAAACAAATTCAAACAAGCTTCACATATTAAATTATGTTGATCCTCGTGATTATTTAAGTAGGGTAGTTTTCCATTCTCTAGATCAACAAACAAACCCTCATGAAAATCATTGTAATTTGGTGAATAATTCAAAACATTAGGTGCAACAATATTATCATTAACATAAATATCAAAGTATTTATCAAAATAAAGAGCTTTGAACTCAACAATACCCAAAATGCACTCTATGAAAATTGTTTATTTGAAACCTTCACTCTTAAACTAGATGAAATCAACATATTTTATAATATCGTCACTAGAATAATTAGAATTAATACTAACATCAAAATGGACAGATTCATATCCATATAAATCATGCATGTAATATAAATCGTCACTAAGCACATCATCCATAAATTAAATTGTAATGTATCATATTCATTGCAACTTGTCTTGCAATCAATAAAATTTCAAACAAACTCATTATAATTTTTTTATCAAAATTCATTAACAAATATTTTAAAAATTAGCCTCAAATATAGACTCGTCTTTTTCTCTTAAAATTAATTTTTTAGTAGTAGAACATGTGTGGGGAAATTGACAAACCACACCAAATAAATGGATCAACATGTGTTACAATTTGATTTCTAATAGTACAATATTGTGTACTTAAGTCCACACACTATACATCCAAAGAAAATAATTTAGTATTACAATATCTTCAAATAAAAAATCTTTCATCCATGTGATCTTGAGGTTTTCATCAATGTGAATAGCCCATAGTGATCCAATTAGACACTTATGGGATCTTTATCTATTAAGAAAGAACTCAAATTTGAATGAAATTTCCTAAAATACGCAACAAAAAAATTAATTAATTGGTCTGTACATGTTCTATATCCCTAAGAAAAATTACAACTCAAATATTAAACTTGCAAATAAAGTCATCATGATTTCTTTGAATATTAGTAAATTTAGTAGTTTGAAATTTGAGATCAATTGTGTTACTAAAATGATCAATTAAAAGTTTTTAAAAATTTGTTCCAAGTCAAAATAGAAATATTTTGTAAACTTATATATCAATTGTGTGCATCATCCTCTAATGATTGAACAAATAGTTTCATTATTTGGCAATTGATGAGGGCTTGAATATTCTTTCTAACTAATGCTAAATCATTCTTGTGTAACTTAGGTAATTTATTTATAATTTCAATTGGTATGAAATTAGGGAAATTTGGAATACCATCAATTTTTAATGGTTTATACCTTCCAACAAGCAAAGGAATTCTAACATGCCACACACTTTACATTCCACACATGTATTAAAAATCTCAAATTAGCATAAGCTATTCAAAATTCAAAAGATTCGTCACCTCATAAAGAGGACAAAAATCTTTAATAATCTAACTGATCTTTAAGGATAAAAATAAACTAGGTTCATATCACCAACAAAGCCTTAGTATCCTAAGGACTTATCATCTAGTACAAATTACAACATGGCTCAATAATATCAATAAGAAATCATGTATAATAATAATGTGTAAAAATATTCATGCAAATTTATATGACAAAAGTAACAATATAATATAAAGACAACTAGCTCAAACTACAACATGATTTGATAACCTCACACAAAATAAATCAATAAAAACCATAATATTCTTTGATTACGAATTTGAGATCTTAAATCTCTACCACTTTGTTGATGCAAATTGATGTGATGATACTACACAAAACTAAAACACAACTAACCACAATACTAAAATAACAAGGTAAGAGAATATAATATCAATGGATTTCAAACCCCTAAAATGGATTTCTTCCACAATGTTGGCATTATGTTTGTTTTCCAAACTATTCTTTATAATTCTAGGTAACACATTTTAAAAATTAACCCGAGGGAAATTTGTTGTTGGAGTTTGTATATTCATTGTTCTATGATTGAATCTTATTTTATTCCTAATTTATTTGTTATCATTTCAAATCAATTGTCAATAAATAGCTCAAGTTTACTTAACTAGCATTTTTTTGTTAAGTACTTGTTGCATTGACATCCTAATTTTTGAATTGGGGTGGTCTGACTTGATTACTCTTACAAAGAGATTTATGGTATCCTTGTTCTATAATCTAACTTCCTATAGCACCATCATATTTCCCCTCATAAATTGCCTATTTTCACCTTCATATTGTCATCATATTACCCTTGAGGTGTACATTCAACCTTCTTGGCCCATTTTATCTCCCTAAGATCCTTTTCAAATGCCTTAGTTTATTGAACCACATTTGGTTAATTCCACCATTAATGACCAACAAATATCAATGTAGTTTGTCACATGGCCCATTGCCAACCTCGCTATCTATTTTTATAACATTGAATATTTAGATTCTTCTTGCACCCCTTATGGATTTTAAGGGTTTGAAGTTAAAATATCTTCACCAAATGTAGACAAGTTACAAACATAAGACTATGGAGATTCATTTCATGCAAAGTATGTTGTCTTAAGAGCTCCCTATTGTAGTCTACTAGGATTTATGATATCATTTCTAACTTGGAAATTGGTCAAATCCAAGGCAAGATTAATGTACGAACAAGTTGACCCTATATAAATATCCCTTTACCTTATCCCCTTTGATTCGTGTTTGTCTATTTATTTATGTTACATGGTCTAATAATGTTGTATGTTTATTATTTATTTATTCTCTTGCATATCACTTTACTCTATTTTCCTAAATATTTTCTTTATTTTCTTGAATAGTATACACTAAGAGGATTTTCAAATTTCCCTATTTATAGGTTGACTTAATAGACTTCATATCTTACTGCATACACAATATTTGTGATGCATTAGTATTAGAACTCACTATACTCCTAATCTCTAAGTCATTATTATGGAACTTTGTACTTTACAAAAAATCACAAAATTTGTGAGACTAACAAGGGAAGATTTGGTGTGGATCTTCCCTAACTCTTTCATAAATTTCAATAATCTATACATTTTCCCTTTGGTCAATCCCTCACTGAGGTTGTTGTGGGGATTGTGGAAAGAGATAAATGATAGAGTCTTCAGGGAAGTCAAGCTTAAGGAAAAAGGTTGTTTTCTTCAAAATTTGTAGGGCTATTATTGAAATTTTTTAAGTTGGGTTCCTGGACTCTTCTCCAATTTCTAAAAAGACTTCGTTGCTTGGCTATGAGCTATTTGTGGCAACTATTTGGAAACTGATTTAAAAATTATATGTTCCTCCTAAACCTCTTAAAAAATCAAGAGAAAATTTTCAATGGAAGGTTCCTCCTCAGGGGTGGATTAAAGTTAATTTTGATGGGGCAACCAAGGGAAATCCTAGGCCTACTGGTTGTGGGAGGTTTTGAGGGATAAAGTTTGTAGGATTTTGGTTGTGATGGCACTCCCATTGGGAACACAAAAAAATAACTATGTGAAAGCCAAAGTTACTTTCTTGGGTATGAATTCCAAGTCATGGGAAGGGTATAACCCAAGGGCCAATACCCAAGACAACGGCCAAATTATTAAGATATGAAAACCAAAATAGATCAAGAGGTAGGGTGTGTTTGGGGAGTAATTATTTCCTCTCCCTCTGCATGTCTTATTTGTTGCCCTTTATGGAGGCTCACTATTTTTCTAGTTTAATTTCCAATATGAGCAGATGGTTTGTTGTTGCCTGGCTGTCCCAAGCTATGTTTGTGATTATTTAGGGTTTAAGATCCTTATAAAAACTTGGTTGTAGAGGGCTTAAGGATCCCTGCAAAACCTGATCTTTGCAACATGAGTATTCTAGCCTATCCTTTGATGGTTGATGTTATTGGTTTGTTGTTTGCCTATGTCTTTACTACTGGTAGTTGGGTTTTGGGTCCCTTCAAAGCGTACTTGTAAATGGTTTTGAGTCCCTTTAAAACCTATTGTAAAGGGTTTTGAGTCCCTCCAAAACATGAATTTAACATATAATCAAAACAATGGTAAATGAAGAGGAAATCCTATGGAGGCTAAGGATAGACCTCAATATACAAGTATGGATTATTTTGATCCCATCATGGAGGCTAGATAATGCCAAAGGGAAATTGAAACAAATTTACCTTCCAAATAGGATTCCAAGAAACTATGTCAAAACAATATGTTCCCAAGAATATTTCAAACCCAAACTTAGATAAATTTTTGAAGACTCGAGAATATAGAGAAACTTCAAAGAGAAGGGAATGTTTGTATTTAAGAATAATTTCAATTGCCTCTAAAGAGAGGGAAAACATTATAATGGAGAAGGTGGAGCATCACAATTTAGTAAATCTTATACAAGAATGCCTAAGGATAGTAGAAAAAATGAATCCAAGGAATTAATAAATATGTTATTATATCATTGTAGAAGAGATTGTGTAACATCACACTACTAGATTCTTTATCCATTTTTTTGGTATGAGTAATTAGTGTGCAGCTATATGTTGAAGGAAATAATATATATTCAAATAAGACAAGTAATTCAACTACAAGGAAATCTATGATAAACACTCTTCATACAATTATTATGAAGAAGGAAAGAGGAAATATATTTTACAAGAGAATTTCCTAGAATTATTGTAGTCATATCAACATGAGTGGGCATTGGATTGCAAAGTGTTGAAAACATCCTCAACTTCATCCCAAGAATCAAAAGGAGAAATCCAAGAATGAAAAGACAATATCCAAGTGAAAATAGTTAATACACCTTCATTCCAAAATAACTAGGAAAGAAAAGAAACATTGTTTGCTAAATAAAATCCAAACAAGGATAAACATTCCACAAATAGTTCTCAAAAATGCTCCAAAATGGTGATAGTGGGAAGAATTTAATCTCCACTATAGTATTTAAAAAGATAATATTAGAGAGTTACATTCAATAATTGAAATGATTTTCGTGCATTTGAACATATAAGTTCAACTTCACAATAAGTGTATTGTGTACATCTAGAGTTGAATCGAAGTAGACAAGCCAAAGATTATAGAATGCATTTTCAAAATTGATTTTTGTATGAAATTATATGTACTATAAACTGTGATTTATATCTACACTTGCATTGTTTATGAACTAAAGAGTTATTTCCATGTTGGAAAATAACAAGCATGATATGGATCAATGATTGATAGAAGATAAAACTCAATTTATAAACAAAATTATAGATTTATTTTAGGAGTATGACATTAGTGTAATGTATAAAATTACATATCCCTATAATTTCACATTACATTTTGTACCTAATTTTATTTTTGTACCTCCTAGCCTTTTTTAGGCTCATTTGACTTGTGCCTTGGCCTCTTTCCACCCATGGTGCCAAGGTAATGCCTCTCACGGATTCTTTTGTGTAAAATTATGTCCTAGTTATGCTAGCCTTCTTGTTTCTTAGTGTTTGGAATTTTCAAGACATATAACTATATAAAAATTAATGTGGCATGTATACATCCACATGATGTTTTAATATCCCACAATTTACTTTTCAATAGATTTTTTGAGTATTTCACCACCTATTGTATGATCAGGTGGGTGGTAACCACTCTATAGTGAGTTTAAATAGCTCTCTAGACTTGAAAACCATCAATTTTTTCCTCCCAAGATCACATTTTTGAAATATATCTCTTTCAATTTATCTCTCATTCTCTCAAGCTCTCTTATTCCAACAATATTTGAATCTTTATACAACATTGTTTTGGAATTAAAATCTTAAAGTGGACACCAACATTTTAACACTTTCTTGAAGGTTTTGGCAACACCATATAGGCATCTTGGTCTCCCTTGGCTTCTCCAACAAGTTGAGGTGACTTTTTTCTTATTTTATTGTGTATTTTATGCTCATAGCTTCTTATTTTTCTTACCTTTATTATTGAAAAATACTTTTTTATACCTGGTGCCATTTCTTACACACATACACACTAGTTTGTTACTCCTTGTAGACATGGGAGTGGAATCTATATATTTTGTCACTTCTTTTACCTATTGGACACATATATGATAAAAGCACACATTTTTTATATCTTATTGGCTATTTTTGGAAGTCAAAAGGCCAAAATAGGGGCTAGACCATTTGTGGAAATCTCGTAATCAACCCCAACATTTCCCTTCTTACATATAGATTTATTTTTTCAATTACATGGAATTCTTGTTGTAAGAGAGGGGGACCAACCACTACAAGGCTGAGAGCGGAAAGGCTGCCCTAAATTACCTCATTTTCAAGGAAGATTAGGATAGGAGGGATGAGAATGATGATGACTATGTGTCTTTTGACCACTCTGCAATCCTGAGAGCCAGAGGGAGACTAGACGAGTCACTTTTTAAGGTCAACCCTGTGTCTTAGGTGGCCTCTATCACTGGACAAAAGCTTGTTTCTAGGACGAAAACACAACACGCTGGTGTCTCACAGGTGCGTTGGCATCCATATGACCAAAAAACTAGAGAGACAAGGTTTAATCCTCAAGAAAGGACTACCAACCTAGTTTAGAGGTTTCTTGAACAACAAATTGAGATTAAGAAGGAAACATAAAGACAAATGTGATGAAGGAAGTATATTACCGCAAGGGTGATGAAGAAAATCTTGCATAATAGTCTTCTTGCCAGCTTGCTTCAAGATCTCTCCACCTGCACACAAAAAAGAGGTAAAATTTTGGGGTTGTTTTGGGGCTTGCCTCAGTCAAACCCCCATTTTGGTGTTTCCACCTCCACAAACAGCCAAGTTTGCAACAATATAAATAAAGATAAAGAATGGAATACAAGATACGTAAATAAAGACACTACAAATAGTATGTGCTTACTCAACCAAAGGCAATAGAACGGTAAGAGGATCTTACCACCTTTGTCCAAAGCACTCAAGTCTTGTGGAGGAGAGAATGAGAGGAACTCAAGCCTCTGCTGCAATGGTGTTTGTCTTGTGCTCACACTATCAGAATGATGGAGTAGTGGATTGTTGTTATGTAGTGCAAAGTGTTGCTACAAATCTTGAATATGGATGAATGAAGTGGAGAGAATGCTCAAAATGGTCTTGCCAAAATTCTGCCGAAGAAGCACAATGGATGAATGTATGAAGGATATGAAGGAAAGGATGAAAAATAGACATATTTGGGTCGACCAGCTAAAGAGGGGTGTTACACTTTGACTTCCAATAGGGAGTGTAATGTATTTGCAATCTCCATCCGTGGGAATCTACCAGGGATTTAAGCACACCACGCGGGCATCCCCAACATAAACACCCCCATTGACACACAAAACAGGCACCAAGTGGAATGTGGACAGTGGACTTAAGTGGAATTAAGCCTCTGCCTTAGGTTTTCTAAAGTGTAAGGGGGGTAAAGGGGAATTTGTGTTAGGGTTGCAAATTTCTCTCCTATACATTTTCCCCCCACTTTAGTGAACACGAGTACTGATGACTGCTTTGGTAAAGTATAGTAGTAAGAGTAAGAGATGTATACTTGAACCAATGAGGAAGCAAAGCACGGTTTGGAAAACTCAGAAGTACAGGAAAGGACTCTATAGCTACATAGAATTATGAAGTTGAAGACCTAAATTAACTTACAAGCTCATAGTCCTGCAAGGGAGGTATCCTTCAAGAACTCTCACATGAAGAAAACCACAGTTTGGAAAACTCGGAAGTATAGGAAAGGACTCCATAGTTTCACAGAATTATGAAGCTAAAGACCTAAAGTACCTTACAAGCGCACAGTTCTACAAGGGAGGTATCCTTCAAGAACTCTCACATGAAGGAAACCAAGAAGAGAAACTTACAGACCAGCAGACCTGCAAGGAAGGTATCCCCCAGGAAATCTCACATGAGGGAGATCGAGTAAAGGGGACTCCACAGAGTCAAAGAGGGTGGCATGTTTACCCACAAATAGAACATGTCAGGAAGCGGCCACACAATCCAGTGAGTGGACAGTCACGCACACCATCACTAAGTTGTAAGAATTTCAAAGGGGTCCCTCAGAAACCCTTCAAAAGAAAGTAAGGTCCACTCAAGGGAAACGTTGTTTGAAAAGTGAAGTCTAGTCGGGTTTCCCCCAAGCTAGACATAAGGATGTGAAATAGGTCTAGTCGGGTTGCCCCAAAGTAGACGCGAAGAAATAAGACCGGTCTAGTCAGGTTGCCCCCCAGCTAGATGCAAGGATGTGGAGCCAGTCTAGCTAGGCTACCCCCAGGTTAGACGCCATAGAACTTGTTGAAATTTTTTAAAGGGGTCCTTTGGGAACCCGACATGAAAAGGAGGGGTCCACTCAAGGGACACACTATCCAAAAGCTACCGTCTTCTTTCTCGAATTGCTTCATCATCAAGGAATTCAAAAGGAAGGAGATGCACCCATGTGAGGGGAAGACTAAGACTATTCTTGCTTTGGAGGAGGTTTTCCATGTCCTTTCTTTATGAACCCATGATGAAGGAAACATGTTTCGTTAGGGTTTCAAGTTGAGAATGCAATTCTAACAAAGAGGTGTGTGAAGGGTCTTCGAGAAAAGATTCACTTGACCACAAGTTTATTTTCTAAAGATCGTGTACTATAGAAGTAACATTTCCACACATGAAAGGGGCAACTCAAGCAAAGAAGAGAGAAAATAAAAGAGAAAGGTAGAAGAAAAGAGATCACACACACAGGGCACAGGGGGATTTGATTTCACAAGGTCAAATCTGCCTTTATTTATATATGTAATAGGTAACTGTGGTGTAAGGAAAAAGATCATCAATCCCCAACCAAATCAGGAAGAATGCATTGAAGACAAAGTAAAAATTAAAAAAATGGGTCAACATGGAAGGAGGCCTAAATGCTCTCGACGCTTTGCATCATCCCCAGTTTACTGAAAGTCAATAACAAACATGGAAGAATAGAGATACATATAGAGGAAGGTTTACAACACAAACACCATTCCTGTATCCAAGCACCAACAAGGGTGATGAGGGTCATCCAAGCACATATAACATGATTACGGGGGAGCACGTCACAACACACACACACATCTAATCTAAAGATCAAGAAGAGGGTCTCCCCCTAACACTGGTCAACCAAGAGGTCGTCAGCTTCCCACTCTAGATCATCGTAGGGGGAAGGATGATGAGCCTGCAATGGTGTAATGTTAAGGGGGGGAGTTTCTGATCCTCATGCAACAAGGTTGTCACTCAACTCTTGTGGGTCTAAATTCAACAAATTCACAAAGATCACTAACAAGGTCGGAACTTCATCCACCAAGTTGAACATACACTTAATGAGAGTACCATGTTTCAATTCGATGGACAAAGGTGTTTGCACCTGAGGTTCACCGAGAGACTTGAGAGCGGTGACAAACTCAGGGGAGGCTAGAGCTAGTTTTGTCACTAGGAAAAATCAAGTCAATCCAGGGCCACCTTTCAAAGGAGGTGGGCTCTTCTTACATCATCCATTACTGGAGGGGCCACACTCTACTTTCTTCTTCATTGGAGGAGGTGAACTCCCCATAGACAAGTAAAGGAGGGTTGAGGGAGAAGAGGAAACAATCATAACGGATACGATCGAAGTGTTAACCATATCCATGGGATTTGGGAAGGGCAAGACATCCAGAACGGAAGTTAGCAGAGGCAGCTTCGTCAAAGGAGCAATAAACACCAATACCTTTCCAAGTGCCTCTGCGCTCACAGCAAGAGACGAAAGAGATTTAGAGCTCGTTAGATCAGAGACAGAAGAGGGGAGAGAGGAGAACACAAGAGGAGATTCTACCTTCTCTTCCTCCTTCTATAAGGAGGCTTGCTCAGCCAACAAAGCCTTTCACCACCACTTACGCTTGCACACAAGGTGGTTTCTGTGACTCTTCAAACCATAAGTTAGGACTTGTGAAGGGACAAAAGGATTCTACTCAGCCATGGGAGTGTCCTCCATAGCTGTTTCCAGTGAAAGGGTAGACTCCTGAACAAGAGAAGAAGGAGCAGGTTCAGAAACGGCAGGAGGAATCGACTCTAGCGCCTTAGAGGTGGACCCCTTTCTATTTGGGGGAATGATAAGAGGTCGAGGGGTGAATTCTCTCTGTGAGCCTTTCTTTTTGCCATATAGATAGTACCAGGGTCCTGGGGATCCATTAGGGAGATCTGATATCCTAACCTTAGGCTTTCGCCAAGGAGACAACATCGAACTCTGCGGGTAGAACCCGAGCTTGTTCATCCAATACTCTTCCCAAGAGAGGGGAGTAGATGAGTCAATCTAAGAGGGAGTGAGCTCCTCCTTTCCCTTTGAGAGGAGGAGGTAGTTGGCTACTCAGCTATAGGAAGGGTCAACTTCAGTTTGCCCTTGCCTCCAGTTTTATACTTCACATAGTTCTTGTAAAGTAGGCTCGTTCTTTGTGGGTATAGATTGATGGGAGTGGGCCAAAATTGATCCAACGAGTATCCCCCACAAGATACCATAGGCAAATATCCAATATCATGCACCACAAGCATGAAACCCTCATGGGAAAACTTAAGGAATTTATGGATTATAGAGGTGATCCCATTCATGGAAGCCAGCCAAGGTATGCCTAGCTTTACTCTAAATAGGTTTGACTCAGGAATAACATCAAATACTATGTCTACGTTCCTCGGTCCAACTAGGACGGACAACGGTATCGATCCATAAGGTTTAAGAGGAAGTCCATCATATGTACGGATGATGGATTTTGTTTTTTTGTATTCCTCCCTTTGTAGGTATTTTAAGAGCAATGTATTCTCCATTATGTCATTCACTCTACTCGTGGGGTCAACTAAGACCCCTATCACACTGTTATCATTGAGGGGAGCAAAAATATAAAGTAGAGAGGGTTTACCATTTGCTGGCACATCTTGTGAAGTAAACGTTACATCTGCTGAGTCGGTCACAAGATGAGGAGAGGGAGTAACAGTAACCATGTTAACATACGCCTCAGGGAAAGAAACAAATTCAAAGGGAACGATTATCATGTTAGCAGAATGTGATAGAAATGGGCTCATGTATATCTACAAGTCACTGTTAGCTTTCACCATTGATTTGTTAATGTTTTGTTTACTCCCATCAAGATGGATAGTACCATCCTCGATGTGATCCTATATCTCATGATTTAGGTGCATGAAGCATTTGGTATTGTTTTTGTTAACTCGATGATACTGACGATATGTGTTTGCTTCATACCAGTTAGGATATGGTTCCCTAACTATTTTAGGGGGTGGCAGGGTAAGGATATTATCTTTTACCAACTTCTACAAGATGGAAGAATAAGATTCTGATAGCTTCATAAAATTTTGGTCACATCTAAGGCCATTGTTATCCATAATGGCTACTACATTTGCAATAGCTTTACCTCTTCTAGAGATCGGTACTATAGATCTCCCTTCAGAAATGGAGTGCGAGGAAGGACCCCCAAACTGAACCACCATCTGCTAGTACTCTCGTAAAGTTGCACACAAGTGTGTAAAAGAAGGATACTTCATGAGGGTGAACTTCTCTTGCCAAGGCCTTTGTAGTTTCCCTATGAAGACCTTCTATACATCGGATTCGAGCAAAAAATATGATATTTATGAGAAGAGTGCTTGGTATTGTGCTATAAAGTTTGTAATCTTGTCATTTTCCACTTGTTTGCACTGAACAAGGTCTAAGAAGGTCATCTTTGGTTCAATATTGGCTTGGAACTATCACAGGAACTAGTTCACAAGGTGATCAAATCTTAAGATGGAATTATCGAGCAAAGAACAATACCAATCTAGTGTTGTATCTTTGAGGGGTCGGGGAAACAATTTTTCCATCAACGCATCATGATGGAAGAAATTTGTGCACAAGGTGTTAAAGGCAGACACATGTGTCTACGGGTTCCCTTTACCACCATATTTTTCAAATTTGAGAATCTCCATCCCTTGTAGGAAAGGAGTGTTTAGAATTGCAACCGACAATGGGATGTGTTAGAAGAAAGGCTAGAAAATAGGTTAGGCTGAGGCCTAGGAGAGATTAGCCAACTGATTCTGCATCTTCCCCATATTCTGAAGAAGGGTATTCAGAATAGGGTCATTAGAAGACATAGGACCACGAGAACCACCACTAGATCCACTTCCTAGAACATTTCCATGACTACCATCAGAGTCACCACCGATGTCGTCACCATCGGTATGACCCCCGCTAGAGCCACCATCGATTCCAAGGCTACGACCATGACCTCCGTCAGAATCGCCTCCGCTAAGGCCACCTCCACTTCCAAAGTTTCCACCAATGATCCCGCCAAATCCTCCACCACTGGAGGCGAAAGAAGCGGTGAAGTGGAAACCTAAAGGGTTTCTGTTTACTTTGACAATTTCAGAGTTTTTGAAAGCGGTGGACACACTAACCGAAGGGACAGTGTCAGCCATGTATAAGGATGTAGGGGGCATCGACATTTCTAGTTTTCTCTCTTGTTCTCCGAAGAGGCCACCTTGTATCATGTGGTTATGGTTCAAAGGGGCACATACCTTGGCCAAACTGGTGAAACTAGCTAGCATTTCTACGCCTGTCTGGTCTTTACCTACCATGTATTTTATTTCACTGATCACTTTAGCAGCCCTAGCAAGTTTCGAGTTTCCGTCCAGGTGGTTTTCTAAAGCACCTAACCCTTTACTGAGGCTAATGATGTATTCAGAAGGGATATGGATAGCCTCGTTCTCATCTATGAATGAGGAGGTTATTGATGTAGGAGGGGTAAGGATGTGATCAGTTTCATCAAGAAACCTAGATTCATCTCGTGATATGTGCTCTTGTGCAGACAAACCAACCACATAACCAGAGAAAAGGTTGGTAGTGAAACTAGAAGAGACCTTCATCTTCTCCATTGGAAGGTGTCATAGACTTCTTCTAACTATGTTGCTAGAGGTCCTAGACTAGGTTGTGACGCTCATAAACCCTCACAAAACACAAATGTGCAAAGACCAAAAGGTATAGGAGAAAAGGCTTTGGACACCGACAAACGGGTAGACGTTTGTTCACATTGGGTTCACCAAAAATGTAAGAGAGGGGGACCAACCACTGCAAGGCCCTAGGTCATGAAAGGAAAAGAGAGGAAAGGCTACCCTAACTTACCTTATTTTCAAGGAAGATTAGGATAGGAGGGATGAGAATGATGACAACTATGTGTCCATCGACCACTCTATAATCCCGAGAGCTAGAGGGAGACTAGACGAGTTTCCTTGTAAGGTCAACCTTGCATCTCAGGTGGCTCTTTGTCAGATGATAGAAGAGCAGTTCTAGGATGACAGCGTGGCATGCTGGTGTCTCACAAGCGCATTGGTGTCCATACGACCAGAAAACCAGAGAGACGAGATTTAATCCTCAAGAAAGGACTACCAACCTAGTTTAGAGGTTTCTTGAATAGCAAAATGAGATTAAGAAGGAAACATAAAGACAAATGTGATGACGGAAGTATAATACTGCAAGGGTGACAAAGATGATCTCGCATAACAGTCTTCTCGCCAACTTGCTTCAAGATCTCTCCACCTGCACACAACAAAGAGGGAAAATGTTAGAGCAGTTTAGGGGCCTACCTCAGTTAGACCCCCATTTTGGTGTTTCCACCTCCACAGATAGCCAATTTTGTAACAATAGAAATAAAGATAAAGAAGGGAATACAAGCTACATAAACAAAGACAATACAAATAGTACATGCTTACTCAACCAAAGGAGATAAAAGAGATAAGAGGAGCTTACCACCTTTGTCCAAAGAGCTCAAGGCTTGTGGAGGAGAGAATGAGAGGAACTCAAGCCTCTGATGTAATGGTGTTTGTCCTATGCTTGCACTATCAAAATGATGGAGTAGTGGATTTCTGTTATGGAGTGTAAAGTGCTGCTAAAAAGCTTGAAGATGGATGAATGAAGTGGAGAGAATGCTCAAAATGGTCTTGCCAAACTTTTGATGAAGAAGCACAATGGATGAATGGATGAAGGATATGAAGGAAAGGATGAAAAATGACCATATTTGGGTCGGCCAACCGAAGAGGGGTGTTACACTTTGACTTCCAATAGGTAGTGTAACATCTTCATAGCCTCCAACCACATGAATCTTCCAAGGACATAAGTGTGTCGCAAGGATGTTTTCATGCCGTGCAGGAATCCCTGACATAAATTCCCCCACCAAAACACAAAACAGGTGCCAAGTGGAATGTGGATAGCAGGCGCCAAGTGGAATTAAGCCTCCACCTTAGGTTTTCTAAAGTGTAAAGGGGATAAAGGGGAATTTGCATTAGGGTTGAAAATTCACTCCTATACACTTGTTTATTCTCTTCCTTCTTGTCATTTATGTAATAACCCTCAAGTTTTATCCAATTGTTTTCCTATTATAGATTTAGCCAAAAAATATATATGATTTTTCATCCCTACACTCAAGCATTATTTTATCCATACATGAGAGCTATTCATCTATCCATATGAAACATATATTATTCTATCCATTTGAAATAGACATTAATTTGGGGTAAGTGAAAAAATATGGGGGACAAAAATGTGGCCACTCCACTTTTGGTCCCAAAAAAGAGAAAAAACAGGCATGTTATATTGAAATGTGCTCATGTTGTGTTCTACATTGAAAAAATCTCTCTTTCTCTTTCTCCTTCTCTATTAGTGAAACTATATATATGAAATAAAAATTTAAGTTATATTTACATATGGACATTTACTTTCTTATACTTTAAGTTTTATTTCTTGTATATAGTTTTAACATGTTTGAGAGTGGTTTTAGATCTCTAAGAGTTATAATGCAAATTCTACTTTTTGGAAGATCTTATAATTTTTTAGACAATCAAATTTTAGTAATCAACAAGTTGTATCATCTCTCTCTCTCATTTTTGTATCTTGTATGTTCTATACCTCTCTCTCCCTCCCTCCCTCTACTTCTATCTATCTCACCTCTCTCTCCCTCCCTCATTATCCCCATGTCTCTCTCTCCCTCCCTCTCTATTTTTGTCTATCTCACCTCTCACTCCCTCCCTCTCCCTATATCTCATTCCCTATCTACTATATATATAGAGAGAGAGAGAGGAGAGAGAGAATTATAAAGGGAAGGAGGGAGGGAGGGAGAGGGAGAGGGAGAGGGAGAGAGAGAGGGAGAGACGGGGGAGGAAGAGGGGAGATAGAGAGAATTAGAGGAGTAATGATGGAGTGAGGGAGAGGCAAGGATGGAGAGAGAGTTGAGATAGAGAGGTGTAGAGAGAGATAGAGGTAGGTATAGAGAGAGTGGTAGGGAGTGATAGAGGGAGAGGTAGGTAGAAAGATGGAGAGGGGAGATAGAGAGTAGAGAGGGAAGGAGAAATGGAGGAATGGGGAGAGGGAGGGGAAGATAGAGAGATAGAGGAAAGGGAGGGAAAGGAGGGAGAGAGGGAGAGGTGAGAGAGAGAAACAAAGAGAGAAGGAGGGAGGGAGAGGTAAAGAGGGATATGTGAGATAAAGAGAAGTAGAGAGAGAGAGAGAGAGAGAGAGAGAGAGAGAGAGAGAGGGAGAGGTAAAGAGGAATATGTGAGATAGAGAGTAGATAGAGATAGATATGGAGGGAAGGAGGGTCGGAGGGAGGTAGGATAGGTGAGATAGAGAGAAGTAGAGAGAGAGCGCAAGAAAATTATCAGATAGAGAGAAGTGGAGAGGGAAGGAGATAGTGAGAGAGAAAGAGGGGGGAGGGAGGGGAGAGAGAGATAGAGAGGGGGAAGAAGGTAGGGAGGGAGACAAAGGTGAGATAGAGAGGTGTAGAGAGAGAGTGGTAGAAAGTGATGGAGAGAGAGGTCGGTAGAGAGAGAGAGGGTAGATAAAGATAAGTAGAGAGGGAAGGAGAGGTAGAGAGGGAGATGAGAGATAGAGAGAAGTAGAGAGGGAATGGAGGAGGGAGAGAGGTGAGATAGAAAGGTTTAGAGAGAGATAGGGAGGGGGAGCGAATGATGGGTGGAGAGGTAGGTACAAATAGGGATTGAGGAGATAGAGGTAGAGAAGGAAGGAGAGAGGGAGGGAGAGAGAATGAGGTGAGAGAGAGATGAGATAGAGAGAAATAGATAGAGATTGGTAGGGAGTGATGGAGGGAGAGGTAGGTAGATAGAGGGAGAGGGGAGATAGAGAGAAGTAGAGAGGGAAAGAGAGAGAGAGAGGTATAAGGAGATGGATAAAGGTGATAGATATGTAGAGAGGTAAGGAGGGAGGGAGGGAGATAGAGATAAGTAGAGAGGGAGAGGGAGGGAGGAATGGGAGAGAAAAGTGAGATAGAAAGAATTGGAGAGAGAGGTGTGAGAGAGAGAAGTACAAAGAGAGGTAGAAGGGGAGGGAGGGTAGGAGAGAGAGAGATAAGTAGAGAGGGAAGGAGGAAGGAGGGAGAGAGAGTGAGAGAAGTGAGATAGAGACAATTAGAGAGAGAGAGAGAGAGAGAAAAGTGAGATAGAGACAATTAGAGAGGGAAGGATGGATAGGTAGAGAAGTCATTCTTGAGCTCAATGGAGAGAAAGTCAGATAAAGGGATGGAGATAGTGAGAGATAGAGGTCCAGAGCATAAGGGATAAACAATGAGTGAGATATATATAAATATATAGAGAGAGAAAGAGAGAGAAAGATGATACAACTTTTTGATTACTAAAATTCAACCTATTGATTATTAAAATTTGGCATGTTGATTACTGAAATTTGACTGTTCAAAAAATTATAAGATCTTCCAAAAAATAGAATTGGATTGGATTTTCCTTGGGCTTCCAACCCAAAGGCTTGGAGTGACTTTCCAACGTCCAAAAATGCGTTTTTGCAAATTTTGACATAATCTCGAGTGTGCTCCCCATTAGGTTTGCATGTGTTTCAATGTCAAGTCAAAACATACCATGGTAATGTTAAGTTCTCACTTAGCTATCTAACCATGCAAATTTTTTCAGACTTTGAGTATGTTACGGTTTTCATCTTAATTTTTTTTGTTGGTGTATCCATTTTTTTTCGAAAACCAATGTTTGGTATTTTTCACTTTATTTTTTACTTGTTCATCAAAATTTCAAATAAATTACATTTTTAGATACTATACTCCATTCTACACATATTAAAAAAAATGATCAGTTTTTAAAAAAATAGGGGAGAGCACACTCAATTTTTTGTTTTCAGGATGTGTCCACTTTGAAAACTAGTAGAAAATCATATATTCATTAAAAATTTAGAAAAAAAATTAGGAATAAACTACATGGTTTTAGCTAATTTCTCACCAAAACGATTTTTAAAATACTAAAAAAAGTGAACATTTTAGGGGACCACACCAGACGCTATGTTATGTTTTTACAAAACAAACAGGACCAATTTGTGTGCCCCCCTTTTTAAACCCCTTAATCTCTACCATTTAAAAAATAAAGTAGTTTAGAAAGTAGATCAAAGAACTAGGTTTCTTTTTTTTGTTGCATCTTAAAATTTTAAGTGTAACTATATTCAATTTGTCATCTAAGGTTAGTCTTTCCTGATTTCAAAAAAAAAGTGGCCACTTAACACCCCTTTTTGGTCCCCATCTTTTTGCACCCACCCTTTTTTCATACGAGACATGTATATTGCTATGTCCAAAGATTTTGACCCATCATGACCAAATAGGTTTTCAGTCACTCATTGAAGACTACAATTTCCTTTAATGGAAGTACACTTAGATTAATGTCATTTAGGAATATATATTTAAAAAGCTTGATTCTAGCCTTAAATTTTGGTTTAAAATCCTAAGAAGTTAAGAAAATCCATCCACTAGATTTTTTTGAGTATACAATGAATTTTATTTTATCTTTAGATTTTTGTTTTAATTTTAGTGCAAGTTAGTCCATCCAATCCTTGAAAAATTAACAACATTGTTTCAAAAAAATTGTGTACTAGGAACCTCCATTTACTCAAACTATCTACATATCCATATCGACGAAAGCAAGGTGTAATATATGTACTTATATTTTTGTCTATTTTTTTATGTGAATTGTCAAGAGTGGGTATGTAGCCCTTTCTAGGGCCCCTTTTCTCCAAATAATTAGTCATTTAGACAAAGACTTGTTTATTACTTAGATTCATACTTCTATTTGAATAAAAAATTCTCTCAACATTTTATGACATTAATTAAGTTTATTATTAAATAATTACTAGTTTTATTTATCCAAGGAAGATTTTTTGTTCACTCATATTTAATTAAATAATATATTATTAATACTCCCTGACAATTTAAAGGGATGATGCAATATATGTCATTGTTATAGCTATATTAGACTATAGATGCAATAGTTCAATCATGATGACTCAACTCATAAACATGGTCTCAAGGCATCATTTTGTTTTTGGTTGGTAATAGGATTTTTATTTCTAGAATAAAAATAGATTAGATCATCTTCATCTCATAACTTCATCTACCATCCAAAATTCTCCTACAACTAACTCAATTTTCCAAATAGCACATTAAAATACTAAAAACCGAAATTACAACCCTACCAAACTAGAAATAGTTTGACTTCCGTTTGTTATTGTCCTTCATGCATCCATATAGTTCAAACATTTTACCCACACATTAATAACATTGCATAACCAAAAAAAGGGTTCAACCCCAAAAACCAAAACCAAAACTAACAGTCCAATTTTTCATCTGCAAAAAACTTAAAGAACCATAAACTAGCCTAAGCTACTTGTTTCAAACCCCAATTTCTTTTTTTCTTTCGTCCTCTGCTTCCTCGCTTTTTGTTCTCCAGCCTCCATCTTCCTTTCTTTCACTTTCACCTTCTCAATAATTTCCTCCACCTTCATTATATTGACGAAGAGCTTCGGGGCTTGCCACCCTAACCTTGCCTCTTCCCTATAGTGGTTCTTGATTGCATTCTCCGACCAACGCACGAATAAAGCACATCCTTCAGCCCCTTTCAATTCTACATTCTCCAAGCCTTCCCAGATGTCTAAACCTTCACCTAGTACTACCCATGATTCTAAAATTGACTCTAGCCCTTCCAAGAAATCTTTATGTACAATCTTCTTCATTACTTCTCTCATTGTACTTATTGATTCACATAGGTCCAAACCCATGCTACTATCAATTAGTAGACATCCATGTTTTTCCTGTAACTATGCCCCAAATTACCAAAATAATTTCCTAGAATCATCCACACACTTTTCACCAATCACCCCTCAGTGAAAAGAAACATTCCCATTAGCCTTTAGTCTAAGGCTTCACCATAGAAAGGGTTCAGTTGCCTCTTTGATTGAAGAGTAAAATTGGCCTCCATTGAAGACTCCTACAACATGACCACCACAACCACCACAAACACTTAATGCCTTCTTCTCCATGCCTATTTCTATAATTATCTTCAATTACCGAGGGCCAAGATTTAATGAATTCCTTAACACCACACACCTCGTCCTTAAATTTCCTTTGTACTGGGATTGCCACTACCATCTCCCGCATCGTTTCACTAATATTATCAACTCACTAAAATATACCCACTGTCTCCCTTCATTAATGTTGCATCCTTGCCACCTTTTTTAGCTTAATCTACTAAGACCACATTTCTAAAGTCCTCCAATCTTATTTCACCAACCTCGCTAAAATTTGTAGCCCACTTCGACAAAATTTCAGCCCTTCTTATGTGGCTTACCACAAAATCATCACATGAGTTTAATTCATCTCTTATTTTTTCTATCATGTTTTGAATTCATCATGCCCCTATTTCCCCATTCATTATGGCTTGTACAATGATAAGTGAATCACCTTCTAAATGAATTCTTGAAGCTCCCATTTTCTTACCCAGTCTAACTACCAACAATGTTGCAGAGGCTTTTGCTATGTTATTCATTCCCTCCCTCGCCATGTTTGCTCCAAAAGCAACTACATTCCCTTCCCAATATCAAATGATAAATCCTACACCTGATCGTCCAGGGTTCCCTTTTGATGCTCCATCAAAGTTAACTTTCCACCAACCCTCCTTTGGCTTTTCCCATGCAGCCACCTTAGACACCTTTGCAGTTGGTTTAACCCAACTAGGCCCCTTAACGGGTCGAAGGCAAATCTCCAACCATTGTGCCTAAAACCTTTTGTCTTCCTGTGTGTAGAGAACTCCTAAATTGAAAAACTATGATGTTGTCACTTCAGCCACTTCCTCTATTGCATGATTGATTCTCCACTTTAACCTTTCTAGGGACTCTTCTTTATCTAAGAAGATTCTCCTATTCCTTTCTTTCCAAACTTCCCACACTACAATAGAAGGGTTGATTTTCCAAATACAAGACAAAGTTGACTTTTTTCTTGACTTTAGCCATCCCTCAAAAACCTTCCTTAGAGTGTCTAGAAAAGGGCCTTTCCATCCCAATGACTACCTCACCAATTCCCAACAAGATGAAGCCACTCTGCAATGAAGCAACAAATGATCCCCTATCTCATCAACCTCCCACACATCACACATTTAGCTGGTCCACAAAAATCTATTGTTTCCTCCTTCATATATTAATATTCATCCTCTAATAGCCAACCACACAAAATCCCCTACCTTAGGTAAGCATTCTTTTCCCCAACATAAATTGGTCGGCCAATTCTCGCCCCTGCCTCTGTGTCTAAGAATTGGTATCCTAATTTAATTGAGTATTTTTCATCCACTACACCACACCATGATGCAAGATAGGGTGATTTCTAACCCCTCTAAACACTCCTTGACTAATTATGACTGATCATACTTCATCACTATTTCCCTAAGTTGTCACAATTTTGGTTTATTTTTCCTTGTGATTAAGGCCTATCTTATGAAATGGTATTTTGTGTTTTGTAATAGGGCCAAGGTGGCCAAATTCATGTTGTAGAAACCACTTGTGGTTAGAGTTAGGAAAGGACTACATATTTACATCAATATTATGGAATAAGTTAGTATTTTGTGTCTAATTAGGGGAGTAGTTGGAAGTCCAACAGTCAAGTCTTTTTGAATTCCATTTGGAATGATGTAGCAAGCTATAAAGTCGCTAAAAGGTGGAAAAATCACTCGAGATATGTTGGAGACAAGAAGATTTTGAAGTTGGAATAAGTTCTTCTTTTTTATGTGTTGTTACTGAAACCTTGAATTTCTTGCTATTTTCAATGACCTGTACAGTCACTAATTGATGAAAAATATGGGTAACTAAGTATCCCTTTGAGCTAGCTTCAATTTAAGCCATATTAGATGGGTTTTAATTTAGTAAGAAGGGAGATTTACTACATTTTCTAAAAGCTACTCTACCACTAGGGTTTTAAGGGTTTGTAACCAAAATGAGACATTGAAGGCCATTCCACCATTATTGAACATTGTAGTTACAAGGAATGGGCCTGTAGGAGTGTGGAATAATTTTTTTTTTCATTTCTTGGTAGGTTGGTGAAGCAGGATGAGCTTAGGAGCGAGAGTTTGGGTTGACAGGGTGACTGTCCATTAATGGAAAACCTGATTTTTGTGGAGATCGATTAGTTTTAAGACTGATTTGGGATAAGTGGTGACAAATTCTTATGTTTGAAGTTTGATGCTCAAATTTCATGTTGGTTTTGAGGTCGGGAAAGAGAACCTTGAGGGACTTGCCTTGTAAAAGAGGCCTATTTAGGCCATGGTGGAGCAAAGAAGGTCGATTTGGAGTGGTTTAGTCCAAAGAAACCTTGGTCAGGATGTTGACATGTTGTAGAGCAGAGTAATGGGTCCCCAAAGGTGTATTGTGAATTTCATGAAGAAAACTATTTAAGGAGATGTAGTTGAATAAGTGTGTCTCTTGAACTGCTAAGTTTCAACAGTCCTAATGAAGGGAGACACCCAATTGTGAATTTGGATTAGTCATAATCAGTCAAGGAGTGTTTAGAGGAGTTGGAAACCACCCTATCTTGCATCAGGTGGTATCAAAGCATAGGCTCTAGGTGCGTTTGGAAAAGAAGTTTGAAAGCTCAAGTAAAAATAAACAAGGAATAATACAAAATGCCTCCAAAGATGGGTAGCATAATAGTTGCTAAAGAAATCAGAGTTTTGAGAGAAATGATGGAAGATATTGAAAGAAAGAAAAAGAGAGCTAAGTGTTTCATTGAGGTGAGTGATCCTGAAGAGGAAAACCCTCAAGAAAAACCCCAAGAGGAGTTGGGGACTAAATAAAAAAAGTTCTTATAGATGCTTAAGGCAACAAGAGGAGACGCTCAAGAAGTGAAAATAGAAATCCCTATGTATGGAGGAAAGATGGATGGAGAAGCATTCATAGAGTGGATTGATGCTCTTGACAATTACTTCGAGTTGAAGGAGATTCCTAAAGATAAGAATGTTAAATTGGCTAAGAAAAATCTCAAAGGACCAGCTCTAACCTGGTGGAATTACACTCAAGAAGAGAGAGTAAATAATTTCAAGCCTAAAATCAATTCATGGAACCAGATGGTGCAAAATATCAAGCACCAATTCTTACTTGTTGTCTATGAAGTACAAACCTATAGAAGACTGCAAAGCTTGAGGTAGAGAGAGTTGGACGTGGCTGCTTACATGAAGGAATTTCATAAATTGACCATAAGGTCAGGGCTTATGGAGAATGAGAAGGAAAGAGTGGCTAGATACTTGAATGGATTGAGGGGTACAATCCAAGATGAAAATAGTTTGATGACTCCTAAAATAGTGGAAGAGTGCTTCCAAGTGGCAACCAAGCTAAAGAGAAGATAAAGAGGAGGTTGGAAAAACAAACTAGGGGCATAGGTAAAAGCTTCAGAGGTAGAGGTAATCTTAGAGGAAGATGCTTCCAAAAGACACAAAGTGAACAAGGCACCACTCAAGCAAAAAGTGGAGAAACAAGAGGGGCCTTTAGGGGAAGAAGGCTAGGAGGTAGAGGCAGGTTCAATGGACTAGCAAGAGGATCTAATTCCTTTTTCAGGGAAATATTTTGACTGCAACCAATATGGGCATCCTTCATGGAAGTGTCCAAACAAACAAAGTTTGAGCTACCAAGGTGGGGAAAGGAGAACTCAACTTGGTCATGAAGAAGAAGAGGTAGAGATTGTAACTTCTTGTGCAGGACCTTCAACTCTCTGAGCTAAGCCAGAACTAGGGGAGTCTTTGATGATTAGGAGGACGTTGATCAAAGTGCCTACCTCAAAGGAGCCACCCCAAAGGAAAGCTTTATTTAGAAAAACTTGAAAAGTTCAGGGAAAGGTATGTAAGGTCATTATTGACTCTAGCTCCACTAATAATATTGCATGCTTGGAAATGGTAGAAAATCTTAGATTGAAAAGGATACCCCACTCTAATCCCTATAAAATTTCATGGTTGAACAAGGGACAACAAGTTCTTGTGAATGTGCAGCTTTATGTGGAGTTTTCCATTGGTCCTTATAAGGATATGGTGCTCTGTGAAATCGTACCCATGGATGTGTGCCACCTACTTCTTGGTGGTTCATGGCAATATTACAGGAAATCACAACATGATGGTTTCAAGAATGAGTATCAAATTGAAAAAGATGGAGTGTATATCATATTAGAGCCACTATAGGAAGACAAGTGTATAGTCCATGAAGGACCTAATGTGATGATGGTGAAGGGGAAGGAGTTCCTAAAAGACTTGGAAGAAGAAAAGATTGGGATTTTTGTTATTGGGAAACCAATTTCAGAGGTAGCACCAAAGGACAGTGAGAAAGAAGCCCCAAAGGAACTGCAAACTCTACTTGATAGGTATGAGCACATAGTGGTGAAGGAGTTACCAAGTTCTTTACCTCCAATCCATGATGTAAGTCATCATATAGATCTAGTTACTGGTGCAAGCCTTCCTAACAAGGCTGCTTATAAAATGACACCTCAACAAAATGAGGAAATTAAGAAACAAGTACAAGATCTTTTAGACAAGGGCCTAGTGAGGAAAAGTCTCAGTCCTTGTGTTGTGCCAACAGTTTTGGCACCTAAAAAAGATGGTGAATGGAGGCTATGTACAGATTCAAGGGCCATTAACAAGATAACCATTAGGTATAGGTTTTCTATACCTTGGATGGAAGACCTCATGGACATTTTAGCAGGGGCAACCTACTTCTCCAAGATAGATTTAAAAATTGTCTACCACCAGATAAGGATTAGAGAGGGTGATGAGTGGAAAACGGCTTTCAAGACCAATGAGGATCTTTATGAGTGAATGGTGATGCCCTTTGGGCTATCAAATTCCCCTATCACATTCATGAGACTCATGAATGAGGTGTTAAGAGATTTCATTAACAAGTTTGTAGCAGTATACCTAGATGATATCTTGATATTCAGCAAAACAAGGGAAAAAAACTTGGAGAACTTGAACAAAGTGTTGGGAAAGCTACATGAAGAGAAGCTCATGATTAACCTCAAGAAGTGTGAATGGATGAAGGAGGAGCTGATATATTTGGGCTTTGTGATCTCAGGAGGTAACCTAAAAATGGATCCAAAGAAGGTTGAAACAATTCTTAACTGGCCTACACCAAAAATAGTGGGAGAAGTGAGGAGTTTTCATGGCCTGGAAAGCTTCTACTGGAAGTTTATAAGGGGGTTCAATCACACCATAGCACCTGATGGCACTCTTAAATTTTTCAAATTTGAGATGCCCATTTCAAAATTTTATCCCAGCACTTTCAGAAGTGCACCCGACGAATCTAGCTGACTGACCCACTTTGGAGGCTTGTATTTTGAAGCCTGTTGGTTGTCATGCAAAACCCATTTGCAGAAATATTTATTTGACATATGTGAATGTGTGTTTCAAATTTTAGCTTCCCATGGTGATTTTTGTCAGAGTTTTTAAAAGTGAAGCTGGAGGGTTTTGACACTGCTATGTTTGCAGATTGTCAATTTTGTGAAACAGCTCCCTGTTTGAGCTTGAATTTCGCAACCAATTGACTTTCATGTCAGAACGAATATTGTTCTGTATTCTCCATATCAAGATGATCTCACATGTTATTTTGCAGAGTCTTGTGATCTGATTTTATATTTTTAATAGATCAAAACCGAATGTAGTTTGTTTAGTTTTTCATCTGCATTCCCAACAGCATTTATGAGTGGTCAACTTTGATCGTTAATAGCTTTTGATCAATGATGTTTCAAATAAATTACTTTTTCACACGTGCTCAGGGTACCTAAATGATTTAGTATGTCTGATGGCAACTCGTTAGGGCTTGATTTTCTATTTTTACAAATTGGCAGTTGGGTCAATTTTAATTGGTGTAGAACAACTGTTGTTTCAGAAAAAGCCTAAGTGGGCAACTTTTTCGATTAATATTTGGTTCCTTGGGTTTCCTTTTTCCGAGCCGTCTTTTCCACTGTACTCTTGGATCAAATTTCTAAATGCTTTGAAGTTTTGATGTCTCCCAGATGTCATTTGACCAGTTTCCCAGGACGATTCTTGAGCCCACTTCTCTTGTTTTGACCATTCTGCAAAAGTGTCAGAAAATTGATTTTGTTGAAGACCCAGTTCATGTTTTCACTCTAGATTCATCAGGATGCTTTGTCTGATCGTTTTGAGCATGAATCTTGTTTGAAAACAAAAATAAAATTAGTCGGGCCCACTTGAGGACCCGACATGCCTCACTCAGTTCCAAAGATGTAAGTGTTGTGATGTTACATTCAAAGGCAGACAATTGATGATATAGGTTCAAGCATAAATAGATCAAATGACCATAACAAATTTTGACATGAGTGTATTTATGTGACAAATCGTCAAGCATCAAGAAAGCTATGTCAAAATTTGAGGACTTATACATATGGTGAAGCAAAATCCACTCTTGAATTGGCACGGTCAAGAGTGCTAAGGATCATTTTGATTGGGTACATTTTTCCCATTGAATTTTATGACAATGATACATCAATGGTTCATTTGCAGCCGTGTGACACAAATAAACTAAGCAAAACTCTTAGGGAGTTGGTTGTTATTTCAAGATAATAACAATACTAATGAAGTGTTCTATCAGAGCATGGATAGTTATCTGTGTATAGTGATAAAGGAATGGTAGTAAGGCCACTGAATGCAAGATGGTGTCGGTCTGGGTTGCCCTAGGAATCAATCCACTTCATGTTAATCATGCCAAATTATTTGAACAATTACAATATATTGAAGTAGGAAATCACTTTCCATAGGCTTACATTGTGGGACAGCTATAATGCCAAGCTGGAAATATGATATACACAGAGTGGATTTGTTGAGAAGGTCTCCTACTTTTTTTGAGGAAAATGCAAGTGTTGTGAAGGCCACAACTAGCGGTTGAAGGGAGCCTCGTGCATACCAGCTAAGGGGGAGGCACGCCTATGGAAACTGTTTGGAGGTGTTTGCTTGGCATGCGGTTGGTTGGACAAGAGCCTCAAGGAAAATCCATTGTGGAAGGGGCGCCAACTGCACTGGCTAAGTGGTGGGAACGAATTTTAGTTGATGAAATGTGGTTTGGAGGGGAATGGACATCCCTCAGATGTGAGCCACGTGCATGGTAAGCACAGGAGGGTGCAACTTCATGAAGGGTACAGATATTCATCAAAGCATAAAACAATGCAGTCCCATGGAATACCATGTTACATAATGCACACAAAATGGTTTATTGGAGGCTTTAGAAACTTCCAAGCAAGGAAGTAAGGAGGGGAACGACCTACAATAAGACAAAGGATGGACATCCATCAAAGCACGCCATGGGAGGCCCGCACCAAATAGGGAGGTCTCTAGGTTGTAGGGAGGAGGCTCGATGGAGAGGCAGTCTTGAGGGAATATGTTTGTTGTTGTAAAGGAAAAATGAGGAGATATTCTTTTCAGTTAGATCAACAGTAAATGAAGCTTCCAAATGGAATTTCCAAATCAAGTTTAGGGCTACTCCTGTTTGCTTCTCTTCTCCAATATCTTCTCTTATTCTCTCATTGTAAGAGGTTCTAAGTTTTTGTATTGGGCTAGGTAGATAGAGAATTGTAATTTATGATTCATTGTTTAAGTCTGTAACTTGTAATTTTCTGAATTCATGAGTAAATACAACCAGTTTATGCAAATAACATCATGAAGGTGTTTGCACATTCATGAATGTCTTCAGATTTTCTCCATATGTGTACACTTTTAGTCATATAAATTCAATAATACAAAGTGTCTTTGAGTTTATCATCTCAAATTTCATGAGGTTGTTTTGTCTGTTCATTATTCTATTTCAAGGAAATGGCTAAAATGCTTTGAGCAGGTGATTGTGATTTCAGGTGTGCAAATGGGATTTGATAAGAAGAATCTAATGGATAATAAGAGAAGGATTGTTGGTGCAAGACACCAACAGTTGATGCAAATAATCAACAAGTTAAATCCACTGGTTGAAGTTTGTTGTTGAGGAATTCATTTTATATGTTTGACTCCATGGCCCAGAATTAGCACTGATCTTTTATGTATTTTTGTGCATCTCAGAAAAAAATTATAAATGCAAAATCACTCCTATTCTTACTGTTTAGTTTTTTGTTTGTCCTAATTTCCAATGGGTGAGAGAGGGTTGAGTTACTGAGAATTTAGCCAAGTTTAAAGTTGTCAATGCTTCCCTTAGTGTATTTTTATTGGGAATTATCTGCTATAAAAAGCAATGTCAGTGTGTATGGTTGAATTAAGTTTTAAACATTGTGTAGGTTTACCCACCTTGGTCCTGCAGAGCCAAAAATCTAGGAGATGTCAATCTTTGACTAAATCTTGTTAGTTGGCCACTAGCCTTTGTGGTTCTTTAATATAGATGTTGGCTACCTCTTTGAGAATTACAAATCCTAGCTGGGTTGTATTTTTAAACACCAACAGCACCAATGATAAACACTATCAAAGGAGAGAAAAGGAGTAGATTCCAGTGGACCAAGGAAGTTGATCAAAGTTTTGAATACTTGAAACAAAAGGTAGCATAACAACCCATACTTAATCTGCCTGATTTTTCTAAAGTGTTTACCATAGAATGTGATGCTAGTAATTTGGTCATAGGGGCAGTGCTAAGCCAAGAAGGGAAGCCTATTGCCTTCTTTAGTGAAAAATTGAATGAGGCAAAGAGAAAATACTCATCATATTATCTAGAACTGTATGCCATGGTCCAATTCCTCAAGAAATGGAGGCACTACATAATCCCTAAGGAATTTGTGGTGTTCATAGATAACAATTCTCTAAGTTTTCTAAATAACCAAGAGAAATTGAACCATAAACACATGAAATGGGTGGAGTACCTGCAAGCTTACACATTTACCATAAAACACAAGAAAGGAGAAGCCAACAAGGTGGCAGATGCTCTAAGTAGGAGGGTAGCATTAGTGCAAGAGGTGCAACTTCATAGTGTGGGTGTGGAATCACTCAAAGGTATGTATCAATCTGATGAAAATTTCCATGATGTGTTTGTAGTTTGTGAGCAGTCTCAAGGTTCATTTCATAAATACTATGAGGAATATGTGATAAAATATGGGTTACTCTTCAAGGGAGCTCAGTTATGCATCCCAAAATTCTCTATGAGGGAGAGTCTGGCTAGAGAAAAGCACAGTGGGAGCCTTGGTGGACATTCCGGTCATGACAAGACCTTGGATCAGATCAAGAGATTTTACTATTGCCCCAAGATGCATTTAGATGTCAAGAGGTATGTAGAAGGTTGTGTTATTTGTCAAAGAGAAAAGGGAACAAGTTCTAATTTTGGGTTGTATCATCCTTTACCCATACCAAGCAGACCATTAGAAGCAATAAGCATGGATTTTGTTTTAGGTCTTCCAAGAACTTCTAGGGGTTATGACAGTGTGTATGTGGTGGTTGATAGGTTTAGTAAGATGACACATTTCATTTCTTACAAATCAACTAATGATGCATCACATATTGTACACCTATTATTTAAGGATATTGTTAGAATTCATGGGCTACCATTATCTAGAGTATCTGATAGGGATGCCAAGTTCATTGGCCATTTTTGGAGAACATTGTGGAAAAAGTTAGGAACCAATTTTTCATTCAACTCTGACTACCATCCTTAGACCAATGGTCAAACTGAGGCTATTAATATGTCATTGGGAAATATGTTAAGGTTTTTAACTAAGGAGCACAATCAGTCATGGGATTTGATATTTCCACAGTCAAAATATGCCTATAATGACTCCATCAATCAGAGTATGGGGAGAAGTCCATTTGAAGTTGTTTATGGAATGCATCCAAGGGGTGTTTGTTAGTTGAGAGACTTGATGGGAATGAAGAAAAGAAGTGCACAAGGTGAGTATTTTGTTGTTTCCATGCATGGCATACACAAATAGGTCAAGGAGACACTTGAAAAGCATGCAACCAAGTATAAGGAGAGAACAAACTTGAAAAGAAGACATGTACAATTTAAAGTGGGTGACCTAGTATGGGTACATATGAGAAAAGAAAGATTACCTAAAGGGAAGTACACTAAGTTGATGATGAAGAAGATAGGACACTGCAAGGTGGTCCACAAGTGTGGCAACAATGCATATGAGATTGAACTCCCACAAGGAGTTGCAATCTCACCAATTTTCAATGTAACTGACCTCTATCCCTTCAAGGGAACTATTTTTGTAGGTAAAGAAGTAGGTGAACCTAAACAAGATAAAGGAGAATGGATCAAATACCTTCCACCTACTCAACTAATGAATCTTGAAGTTGTGTTGGACTCAAGGGAGGTGAAAAGAACAAGGAGAAAGGTTTTCAAAGAGCATTTGGTAAAGTGGCATGGACTACCTGAGGAAGATGCAACCTGGATAACATAAGAGGAAATTTCTTAGCATGGATTATCTATTGAAGACCTCATTTCATCAAGAGAATTAAATCATTTCATCCCCAGGTGTATGTTGCAGAGCACCTTCACTATTTTCCTAAGTTGTCACAGTTTTGGTCTATTTTACCTTGTGATTAAGGCCTCGTCTTGTGAAATGGTATTTTATTTTTTTAATAAGGCCAAGGTGGCCAAATTCATGTTGTAGAAACCACTTGTGGATTGAGTTAGGAAAGGACTTCATATTTACATCAATATTATGGAATAAGTTAGTATTTTATGTCTAATTAGGGGAGTAGTTGGAAGTCCAATAGTCAAATCTATTTGAATTCCATTTGGAATGATGTAGGAGGCTGTGAAGTCACTAAAAGGTGGAAAAATCACTCGAGATATTTTGGAGACAAGAAGATTTTGAAGTTGGAATAAGAAAGTTCTTCTTTTTATGTGTTATTTTTGAAACCTTGAGTTTCTTGCTACTTTGTACGACCCATACAGTCACTAATTGATGAAAAATCTGGGTAACTAAGTAGCCCTTTAAGCTAGCTTCAATTTAAGCCATATTAGATAGGTTTTCATTTAGTAAGAAGGGAGATTTACTGCATTTTCGAAAAACTGCTTTGCCACTAGGGTTTTAAGGGTTTGTAAACAAAATGAGACATTGAAGGCCATTCCACCATTATTGAACATTGTAGTTACATGGAATGGGCATGTAGGAGTGTGGAATAATGTTTTTTGTCATTTCTTGGTAGGGTGGTGAAGCAAGATGAGCTTAGGAACGAGAGTTTGGGTTGATAGGGTGACTGTCCATTAATGGAAAACCTGATTTTTGTGGAGACCGATTAGTTTTAAGACTGACTCAGGATAAGTGGTGACAGATTATTTTGTTTCAATTCTGATGCTCAAATTGCATGTTGGTTTTGAGGCCAAGAAAGAGAACCTTGAGGGACTTGCTATGTAAAAGAGGCCTATTTAGGCCATGGTGGAGTGAAGAAGGTCAATTTGGAGTGGTTCAGTCCAAAGCAACCTTGGTCAAGTTGCTGACATGTTGTAGAGCAAGGTAATGGGTCCCCAAAGGTGTGTTGTGAATTTCATGAAGAAAACTATATAAGGAGATATAGTTGAATAAGTGTGTCTCTTGAACTGCTAAGTTTCAACAGTCCTAATGAAGGGAGTCACCCAATTGTGAAGTTAGATCAGTCATAATGAGTCAAGGGTTGTTTAGAGGAGTTGGAAACCACCCTATCTTGCATCACACCATACCACTTTGTCTTCCTTATTCGACCTCATAATCTTCCTAGAATTAAAAATCTCCTACATTAAAGCTCGTGGGTTATCAGGTAACCCTACAATTTGAAGAGATTTCCATCCCCACTCAGCCCCAACACATCTCCTCTAAATTCTAGTTAGTCACTTACCCTTTCACCCCAATGTTGTGTGAACCACTTTCTTAATTCCTATAGATCATTTCTCTCTTTCAAAGTTGGTAATCCCTCCCATGAATCATCCCAAAACTTACCCTTCAAACCATTCCCAATCTGCCAACTTATGTGATCAATTATGACCTGACAACAAGAGAGGAAAAAATTCCAAATTATTGATCCAGCCGGGGGGTTTCGCATTGTAAAAATTTCGCTATCTTCCATTGTGTCTAAATATTTTTATTTTAAAATTCACACCCACAGTTGAGTAGGTTGAGAATAAATATTCCAAACTAATTTTTCTCCCAAGTCCTCATTCATAATGTTCCAATCTCGCAGCCCTGCACCCCCTTTCTTTTTCACCCAAGAAATATTCTCCCATGCAAGGAGAGGTATCTTATCTTGCTCATTAGCTCCATTCCAAAAGAATTTATGATTCTCTACCCCACAACCTTAATTATTTTCTTTGGTATTTTTAGACACATCATTGAAAAAATTGGAATGGTAGATATAACAGACTTTAACATTAGAATCCTACCAACAGAAGTTAACCACCAAATTTTCCATCTGTCCATGCACTTTAGACAACATTCTACCAACTCCTTCCATATAACCAACTTACTTGCTCCTCCAAATAGTGGAATGCCTAGGTATTTTCTAGGAAAATCTCCTAATTGCATTCCCAGAATAGAGAAAATCTCTCTTTTCTTCTAGCAGTAGGTGTTGAAGAAGAAAATATCATATTTTCCCAATTTATACACTACCCAGAATCTTCGCTATACTTTTCCAACACTCCTTTCATCGCCCTGGCTTCCCTAAATGAAGCTTCACCCATCAAAAGGGTGTCATCAACAAACTGCAAATGGGAGAGGGGGTCAATGCCTTCCGCAATTTGTATACCCTTCCAAATCCCCTCTACCCCTTTTTTAGAAATCAATCTACCCCAAGCTCCTACCAATATTATGAATAAGAAAGGCGAGATTGGATCTCCCTACCTTATTCCCTTTTTAGATTCAAAAAAACCTTGTGGACTACCATTTAGAAACACTGAGAAGCATGGGGTGTTTATACATCCTACAACCCATTTTACCCAAGCCTCACAAAAACCAAACCTCCTAAGCACTTTTAAAAGGAAACTTCTATTCACCTCATCATACGCCTTCCTAATGTCTAGTTTTACCAACATTCTTTTTGTTCAAGCTATTCGTATTGAATGTATTACCTCATGAGCAATAATTATACCTTCATAAATGGAACAGTTTGGTGAAAAGCCACTTTGTTCAGTAGAGATCACTGAGTCAAGAACATTCTTTAATCTATTTTCCATCACCTTCGAGATGATCTTATAAATAGTATTAAAAAGTGCTATGGGCCTGAAATCATTGAAAGAAAGAATTTCCTCTTTCTTGGGGACTAGGGTAATAAAATTATTATTGAAATCTTTCAGAACAAAACCCCCCCTTCTTGATTCTTCCACCACCTCCCACAAATCTGTAGCCAAAACATCCCACAATTTCTGAAAAAATAATGTTGGGAATCTATCAGGTCTAGGAGCTTTGTCTCCACCAAGTCTAAACAACATTGTTTTGACTTCATCCAATGTTACAACCTTTGAGAGCATTGCATTTTGAGCTTCTGAAACACATCTGGGGATAACCTCCAAAACTTCATTTTCTTGAGAGATTTCAGTTTGAGTTTTTCTGAAAGCTTCTGAAAAGAACCTCACACATTATTTTTTGATAACTTCCCTATCCGTGAGCATATTCCCATTCTTATCCTAAATTGAAAAAAAAAAATTGATGACCTCTTGAATTTAACCACATTATGGAAGTACTTCATGTTGTGGTCCCCCTCTTTAAGCCAAGTTTCTCATGATTTTTGTCTCCATAAAATTTCTTCTCTCGCTAACAAATCTACATACTCCTTATTGAGCTCTTTTTCTGAATGAAAATCATCCTCACAAATACCACCTTCAATAACTTTTGTGTGTAATTCTCCCAAAAACATTTCCAATCTAAGCTTTTTCAAGAAGATATTTTTAAATACCTCTCAATTCCATTTCTTTAGTTGTTCCTTCACAAATTGTATTTTTTTGAAAAAAAATATAGGTTTTATTTCCACATTGTGGTGCATTTTTCCACCATTCTTCCACTAAATCCAAAAGGTCATCCTCTCGTAGCCACATTTTTTCAAATTTAAACAGACATCTATCAAGTACATCATCCTCTTGAATTCTAACACTAATTGGGTAATGATCTGAATCTGTGATAGGAAGGATGTTAGCTTGAAACATCCACTGAAAGTTCATCCAATTCCCAACAATAAAGAACCTGTCTAGTTTCTTTGTAATACTTAGGAACCTGATCACCTATTTGTCCATGTGAAATCACCACTTTTAAATTGAACCTCAAACAGACCATTTGTATTCATGAAATCACTACAATCTTTGTGTTTCTAGTTTAACCAACCTAGACCACCTTGCTTGTCCGATGGCCGCATGATTGCATTGAATTCCCCACCTAGAAGACATAAATGATCTCCATTTAAGGCCAACACCTCTGGGATTTCTCCCCACATTCCTTTCTTTTCAATGATGTTATTTGGTTCATAAACATTTATTAAAAAGAAGCTACATAATAATTGCTTAGAAGATACACTCACCCACTGCCATGACTTTTCAGATCTCATTAACTGGACCTCATTGTTTGCGTCTTTAAATAGTATTCCTAAACCTCTAGAGGCTCCTTCTGCTTCCACTATGAAACATTTCCACCTACTAAATTTCTTACTAAAAGAGACTACTTCAACACCACTAAGCTTCATTTCTTGCAATAAAACAATGTCTGGCCTCATTTAATCAAGACATTGTTTAATCAAACGAATCTTTTCAAGGGAATTGAAGCCCCTGATATTCCATGAAAGGACCTTCATTGCTCATGAGAAAAGGAATAGCCTTTTCTTGATCTCAATTTTTTTGTCTTGTTGTGCTTCCTACTATTTCTAACTTCACCCATACTGATTTTTGTCCTCACCTTTTATTTTCCCCTACCTTTACCTTTGCTTGCTTATCCAATGTCTGCACCAAAGTTCTTTTCTCTATAAATCCCACCTTTGAGCTCAAACCCAATTCATTCCCACCACCTACTTCATCATTCATTGGGATTTTTGATTCAGAATCTTCAAAAAATATTCCCTCTTCTCTGGATTCCTCCAAGGAGCTCTCCAAATTCCCTATTGGTGAGATCTGAATATCTTTAAAAAGTGGTTCCTCATCTTCTATATTTTCTTCCACATTCTAATTTCTATCTATAGGTGATCTTTCCAGATAGTTCATGCTTAATTTCCCTCATCACCAGGTTTTTACCCTCTCAAAAAAAAATTAAGGTCCCTGCTGGCCTTTCTCGAATTTTCTAGACTTGTTGAGGGGCTTACTCCATTTGAAACATTTTGAGCCTTTTCTTTGTCCAAATTTGTAATGTTTCCTATTGCCCTATTTTCCTTTTATGAACAACACTCTTGTTCTGTAATCAGTACCTCCTTCCCACCATCCTCCATTAAAATGTCATCCTACTCTCTTGTATTACCCGCTTCTAGAGCCTCAATTTCATTAACCTCACATTCATCTCTTCCTCTTGGTGAATCATTTCCCACCCATTCTGGTATCATTTTTGATTTTGTAATGCCAGCCCACTCCTCACCTTCAACACTCTTCCACTCTATTTCATTCCACTTATCTTCTTGTTGGTATCCAATCCATATACCAAGGACTATTTCAGAGTTTTTCAAAGCCCAAACATCCCCTAACAATTGTTCCCAATTTTTCAACATATCATTCAAAAATTCAATGTCCTCAGCTTCAAAGTTACTTTCTTTAGACATTATTATATCATTTATCGCATTTTTCTCCAAACCCTTCCCTTTTTCTAAATGCTTGCATTGCCCTACAGGATGTCATAACCCTTTACAAGCATAGAACATTTTAATCTTTTCCTCAACCTCTATCATTTGCTTCCAAATACCCTCCCCTATTTTTAGTTCTACCATTGCCAGTAAAGGGTGAATCGCCTACCATAGGATATAAATACATGCATACATACTATAGTCTTTATTTGCAATGGATTCATCTGATTTAACAAAAGTTCCTAACTTGTTACCAATTTTCTTTAGGGTTTCTAAGTTCCAATACTCATGGGATAGATTATATAGCTGAATCCAAATAGGCACCTCTGAAATGGTTTCATTTTTCAGATTAAATTTGGGTGTCCATTCTTTTAAATAAAATCCTTTACCCCCCATCAAAAATGGTCCACTATTGAAAATTGATTCTTTATCTAAAGCACTCGGGAAAATAACCAAATAGAAACCATTGGGTAGTGTTTTCAAAATAGTTGTTTCCCCCCAGTGTTCATTACACCAATCCCTAACCCTTCTAAAAGTCAGCCATGGGCCACTCCATTTCATGAAAAAATCTTTTTCCTTAAATTGGCTAACAAATTCATTCAATGCTTGAGCTTCAATTGTTAGAGAAACAACCATAGTATGTTCAAACGTAGAGTTTACCTGATCAGCCGACTATGGGTTGTCTTGCTGCTTTGGCCTCCATAAATTTTTCTCCACCTTCTGGAATTCTACCGGTTCTGTTAACCACATATTTTTATACCCCCTTATATTCCTTGGAACAAAACCATGTTGATCAAGATTTTCAGTCTTTCCATTGTGCAAATCCCTACTGTTATTTATTGGAGCCTTCCATGCTTGTTGTGGAGCTCGCCATGGTGGAATTTGTGTACGTCATCCATTTCTTTGAGCATAATGATACCCATTTTGATAACCTCCATGCCTTTGAAACCCCTACGACCTGCGAAAATCTCCATCAGTCCTTCTCTCCACCATTGCAATAGTCACACCGAAGGTACATCTCAATCTCAAGGCATCATTAATATTGAACATTGTGAAAGTTTTTTTATTTCTATAACTAATTTAAAATGTTCAAAATTTTGAAAAATTAACAAGAATATTAAATTAAATAAATAACAATTAGTTGAATTGTATAGTGAAATGAAATTAAAATAATATTATTTAATTGCTGTCAACTATTTGATATAATGTATGTTAGACAAGGTTATACTAAAAAAAAGATGACTGCCAAGTGCCAAAAATTGTTGAAACTTGTCACATCTCATGAGCACTTCTAGATCTATGGTTTTACTGCAGGCTATTGTATTTGTGGGCAAGGTCATCGACAATTCATGCATGGTGTAGGAGTGCATAAATATGGCGTCAAAAAATGCGCAGTTGGCTGCGAATACCATTTTTACCTTGGGTGGTAATGGCTCCAAGGGAAGCTCAACGGATGCCTTGGATGCCCTTGCTACATCTGAGGATGAATCTGCTGATACTTGTGGCAGTCTGGCTAATAAAACGCTAGAAGATGAGTACTAGTATTTTGTTTCTCCCAAGTGAATTAGGGCTAATAATGGTGTGCGGGCTACTGCATACCATGACCAATCATATTCAATGGTGGTCAGAGGCTTAGGACTGAAAAATTGAGGGCATGACAAAGGGAAAAAGTAATTAGATTCGGCCCTATTGGTTGGCCAATGACTCCACCAGGAGGCTAGGGGTGAGAAGATGACAGGACTATGTGGCATCCATTTCCACAATAAATTTAGAGGTCACTCAATGGATGGGGGGTTAGTTTGAAGGTGCGGGTGGTTGATGAGAAATAGACTCCTAGGGTTTTCCTATGTGCATCCTCCTCCCCAACGGTTTTCTTCGAGGGAGACATTTTTGATGAAGTGGCAGAAAATGTAAGTTATTTTATAGAGAAGGGGTTGGTAGGTAGATTCAAGGGGTTTTGGACATGCCTTGCAGAGCTGCATGATTAGATTATAGATAATTAGAAACCTATTTTAGAGGGGGATGTAGAAATCTACCCCAATGCAAGGGGGTTCTTTGTGGTGGTCTTCAAATCTATGAAGGATTGAAATATAGTTCTTTGTGAGTATCTCTAGAGCTAGAAGACACAACATCTATTGATGTTGAAACCCTAGCACCCCTCCTTCAACCCTATCACATAACCCTTTGACTTGGTTCCCATTTGGATATGGTTTTTGAATCTCCCTCTTCAGTTTTGGTGTGATTCCTATTTTGAGGCCATTAGCAGCTCATTGGGGAAATTTCTAAGGATAGATGAGGGCTCCTCAAATTTCCTACACACTACTTATGCTCACATTTTAGTGGAGATAAACATAACCAAATATATTCTTAAAAATATCCTCCTAAAATATGTGGGAATAGAGTGGTTTCAACTACTCGATTATGAAGGCTTACCCTTTCGATGTCACCGTTGTTTCGACACAGGGCATATGGTTGCACACTGCTTAAAATGCAAGCATGTAAATTAGGCTACTTGGTGGAAATATGTTTCCCCCCATCACTACTCAGTGGAAAAGGATGACCAAGATGTCGAGGCACCAAATGAGCCACCAAAAAATGGCGATGGCATGGGGTTGGCTCCATCATGCACTCTAATGGCGGTGGTTTCTCCCTCTACAACAATGAATTGCACTAAGGATGGTGAGGCTTCATCAAATGGTAAAACTCCCAAGGCAATCACATTGAAAGGAGACTGGGCCCAAAATCTAGTGGCCTCAATAGATTCTCCCCTTAGGGATCGAACCAATGTTAAAAATGCTAATGTAGAAATAATGTCTTCAAGGGATGGCCAAGCACTCAAAGGTGCTGAAGAAGGTCAGGGTAGTGGCATTTCAAAGGAGAGCTAGACGAAGGTGCAAAGGAAAAAATAGAAGAATGAAAGTAAATTCAGCATGCACCCCCACTCCCACTCAAAATGTGGAGTATTGGAACAGGCATGAGTCTAAGTGTCAAGTTGTGTCTTTTATTTTTGGTCGGGAGGGTTATTGGGGATGGGCCCAATCATGTAAAATCTAGATCTAGTGTGTACCTTTGTAATTTTTTATGATTAATAAATAGGTGTTTCCCCTTAGCAGCTATCTACCTATAGTAAAAAAAATGTATATTAGACAAGGTTAAAGAAATAGTTATTTAACTAGTATTTACTAGGATTGATAAATTAACAATCAATTCTATTGGTAGACATCTAGATATTTTTTATAATGATAGTTTAACTTAAGAATAAAAATTATTCAAGCATATTATCCTCTGCAACGTTCTAGTTGTTTAATTATACACCTTAAATAATTGAGGAGTATTACTAATAATTTTTTTAATAAAGTTAAAATAAATAAAATAGAAATAGAATTTTAACTTGAATTTATTGTTTCTATTCTCTCAAAATTATTAATTAAAATATATTATTTATAATGAAACTATTAGTTTCCAACATAATTATAGGGAGACACATTTATAATTAAAGTAAAATTTGAAAATAAAAAATAAAAGATTTAATTAAAAAATACATTTGAAAGCAATTGTCTATAACTTGTGAACTATTTATTTTGTAATTAATAGTAAGAGTGATTGTTGAGGGAGTAAAATGAATTGATACATTTTCACAATTACATAATATATCTAGAGTTTGCACAAGATTTCTTACAATTTTTTCAACCCATTACAACATAATGTCTATAAATAAATAACAAGCAAATAATAACTAGCAATCACACTTTGGTGTGCAATGGGTCCGTCGAAAAGTGTGGAAGATCAATTAGGAAAAAAATTAGTCTATTTTTTGCACATATTTATAGTATGTGAGGTCAATTGGTAGGTCATTTAGATAATGATGTTGTTTGTGCAACAAATGTCTCAATGGAGAAGTGATAGCTTCAAATCAAGTATGCATCCACTTACAAGGATCAAAACATGATCAAAACAAAAACTCTAAATTGGGAAGATAATCAGGCTTCATTACCAAGAGAGTCATGTTATGTTTGAAATATAGAGAGGTAGAGAGATAGGGATAGAAAGAGGGAGAGATAGAGAGGGGAATATTATGTGAGAGAGAGGGGATAAGGAGATAGAGATAGAGAGGAAGATAGATATAGAGATGGAGATGGAGGTGGAGGTGGAGGTGGAGGTGGAGGTGTAGGTGGAGAAGGAGAGGGGTATGGAGAGAAGGAGAAGAGAAGGAGAAGGAGAGATAAATAGAGATAAGAGAGGGATAGATAGATATGTAAGAGATACATATATAGATATGAAGAGATATGGAGAGAGAAAGATAAAGATAGACATAGGAAGTGATATATAGAGAGAAGTAGAGAGGGAGAGATAAAGGGGTAGATAGATGGAGAGATAATGAGATCTAGATATATAGGGATAGATTAAAGAATAAATATGGAGAGATAGAGATAGAGAGACAAAGAGATATATATAAATAGGTCTAGGAAGAGGGAAAGGGGGAGAGAGAAGGAGATATATGGATGGATAAAGAGAGAGATACATGTCTAGAGATAGGGGAGGAGAAAGGAAGATAGAGGTAGAGATTAAGATAGAGTGAGAGAGGAAGAAGACAAATAAATAGAGATACTAAGGTAAAGGAGGAGATAAAGAGAGGGATAAAGATGGATAGATAGAGAGGAAGAGATGGAGAGATATAGAGGAGAGAGAGATATCGAGAGAGACCTATAGATGGTGAGATATAGTGGTAGAGATATAGAGATATAAGGAGATATAGAGAGGGGGAGAGGGAGAGGGAGAGGCAGATAGAGAGATAGAAAAATAGAGAGAAGTAGAGGTATACAAATAGAGATGGAGAAAGGGAGAGGAAACAAGGGATGATAGAGATATATGGGAAGAGAAAGGGAGAGAGAGGCATAGATAAAGAGATAGATAGGGGATAGGGAGGGAGGGAGAAATAGAGAGTGGAAAGAGAAGTAGAGAGATTATGAAGAGGGAGAGAGAGAGAGAGAGGGAGAGTGGGAAACAGTAATAGATAAAGGAGATGATAGATACATGAGATAGAGGGAGACAAATAGAGATAGGAATAGGGGAGAGAAATAGGGAGTGTGTGTGTGAATGTGAGATATATATAGAGATAGAGATAGGGGGATATGTAGATATAGGAATAGAGAGGGAGAGGGAGAAATGAGGAGTGTGGGTATGAGTGAGAGAGTAATAGAGATAGAGATAGGGAGGTAGAAACAAGTAGTGTGTATGTGTGCACGAATGAGAGAGAGAGAGATGGAGATAGAGATAGAGAGGAAGGGATCAAGAGAGAGGGAGAGAAATAGAGAGAGGATAAAGAAGTATAGATATATAGAAAGAGGGAGTAATAGGGAGAGGGAGAGGAAGAGATAGAGATATACATATATTGGGAAAGATAGGGGAAGAGAGAGAAGGATGCACGAAGAGGTAATGAGATAGAGATAGGGGAGAGAGATATAGACAAAGATAGAGATGGACATGGAGATGGAGATGGAGATAGATATAGAAAGAGGGAAAGACTAAGAGAGAGGAGATAGATAAATAGATAGAGAGACATAGAGAGACAAAGAGATAGACAGATAAACAAACACAGACATGGGTGGAGACAAATAGATATATATATATAGAGAGAGAGAGGGAGAGAGACAGATAGAGACAAAGATAAAGATAGAGACAAAGATAAAGACAAAGATAGAGACAGAGATAGAGACAAAGATAGAGATAGAGATAGAGATAGAGATAGAGATAGAGATAGAGACAGAGACAGAGACAGAGACAAAGACAGAGACAAAGACAGAAAGAAAAAGAGATAGAGACAGAGACAGAGATAGAGATAGAGATAGAGACAGATACAGACAAACAGACAAACAAATAGACAAGGATAGAGACAAACAGATAGACAAATATAGAGACAGATAGATAGATAGACAGATAGATAGACAGACAAAGAGAGATAGAGAGACAAAGAAAGAGATAGAGACAAAGATAGAGATAGAGATAGAGATAGAGATAGAGATAGAGATAGAGATAGAGATAGAGATAGAGATAGAGACAGAGACAGAGACAGAGGAAGAGACAAAGACAGAGAAAGAAAAAGAGATAGAGACAGAGACAGAGATAGAGATAGAGATAGAGACAGATACAGACAAACAGACAGACAAATAGACAAGGATAGAGACAAACAGATAGACAAATATAGAGACAGATAGATAGATAGATAGATAGATAGATAGACAGACAAAGAGAGATAGAGAGACAAAGAAAGAGATAGAGACAAAGATAGAGATAGAGACAAAGATAGAGATAGAGATAGAGATAGAGATAGAGATAGAGATAGAGACAGAGACAGAGACAGAGACAGAGACAGAGACAGAGACAGATATAGAGAGATAAAGAGAGATAGACAGACAAACAAACAAAAAAATAGGTAGATAGATAAACAAACATATGAATAGACAGACAGATAGATAGATAGATAGATAGATAGAAATATAGACATAAAGACATACAGACAAATAGACAAATAGACAAAAAAATAGGCAGATAGACAGACAAATAGATAGATAGAAAGATAGACATAAAGACATGCAAACAAAAAGATAGATAGATAGAAAAAAATAGAGACAAACAGATAGAGACAGACAAACAGATAGATAGAAAAAGACAAACAGAGACAAAGATAGAGATAGAGATAGATACACACACACACAGAGACAAACAAACAAACAAACAAACAAACAGATAGACAGAAAAATAGATAAATAGATAGACAAATAGACAGATAGATAGACAGATAGATAGACATACAAAGAGATAGAGAGATAGATAAACAGAGACAAAGACAAACAAAGAGAGACAAAGACAAAGACAAACAAAGAGAGACAAAGACAGACAAACAGGCAAACAGATTGATAGACAGATAGATAGAGACAAAGATTCGGAGAGAGACAAAGAGACAGAGACAGACAGACATGCAGAAAAATAGACAGATAGATAGACAAAGAGACAAAGAGATATATATATAGAGAGAGAGAGAGAGAAATACAGAGACAGAGATAGATAGAGATAGAGACGGAGAGACAAAGAGAGACAGATAGACAAACAGGAAAAAGGTAGACAAAGACAAAGACAGAGATAGATACATAGACATAGAAATAGATGCAAACACAAACACAAACACAAACATGGACACGAACGCATACACAGACACAGACACAGACAGACAGACATACAGAAAAATAGACAGATAGATAGACAAAGAGACAAAGAGATATATATATATATAGAGAGAGAGAGAGAGAGAAATACAGAGACAGAGATAGATAGAGATAGAGATGGAGAGACAAAGAGAGACAGACAAACAAACAAGAAAAAGGTAGACAGAGACAGAGACAGAGATAGATACATAGACACAGAAATAGATGCAAACACAAACACAAACACAAACATAGACACGAACGTATACACAGACACAGACACAGACACAGACACAAACATAGACACAGACACAGACATAGACATAGACACAAACACAGATGCATACACAGACACAAACACAGACACAGACAAAAATAGAGACAAAGACAGACAGACAAAGACAGAGACAGAGAGATATAGATAGAGACAAAGACAAAGATAGGCAGATAGACATATAGACATACATACACACACACACATTCATAGACAAAGAGATACAAAGACATAGAGAGACATGAACATCGAGACAGAGAAAGAGAGACATACAGATAGACAGTCAGACAGATAGACAAATAGAGATAGAGATAGAGATAGAGATAGAGATAGAGATAGAGAGACATATACAAAGATAGATATAGAGATAGAGATAGAGACAAAATAGATAGAGAGAGATAGAGAGATAAAGAGAGAGAGATAGAGAGATAGAGAGAGACAAAGAGAGAGACAGAGAGACAAAGACATAGATATAGGCAGAGAGACATACATACAGACAGACAAAGACAGAGACAGAGATAGAGAGAGGATGAGAGAGGGAGAGATGGAAGTATAGAAAAATAGATATGATGTTATATATAGAGAGGGCTTGGTAGAGGGAGATAAAGAGGGAGAGAGGGAGAGAAGGGGGATATATGTATCCCTATCTCTACCTATATATTCCTTTATCTTTTCCCCTTTGCCTTTCTATATCTTATCTTTATCTCCCTCTCCTTTCTATATTACTCTATCTCTCCTCTCTATCTATTTTCCTCAAGTGTGCAATGCATACACTACTGAGGTATTAAAGTTGAATTATCATATCCTTAATCAAATGACATGGTACCTTGAGCGTAGCTCCCTAGGGACATATGTTATCCTTAGATTATTGTCATTGAACAAATGATCAAAAGTTAATTCCTCTCTTTTTAACTTTTGATTTAGATTTTAAGTTTTAAATTTATTTTATTATATAAATTAAAATTAAAATTCAAAATATAATTATTTCACAATAATTAAAATTTCAATATGACAATTAATTATAAATTAAATTAATTCTAATAACTATTAATTATTTTTTATAATTTCATAAGACATAAATAATTAAAATAATTTTAAAACTTAAGCTTAAATTAAAAATTAAAATAGAATAAACTAAATGCAAAGTCAAAATATATAAAAATAAAAATACTAATAAAAATGATATTTTAAAAAATAATAATAATAATAATAAACTTATTAAATTAATAAATAATTAAATAAAAAGTAAAACTAATTTTAAATTTATTAGAATTAAAATATTAATAAAATATAATTCTATTTTTTCATTTCAATCTTATCAACTTCTTATCTTTTCTTTGTTTTGAAAATAAAAAACCTACTTTTAAATTGTTAAGTCATTTAAAAAATTAAAATTAAGAAAAATACAGATGATAAATATATTTCTTTTATTGTATATAAATATTAATTATTTTGTATATATCTTATACTAATTTGCTATTAATTTATTTTCTTATTCTCTTAATTATATATAATTATGTATACACATAACTAGTATATTTATATATATAATATAAAAAAATTATATATGCAACCTTTTCAAAAAATATAAATTATAAAATGTTTAGTTATGTGGCCCTTTTCACAACGCGGTGCCTATTTAGTAGGTTGTAGCTTGAGTAAATAGGTTGCAGCCTTTACATAGGTGAATGTAAACAGGCCACAACCATTGTTAGGGTTGACATTTATTTACTTTTTATATATTATTTTTAACTTTTTAATATAATTTTATTTCGAAAGACTTTTTATTTTTTTTAAGATGTGAGAATTACAAATTTTAATATCAATACTAGTAATAATTTAGATGGAATTAATTTTTATATTATTTTTTTAAATGAGATGTTTTTTTTACAAAGAAATTTATACTATATCAATTCACATATAAAATTAAAAAAATTATTGATTTAATGTAATTATAAATTTAACTTAAGTCAAACAAAAATTTATATTTAAAATTAAAATTCAATTTTGTCATCACTAATAAAATAATTCTAATTGACTTATAACATGCAAACTAATAAAACTAGCAATCGCATCTTGGTGTGCAATGGGTACATCGAAGAAGTGTGGAAGGTCAATTAGGGAACTTTTCAGTCTATTTTTTACATACATTTGTGTAGTATACATGAGGTCAACTGGTAGGCCATTTAGAAAATTATGTTTGTGCAACAAAGGTCTCAATGGAGAAGTGATAGCTTCAAATCAACTATGCATGCGCTTATAGGGATCCGAACACAACTTGTAGGAGTGAAATATGGATCGGGATTAGTATTAATGAAATCAATCAAATGAAATCAAAAGAAAGGATAAAACCCAACCTATTCATGAAATGCAAGTGTCATAGCTATGAATTCAACAAACAAGGTTAGCACAATCAAATTGAAACACAAATGAATTCAAACTACACAATAATACCATCCCATGTTGGAGTGTATTTGTGTTGATCTTGATATGTTAGACTGCTTTTCAACACAAAGCCTCCATGATTTTCAAAAGCTTGATAATGATGATGATGATGACCTAGAATACAAGAGTGTTTGCTCAATTTTCTCAAGAATCACACTGACATGACCTCTCCACAAATTATCCAAATGAATTATGAGAGGGATGAGGATTATTATATAGATTTTCTTATTTTAGATGAACGATCTAGATGCAAAGATCAAAGGTCAATATTTGTTGAGGAAATATATTGAGTAGTTAACTGACTTGATTAATCCAATTAATGAAATTGATTGGATAATCAATGGAATTTGATATCTTAATTAGTGGGATTGGAATAACTGGTGGAAATGATTGATCAGTTAGCAAATTAGATTTAGTAATCAATGGATGTGATTTGATCAATCAAAATGTGTGAAGATAATTAATTAATTAATCTTGAGAGGAACATGCAAGATGAAATTGATGTAATAAATAAAAATTTATTTATTAATAGACCATGTTGAGTGAATTTTGGGGAATTAAATAATTTATTTAATTATTTAATTTGGAAGAGGGAAATTAGATTAATTAAATAATTAATGATAACTATTTAATTAATTTAGAAGAATAATTAACATTAGAGACATAATTAAATAGTTAATGTTTATTCAATTAATCGGGAGGAATAAGGTTAATCAGTGATGACATAGTGAATTAATTAAACAATTAAATATTATTTAATTAATAGACGAAAATAGGGTTAAATGATGGAAATGATGTTAAAAGGGTATTAATGATGCAAATGAAGTGAAATGATGTCAATAATATAAAAATGTAATTTTAGGATGTGTGATATGCGTTAGGCATTTTTACATGTCTACACAACTAAAACAAAACCTTTCAATCAGGAAGATAATAAGGCTTCATTACCAATAGGCTCATGTTATGTTTGCAATAGGGAGAGAGGGAGAGAGAGGGAGATATGGGGATAGAAAGAGGGAGAGATATAAGAGAAGAGAGAGAAAGAGAGAGGGGTGAGGAGATAGAGATAGAGAGGAAGTTAGAGATAGAGGTGGAGATGGAAATGGAGATGGAGATGGAGGAGAGGGTAATGGAGAGAAAGAGAGGGAGAGATAAAGAGAGAGGACAAAGAGATATATAGTGATGGACGAGATAAATATATAAAGAGGGGGAGAGAGGGAGATAATGAGAGGGAGAGATAGAAATATAAGATAAAGGTAGGAAGTGATATATAGAGAGGGGTGGAGATAGGGAGGATAGAGAGATAGAGATAGAGGGAGATATGTGAGAATTTAAATATGGAGAGATAGAGATAGAGCTAGAGCTAGAGCTAGAGATAGGGAGGGAGAAACAAGGAGTGTGTGTGAGAGAGAGAGTAAGAAAGAAATATGGCAATAGATAGAGAGGGAAATATGTATAAATGATAGAGACAGAGGAAGATGGAGGGGAGAAATAGATATAGGAGAGAGAAGTAGATAGATATAGAAAGAGGAGCTGATAGGGAGAGGGAAGGAGGGACAGATAGGGATATAAAAGAGATATAGAGATAAATTTATAACTTGAAAAAGATAGTGAGGGTAAGAGAGAGACAAAGACAAATACATAGAGATAGATATATAAAGGGAGATATGGAAGGAGAGATGAAGAGGGAGAGGGAGACAATGAAAGAGGGGGAGAGGGAGAGAGAAATATAAATATATAGGAAGTGATATAGAGAGAGAGGTAGAGGGAGATATATACAGAAGGAGAGAAGGAGAGATGGAGAGATAGATAGAGTAAATAAGAGAGAGAGAGAGATAATGAGATATAAATAGAGAGGGAGAGGGAGAGATGGGAAGATAGAAATAGAGGGGGAAAGAGTGAGAGATAAAGGAGGTGATAGAGACAATTAATAAAGAGAGGGAGAGGTAGAGATAGGGATAGGGATAGGGTAGGGATAGGGATAGGGATAGGGATAGGGAGGGAGAAACAATGGGTGAGAGAGAGAGAGTGAAAAATATATAGAGATAGAGATAGGGAAGGAGAAACAAGGAGTGTATGTGTCTGAGTGAGAGATATTTAGATAGATATAGAGAGGGAGAGATATATAAATAGAGAGGGAGGGAGAGAGGGAGAGAAATAGAGAGGATAGATAAGTTGAGAGATATAGAAAGAGAGAGTGATAGGGAGAGGGGGAGAGGGGGAGAGATATGTATAGAAAGAGGGAGATACAGAGAGAGATATATAGTGGGAAAGATAGAGGGAAAAGAGAGAAAGAGATGTAAGGAGAGGTAAGGAGATAGAGATAGGGAGAGAGATAGAGAGGAAGATAGAGATGGAGATGTAGACAGAAATGGAGAGAGATGGGGAGGGAGGGAGAGAGAGAGAAATAGATATACAAAGAGGGGGATACAAAGAGAGGGAGAGATGGAGGGATATAAAGATAGAGATAGGAAGTTATATAGAGAGAGGTAGAGAGAGGGAGATATAGAGAGAGAGGTAGGGAGAGGTATATATGGGGAGATATATATAGAGAGATATGGGAAGAGAAAGAGATCTAGATCTCTTTATATCTATGTCTCCCTCTTTATGTTTCTATTTTCTATTCTCTCAATCTCTCTTCCTTTCTCCTCTATTTCTCTCTATATTTGTCTTCCCTTCTCTCTTTCTCTATCTATATTTCTCTCATTTCTTCTCTCTGTCTATTTCCCTCTCCCTATCTTTCTCCCCTTACTATTTTTTGCTAGATCCCTATTTATCTCCCCCTCTCTCCCTCATTTCCCTCTTTATCTCTTGATCTCTCTACCTCTATACATATCTTTGTTTCTTATTTCTCTTTATCTCTATATCTCTCTCTTTATGTGACTATATCTATTTGTGTCTCTCATCTTCTATCTTTTCCTCTCTCTTTCTTTATCTCTCTTCCTATCTCTATCTCTTTGTCTCTTCATATTTATTCTCTTATATCTATAAATCTATTTTTGTATCTCTATCTCCCTTTTATCTCTTTATATCTATTTGTCTCCCTCTCTATTTCTCTTTTTTCTCTTTATTTTCTCTTTCTCTCTCTATTTATTTTCCTCCTAACTGTGCAATGGGCACACTAAAGATGTTTTAAAGGTGAATTATTATATCCTTAATCAATGGCATGCTATCCTAAGCATAAATCCCTAGGTACATGCTATCCTTGGATTGTTGCATGAAACGACTAGTCAAAAGTTACCTTCTCTCTCTCACTCTATAAATTTTAATTTATATTTTAAGTTTGAAATTCATTTTATTAGATAGATTATAACAAAAATTCAAAATAGAATTATTATACAATAATTAAAGTTTTAATAAGATAAATAATTATAAATAAAGTTAATTTTAATCATTTTTATTTGTAATTTCATAAAAGACATAAATAACAAAAATAAATTTCAAACTTAAATATAAATTAAAAACTAAAATAAAATAAAATAAATAGAAATTCAAAATATATCAAAATCCAAATATTAATAACTATAATAATTTTAATGTCAGGAATAGTCAAGATACATGGGTGTGTTGGGCGGGAGAGTGCATTGTGCGCAGAATTTGAAATTAGATGAGGATGTTGATGAGCAGGGCGATGGGGAAGATGAGGACGATGGGAGAAATGGGGTTGGGTTCGTTGCTTGGGTTTTCTTGCATTTTCCATGTTTCTACTCATGGTGTGTTTTCCTTGTTGGGTTTCCTTTCTTGCAGTCTTGGCAATGGCTTTGCCTGCGTCCTCCCGTGTTGTTCAGACTTTATGTTGGGTGAAGGATGTGCTTTGTGTTGGGGTTTTCTATTTTTACTTGTTTGGTGTCGGGTGTGGTGCTGGTATTTTTATTGTGGGCTTGTTGGAGGAGATTGGTGGCCTTATCTCAGACCCTGATTGGCATGTAGGGTTGGAAGTGGTTTTTTCTTGTTGTGCCTCCTCTCCTCTTTCTTTATCTGTTGGCTTCCCTAGCTCTCTTTGGCTTTTCTGGGGCTCTTTTGCATCTGTGAGGGTCTTTCGTTGTTTAGGGTTGTGGTTTTTGGTCTACCTTTGGAGGATCTATTGGTGGAAATCTCTTGGCATGTTTCAAACCTTGACTGGAATGTAGGGTTGGAGGTTATTTTTCATTGTCTTGTCAGATCTCTGCTCTCTCTTTTTGGAGGTATTCCTTGTCTTACTCTTCCTCCTTTCGAACCCTTGGTCTCTTCTTTGGAGCTGGTTTCTACCTCTATGTGGGTGTTATCTTTGTTTGGGGTGAGGTTGTTGGTCTGCCTCTAGTGGAGTTGTTTGTAGTCAATTTTTGGCATGTTTTAGACCCTGACTGACATGTAGCGTTGGAGCTTGTTATTCAATGTCTTGTGACTCTCTACTCTCTCTACTTGGAGGCTTTGCCTTCCTTATCCTTTTTTTTTGGGCTCATGTGGCTTCTTGTTGTTTATGTTTCTTGGGTGGTTGATGTGGCTATTGGTCTTGGTGGTTGTCAAGGTTCTCTTGGGTGGCCAACTCTGTTTATGGTTTTATTTGGTCATCCCTGCTTGGATCCTTGTGTTATTTTTTAGGTTGGGGATTTGTTGGCTCGAAGTCTTGAGTTTCCTCTTTTGTGGTTGTGGCTCAGTTGGGTTGTTTTATCTTGGGTTGCTTTGGTCCTCATGTTTGTGATCCCGAATGGGATTGTGTTGCTCGTGGAGGAGTGCTTTGTTTTTTCCTCTATGCTCCATTCTTCTTCTTTACCAAAGGAGGTTTTGGTGCTCTCTACTATGGGTGTAGTTTCTTCTCATCGATTTTTTCAGCTATGGTCTTCTTTGGAGGTGGAGACTACTTCTTCAGAGGTGAAGCCCTCTTTTATTGAGGTGAAGAGGTGGGTTGTGGATCAAGTGGGTAGGTATATATTTTTGTGGTTTTGGGCTTCACTTCTTCCTCTCCTATACATGGGAACCCCTTCCTATTGAGGGGGAGGTCAGGTTGGTGTTGTTGGTTGACTGGTGTGGTGTCTATGTTGAGATTCATCAGTGTTTCTCTATGATTCCCAACTCTCCTATATAGGTGGGGATTTTGGTTTCGTTGGATGGTGTTGTCAAGTGTTATGTTGATGTCTGGTTGGTTATGGTTGATGGTTACCTGAATGTCCCTAGTTGTTCACTACTGGATGGTGTTGGTAAGTGGTGTGTTGCAATCTGGTTGATTCAGGTTGATGGTTGCTTGGTCGTTTGAGGTGGTTCTTGGATTCAAGTTCCTTTATAATTCTTGGTTACTTTGGGTTCAAGGCTCTCGTTAAAACCTTTCTTTTGTTGCAGATTTAATCTTCCATGCTAATCATTCTTAATTTGTTTACGGGTTGTTGTTGGTTGTCTATGTTTTACTCTTTTGTAGCTTGGTCTCTTTGTGTGGGTTTCGAGTCCCTATCAAAACCTATTTTCTAATGGTTTCGGGTCCATTCAAAACCCGTTGTTAATGGTTTCAGGTCCATTCAAAACCTATTTTTCCCTTTAATCAAAACTATAATAATTTTAAAAAATGAATAACAAATAATAAACTTATTAGAATAATAAACTTATTAGAATAATAAATGATTAAATAAAAAAGTAAAACTTATTTTTTAAATTATTAGAATTGAAAAATTATTAAAATATGTACCTAAAAAATATAATTAATATATTACAAACAATATTAACAAATAAAAAATATTATTAAATAAATTAAATTTTAAAAACTAAAACTATATTTCAAATAAAATATTAAAATAAAAAATAAACTATATTAAAATTGTTAAAAATAAAATTCTAACTTTTATATTAATGTTATTGTTTGAAAAATATATATTTATTAAAACCTTATTATTATTATTTATCTATAAATCAATTTTTTTTAAAGTTTAAAATAAAAAACAATTATTATCCTATCTTTTCTTAATTTAAAAAGACTAGATAAGAGTGCAGTTGTTTCTTTAATTAAATACAATATTTTTTAATAATTTAAAAAAATTGGCAGTTGAGATCATTTCAATGGTCTTGCATCCTTCTCTACAATTTTCAACTATTGATTTTCAAAAGCAAGTTGTTCACTTCATATAGGGAACACCTTAGGCATAATAAATCATTTTAACAAGCAATTTCATACAAAATATTAATAAAAAATTTAGAATAAAAATAACTATTATTTAATATTATTTATATGCAAAACACTAACATAAACTTAAGATTAAGAAAATCAACTATTTTTTTAATTTTTTTGATTGGGGGAAAAAAAAATTTGATGGGCCCCTGAAACCCATTACAAACAGGTTTTGAAGGGACCTAAAACTTAGATGAAGAAAAGCATGTTTATTAAAAGATAAATCACAAACCATCAACAACCCAATAGCAGCAACATCAAACAAAACATACAAGACTACACTAGTTGCACAAAGGTTTTGAAGGAACCTTGCACCCTAAACAACAAGGTTTTGATCAAGACCTTAAACTTGAGAAAATAAAGGGACCTAAAACCCTAATAGGTAAGAACCACCTGAGCTAGCCAGGCAACCATCAACCTGTAACAGCCAAACTATAGCATAACACTTTTCAGCAACACCCAACAAATCCAAACTCCCCACCTCAATAGGGAAGTTAAAAATTGAAATGAAGGGACCTTAAACCCTTGAAAATTAAGTTTTGACAGGGACCATGAACCCACATAATTTAACTTCAGGACAACCTGAATCAGCCAGGCAACAACAAACCAACCACTCAACACCACCAAAATAGATCCCAAGAAAATAGTAAGTCGCACAACAAAAAACTACGACACTTTAGCCTTCGTCCAGCACCAACCCACCTAATTTTCCAACCCATCCTCCACCTATAAAAGAGGGGGTTCCCCTCTATAGGAGAGGATGATATGAAACCCCTTACCACCAAAATCCCATCTCTCCAAGACAAACAAGCTCCACCTCAATAGGAACTAGCGCTCCACCTTTAAAGGATCAAAACTCCCCCTCTATAGGAGAGAAAAGTTGAAGAATCCAATGATAAGCATATTCAATAGGATGGGCTAACTTTCCATCCCTTAGCAGCATAAGCTTTGGGCACTTAAAGGAAGAAGAAAAAACTCCTCAACGAGCTCACACCATTGGGTCCAAGAAGAAAACCTGACCATCAGCAACCAAACACCAACCTGAATAGAGTCCACAACCACCCAGCCAAGATGAAAGAATAAATCCATTAGAAAAAAGAAACCCTCCTCACACCACCACAAGGAAACAATAGGGAAAAACAACTAGAAATAAATTTTTAGCTAGCAAAGATAGTGCCCCATCAACAAGAAGAGAAAAATCAACCCAGAGGGGCACCCCACAACGAACATCATCCTCAACCTGGAGGACCAAAAAAAACCCATAACCTCAAACAAAGAGGAAAATAGAGAACTGGAATCCACCAAAAAGACAACAAACCCCTTGAACCAAGACAACAAACCAAACCAGAAGGGGCACAAACCACCAAACCATAGATGGAGACTAGAATAGAAAAAGCAACCCACCCAATCTAGAGCTACACAAGCCAACAAAATCATCAACCCACTCCAACAAGAAAGGAGAAGAGATGGGAAAATAGATAACACACCACCATGCACAAAAAACATGAGGCAAACAACACTCACATTCACCATGAACCGCCAAGGAGACCATAAATCCAATGCATGAGAAACCCAGAAACCAGGAAGCCTCGCATGGCCAAAAAAGAGCATCCAAGAGGAAACAGGATGCAAGAAAAAAATAGACAAAAAAGAGTTAGGGATCGACACAATATCAACAAGACAACACAAACACAACCTAACTGCAACCATAGGCAACACAAAAGGCCATAACCACCAAAGGAAAACAATAGCATCAGCCACCACATGAAAAATAGCAGCCTCCCGCACAGACATGTCCTCATCTAGATCATTGGCATCATTGTTACCACTGTCCTCCCTGCCTTCTCAACAATTTGAACTCCCTTCACTCCCGCTCATTGTTTTTCTACTTCTAGGTTCTCTCATAAATATGAAACTCTTTACAAAAAAGGACAGTTGAAGCAAAAGATAACTATAAAAAACATGCAACTACCAAAAAATAGCACACTATTAGCGCATCATAAGCCAAAAATGAGGACCAAAAGCAACAACACTACATGTTCTTTTGGATATTAGTAACCTCCATGTCACACACGACAACCTTCTGACCATCATCCATGACTTTAGACGAATCCATAGCAGGAGTCCTAGCCTACACCTCAATGTTGTTCCTCATTCTAGCCCTGGGCTCATCCACATTCACCTCGCTAATCAAAAAAAATTGCACCCCACCAGCCCTCTCCACAGAAACCTCTTCCTCCAGCAACCTACCACCAGGACCAATATCCTCTCCAAGAGCACTTCCCTTGTGTTTCTTAGCCATTTCAAAAGGATTTGAAATGCCAACAGACTCAAGCTTCATAGCAAATTTAGTCCCCTCACCACCCTTGTCCAAATTAGCATACATTTTCTCCATTTGGTTCTCAAGGGTGAGAATTCTTTCCTCAAGGTTTTGCTTCATCTTCAGTGTTTCATCAGCCACTATATTCAAAGATTCAAACAATTCATCAATTTTATTCTATATCGAAGACTTACTAGCTTTACTCATCGCACCCCGAACTCTAATATCGGTCATGTTAAGCTCGTGAAACATCCATTTAAACAATTTAAAAAAATAAATTGAGCCCTCCCTAGCCAAACCCAGAACATCAGGAATATCCTCATGATCAAAATTATAATCATCCTTACCCTCAGCATCATCCTTCTGAGAGGAGCTTACCTTGTCCTGGTTGATGCCAACCTCCTTACCCTTACCACAAGCAGCTAGAAATTTGATTTTGTGAATAGAGTTTGCAATCTCCTCAATAACAAACCTCCTTCTCTTCTGCATTTAGAGGTCCATTCCTAGGGAATCCATAGCACCTTTCCCACCATCTGCCTTCAAGGGAGGAAGCAATGTGCATCTCCTACAGTTGGCTAGCAAACCTAATAGAAATTTTCTTATTACTACCCACCACTGAACCCTTCTTAGGCTAGGAATCCAAACTAGGGGTCGGCAAGGAAATATCCCCAACAAATTCAACCTTTTCCTTTAGGCTCTTAGTCGGCTTCTCAGTAGCATTTTTCCTCACTGCATGTCTCATATCCCTTCTTCTTAGGACCCGAAACCCCTTTCCCAGACTTACCCACATCAGAGGGTTGTGAGACCACCTCCATTGATGCTTGAGAGTTCGGGGCATAATCAACGTCCTCCTCTAAATCTAACTCCTCCTCCAAGACAATTTTCCTCTTTTTCCCTTTCTTGCTAATTGGCTCCTCATCAAAGGCAGTTTCATACTCCTTTGCCGATTTCAATTGCTTCCCCTTGGGAGTAGCAATTAGTTTAGACACAACAAAAAATTTAGCATACTCAAAAATTAACATAATAAGCCCCACATGCAGCACCAGGTTCTTGGGGTTCTTTTTGTGGTCCTTCAGACCACATTCTAGTGATGCCAACAGATAAAAAGGGAAAGGAATTCTCTTTTTATGGTGAAAATGATTAAAAAGCACAAAATGATAGGAATTTACCACAAAGAAGCGACCCTCGAGGGTAATATAGCTCATGAACTCTGCAGCTACATCCCCCCAGAGCGCTTTAAGAGAGTTGTGTTGGTACTCGCCGCTCTTAGCTGTCTTCAAATCTTGTTCTTCAGACCCTTTGAAAAAGATTTGCATAGCAGCCTTCCACTCCTTTTTGTCTCTGTAGACCTTCTTGTCGTCAGTAGAAAGCCTCATTATATTTGCAATAAAGTCTTCATTAACATCAAACTCAATTCCACCAAGTTTCAAGACTCGATTGTTCTAGGCTTTAGCAAACTGGGTTGTATCTTGCAGGTTGTTACCATGCAATATTTCCAAATAAGGAGTGAGCTCGCCCTTCTCTAAAATTTGCCACACCTCCTCCTTACTCTTCATAGAATCATAGGAGAAAGGCTTTGCATGATTTCTATCTCCTCCCATGGCTCAAAAATTTGCAAAGCTGAGAAGTTTGAGAACCTTGCAAGCTATGAGGAGAAACTTATAGAATAAGAGCCCAAAAATGTCCACAATCTGTGTGGAAACAAAATTATGGCAAGAGAAAATAATGAACCTAGAACTTCAACCCATACGAAAATCAAACAAGGTACCATTAGCATGATGAGGATCTAGTTTTCCATCACTTCACATAATAACAAGCCAAGTGACACTAGTCATACAAGCTCCAAATCATAACAAAACATCAACCACGCTAGCAGTTTTGAAAATCATGATTTGCACACGCAGTAGCCTTCATGAGGGGGGGGTCACTCACACCCCACTCCCTAGTACCCTAAACACCAAGGTTAGAAAATACATTTGCTAAACCATTACCTTCTCTGAAAACATGAGATATATAGTACTCATCAAAGGAATTAAGAATTTTGATAGCATCCAATAGCATGGGTTCAACACTCCATGAAGAGGGAATGTTTTTTCAAATTATTAATAATGTTGAGAGAGTCCCCCTCAATCCATACCTTCCTATAACCTTTCAATTGTGCCATCTTTAGGCCATGATAGGCTACAACCGTTTTCACATAGTGGTTTGTCTGGGTTCCCAAAGGGAGCACCACCACAGAGATGAACCTACCATCAGAATTTCTTAACACTCCCCCACAACCAACAAGTCCCTAATTTCCTTTAGTAGCTCCATCAAAGTGAACCTTCACCCATCCAACAGGAGGAGCTTTCCAAAAAACATCATCTCTAGAGGCTTTACCTTTAGTGAGAGGAAGGGAAATATCATAGGGCAGTTTCCAATTATGCGCTATAGAAATATCATCGGGACTAAGCATAATCCTCAGCTCAGTATGGAAAGAAATCCTTGAAAAAAATATTCTCCTTAATTGAAGCATATATTTTATAGGCCACGGAGATAGCAGGAAGAGCCACACTTTTGAAAATCATCTTATTGTGCTCAAGCCAAATACCCCAAGCAATATGGGGAAGAGAGAGGGACCTTAGAAAAAGCAGAGTAGGATTGGAAGAAGGTCCAACCCATTGAGACCAAACTTCCCCAATCGAAGACAAGAACACCCAAATAAGATTCCATAGAGAAAGAGCATGGGCCCAGACTTCACTAGAAAATCTACAACTAATCAAAAGGTGAAAGGAATCCTCAACATCGTCTTCAAAAAGAAAGAACCTGTTAGGCATCACAAAACCTCTCTTGACCAAATTATCAGTAATTAAGACCTTATTCTGGAAAAAAATCTAGAAGAAAATATTAACCTTAGGAATCAATTTAGAGGACTACAAGGAGGCCCAGAAAGGAGCAGGACCAACATAGGAAGCTTGAAGATGAAAATCCAAGGAAACAAAGTATTTACCATTGGAGGAGGGCCTCCACACAATCTTATCCACAGTAGAAATAAAAGGTATATGGACCAAGGACAAAGCTTTAGAGAGGTCCTCCAGACCCGGATCCACCTCATGCAACCTTTTCCAGTAGCGACACTCAATATAATCAGCCACCCATCTACCAAACCTCTGCACACAGATGTCCAAGAAAGGTTGAGCCCAAGGCTCATCTTTAAGAGGTTTTTTACCAAACCAACTATCTTCCCAGAATAGAATTTTCCTACCATTTCCCAGCTCCCAAAAGAGGCCTTTAGATAGAATTATGTGAGCCTTAACTAAACAATTCTAGAAAGTAGACCCATATGAAGGAGAAAAGTTAGGAGATAAAAAATACCTTATCTGATCAACCTCACAAAGATATTTACTCAGAGCAATTTTAGCCCATTCACTCTTAGCCAGAATGAGGTTCCATAGTTGTTTGGAAAGAAGTGCAATATTAAATTCTCTAATTTTACGGATTCCATGGCCCCCCACCTTTCTGGGTCTGTAAATATCATCCCAGGCAACCATAGGAATTCTTCTCTTATCCTTAACCCCATACCATAGGAAATTTTTATGAATTCCCTCCAACTTATCCACAAATTTCCTAGGCATATGAATTAAGCTGAGGGCATAAATAGGAAGGTTCTGAAAAGTAGATTTAATCAACTGCACCTTCCCGGCTTGGCTCAGTAGCGCGCCCTTCCAACCAACCAATTTAGAATTGAACTTATCAATTAACCCCCTCCAAAAGGACTCGGAAATATTTGAGCATAGGGGAAGGCCCATATAAGATGTAGAAAGCTCACTTATCTGGCACTACAAGATCCTAGAAATTTTAATCAGCCTGTGATCCTGTGTGTTAAAGAAGAAGATAACACTCTTGGGTAGGCTAACCTTTTGCCCTGAAGCAGCCTCATATCTCTGCAAGATAATTTTAATAGCTTTGGCCTCCTTAATAGGCAATTCCCCAAGCATGAGAGAATCATCAACAAACTGTTGATGAGAACAAATAAGATTACTAGAGGAAGAAGCTAGACCATACATTAAGCCAAAATTAATAAATTGATGAGAACAAATAAGATACTAGAGGAAGGAGCTAGACCATACATTAAGCCAAAATTAATAAATCTCTGGATGAGGCAACCCAATGATTCCACCATAATAATAAATAAAAAAGGAGATATAGGATCTCCTTGCTACAATCCCCTCGAAAAATCAAAGAAAGGAGAAGGAGATCCATTAACAAGAATAGAGAACCTAAGGGTGGAGATAAGTTGGAGAATAATAGCCACCATATTGTCACCAAAACCAAAAGCTTTCATAATCTTAGAGAGAAAACCCCAATCAGTTCTATCATAAGCCTTGAGAAAATCAAGCTTCAGGATAAAGCCAACACGTTTGTTAATAGTTAAGGAATGAATATTCTCATGAACAAAGAGGATAGAGCCTAGAATTTTCCTACTAGCCACAAAACCATTTTGTTGAGGACAGATAATCAAAGGAAGCACCTTTTGCAATCTAATTGCTAACACCTTAGAAAAAATCTTGTAGATCGAATTACACAATCTAATAGGCCAAAATTCATCAAAGGAAGCAACACCCAGTTTCTTAGGCCTAAGGAAAATAAAGGAGGAATTCAATTCCTTCAAAAGATTGCTAGTTCGAAATAATTCCTTAGTGAAAGCAACAAAATCCTTGGAAATAATATCCCAATAAGCCTGAAAGAAGAACATCGAGAATCCGTCAGGCCCCAGAGCCTTATCACCTTCAAAAGAGAACACAACACTTCGAATGAAAACCGACTGCCTATTCATATCATCAAGAATGACCCAAGGTATATCCCTAAGAAGATCCTCCAAACACTCCACATCAAGCTCCCCATCCACCGAAAGAAAATCAGAGAAGTAAGAAGACGCAGCCTGCAAGAATTCAACATCCGTCTCCAACACTTGATTCCTAAAATTGATCACATTAATTCGATTGGAGGCCCTGTGTTTGAGAGTGGAGAGATGAAAAAACTTGGTGTTCCTATCCCCACTTTTTAACCACATGTAACCTCATGCAAAACACTAATATTATTTAATGATATCCTCGTGCAAAAAACTAATATATGCTTGAGTATTAAGAAAATTAAGTATTATTTAATGATATCCTCATGCAAAACATTAACATATTAGAGAAAGAAAATTATTTTCTACATACAAAAAGTATTTTTATTTTATTTTTAAATGTATAGAATAATATTATTAACATTTATTTTCTTTTTGGGAGTTGTTGTGTACCCCTCCTGGTTTTCTGAGGGGTTTATTTTGTTTGTTTAGCATTGGTATCTCTGTTGGTGGTGTCCTTAGTTGGTTGCATGCTCTCTTTTGGTTTCATCTGTTGTTGTGGATGCCTTTCCCTAAGATGAGTTTAATCTAGTTCCCCTTTGGTGGGTGTTGATGATGGCTCTCAAAGTTGTTTTCAGGAGATGTTTTTCTTCCCCCTTTTGGGCTTTAAAGCTTGTTTTGTAGGATGGGGTTGTGTTCTTCCAAATGGCTGAGCTTCCTCACTGGACTTTGTTTATGACTCAAAGATCTCTTCTCTCTTGGTTGTTGGCTAAGATTTTTATGTTCCAGTTTACAACTATTCTAAAGGATGACTTATTTTTCCTTTCTTGGGAGGTTGTTTCTTTCTTCCAGCTTCTTCAGTTGAGGTCTTCTATGGAGGTGGAGACTGCTCCTTCTGAGGTGGAGTCCTCTTCTATGGAGGTGGAGAGGGGTGTTGGTGATTTAGAGGGAAGTTTGATTTTTTATGGCTATGGTCTTCTTGTCATCTTTTCCTATAGAGGGGATCCCTCTCCTATTGAGGTGGAGGTTAGGTCGATGCTTCAGACTGGTTGGCATTGTGTGAAGTCTGATGATCTTCAATGTTTGGTTCTATTTTATAAGACGACAGAGGGATGTTGTAGGAATGTTGTTGGTTTACAGTATTTTGTTGTTGGTTTGATTGTTTCCTGGATGAATCAGGTTGTTTGCATGTTGGCAGAGGGTTTTTGTTGGCATGTTGATCTTGTGCAACTTTCTGGTGATTTATTTAGGTTGATTATTGCTTGGGTGAATCGGGTTGTAAAGGGTTCAAGGTCCCTGTTAAAACCTAGTTGTAAAGGGTGTAAGATCCCTTCAAAACCTTTGGGTTCCAAGCTATTGTAAACTTGGTTGTTAATGGGTTTTAGGTCCCCTCAAAACCTTTGTGCAGCCTTTGGTGTTGTTGTTGTTGAGTTGTTGGTTTGTGGTTTTTTTTTGTTACAGCTTGTTTCACTTGGATAGGGTTTCAGGTCCCTTCAAAACTGGCTTGTAATGGGTTTTGAGTCCCATCAAAACCTGCTTTTCCCCATCAAAAACATTTATTTACTAATCAATTATTATTATCATTATTTAATAATAAATTAATTCTTATTAATTAATTAATATTTTCTATAGCATTATAAATAAGGTTTTATTATTTCAAAAGAAAGGGTTGTGACAATTTCATTACTTTATTTGTTCTAGTTAGTCTAACTTCAGTTATGTATTATTTGGTTTCCCCTAGTTTATTGCTTTGGTTATCCTTGTTCTCTATTATGTAGGTGGGTATGAAATTTGGCAAAAACTTTAAGTTTTGTAAATTTTTTAGATGATATAATGTAAGAAGGACTACAACACATGACATAGACATCCATACATTGTGATAGCATCTTGGGTAGGGACCTTTGTCTTTTGGTGTCAAGTCTTAATTTTCTATTATTTTTAATTGTGTATTCAATTTACCATTTCAACACCTTTATTTTATATAATATACAAATTTATGTTATGTATCTTTCAATCTCTTTTCTAGTTTAATTAATGTAATATTAAATATAAAGTAGCTTAAAATATATATTACAATTACAAAATATTGAAAACACAAGCAAAAGAGAAGTAGGTATACAAACTCAACATACACACCACATTCATGGAAATCAATTCTAAATATATTGATTAATTGGAAGTTAAAGTGTTTAGGTTTATTGTGTTGGAAATAGGTTCCTCAAATTTACTAGCTTGATCACTTTCCTGTAGCAGTGTTATGTATTTCCCTTTAATCCACTTGACTATTCTTTATCGATGGGATCTTGTCCATAGTTCCATCGATGGTCTGATGGTTTTTATCTGTTCACTATTGTCTTCTATCGGTTGGAAGTGCTTAGATCGCCAAGACTTTGTTTCATGTCTCCTTGATGCGATTATACACTATACTGTGTTCTTCTCGCTAACCACATGTCCCTTGTGGTGGGCCCCGATAGACTCCTGCGGGGTGTGCAGGATTGGCCAATGGTGATGACATGTACGTCATGTTGGTAGTGTATTGTGTTCTCCCTGCTCGCCCCATAGTGGTTTGGTGGGACTCGATTGGTACCTTGTAGGGTGTGCAGACATTGGCTTGTTAGTGGTGACTTGGATGTCATGGTGGCAGTGGGGACCACAGCGATGTGATGTTATATATATATATATATATATATCAATCAGAGGTTGTGATTAAAACAATCCAATGGTGCTCGCTAACCCCACACCTTTTGTGGTGGGTCTCGAATGACTCCCACGGGGTGTGCAGGGATTGGCTAAGCAGTGTACGGTGGATGAACAGGTTGACTCAATAACTCATAGGGAATAACGTCGTGGTGGGACTCGACCAGTGCTAGGTTGTTGAGCGGTGATTGGTTGTTGACTGTTGATGGATTGAATGGCGATTACTTGGCAGGTTATGTGGATGTTGTAATAATTTTGGTGAGGCTATGAGACGATTGAAATCGTATGGAGACTATTCATCTAAAGCAACCGAATCGGTTGGTTTCCAAGGATGTTTTGGGAATGTGGATCGAATGGAATTTGATATTGGTAATGTTGTAATGACGTATGCATTGTAACAGTTGGTAACATTGTATTGTCGATTGGAGAGCAAGGTTGATCAGAGAAATGTAATGTTGTTGAAACTAGTACTGTGAGTTAACATCTAGGAGAATAAGTCTATCACTTTGTATGTAAACATTATTTACTGTAATACAAAGTGACTTTGCTTGGTGTGTGGGTTTTTCTCCCGTAAGGGTTTTCCCACATAAAAATGGTGTTCAATTCTGTATATGTTGTTTAAATTGTCTATTCTCGTGTTCTGTTAATGTGCATCTTAATGACTATAATTTGAATTTAGTGAAATTTTCTACACTTCTTTCCTAATAATTTTACATTTTGAAGGTGTTTCCGAACTAAGCTTTCCTTACATATTGTAGTAATGCAAGGAAATATGTTGGCAAGCACAAGTGAAGACAACATCTTGCCAACATCCCACTTAAGAAAGTGGAATTATTGAATCAAAGAGACCAACATGATACCACTACAAGTATCTTGAAACTATGACTAACGACACCAAAAAATTCCATACAAGATAAATTATCTTGTAGAGGAGCATATAAGCCTCACACAAGGTAAAGAGATTTCAAGAACTTGTTAAGAAAAACTGCACATCAAAAGAAGCATGCCATATCATTCCATGGAGATGAACATCTATTGAAGAATAAAGTAACACTCTAAAGGAATACAACAACATGATAAACCCTTATGTGGGTGGTTGCAACTAAATAAGAGTTTGAAAATTATAAATTTTATGGAGGAAAACCTTAAATTTCATAGAGATGGTAGAAGTTAATTCTTCATATTGTCAACATATGAGCTTCTAAAGATCAAAAGCCTCTTGATTGTGGAGGTGTGATCTAAAATAAATCACTTGAATTTTGTGAATAATTCAATACATGCAAAAAAATAAATTGATTCTTTATTTTCGAAAATACAACTTGAAGCACGTCATGTAAGGACCAATGGTTAATGCATTTGTTCAAATGTATATTTTAATCAAAACGTGATAAAATTTAAAGGTTAGAGATCTCCAATAGTCCAACACTTCAAATGGGTAAAAAAAGGAAGTTGTGTCCCAAATTTATCATCTCCAAAATGAATTCTTAGTTGAAAGAGTGACTAGCGAATTTTTCACTACACCTTTGGATTTAATAAAATTCCTCATTTTATTAATATCCCCATGGCATTTGTTATCCTCGAATTCAGTTGCACTCAATTCGTGGGATAACCCCTACGAAACTTGTATGTTTTGTAGCCTACATTCTCTAAGAATTCATTTCGAGCAATTACCTCTTGTCACCTTTCAAAAAATTGCAAAATTTCTATTTCTGGAGTTAGTCATTTTTTGCATATGCAGGAGCGCTAAAATGCAATGCCCTTGCATATTTTAGTACTCTTTCATGCAGTGTCGGGAAAATTATGAGACATTGTATATCTTTCATGTAGTTTTGGGAAAATTTTGAGACACTACATATCTTTCATGCAGTGCCGGGAAAATTTTGAGACATTGCATATCTTCCAAGCAGTGTCAAGAAAATTCTGAGACACTGCATATATTTCATGCAATGTTGGGAAAATTTTGAGACACTACATATCTTTCATGCAATGTTGGGAAAATTCTGAGACATTGCATATCTTTCATGCAGTGTCGAGAATTTTTCCCACTTATGCATAAAGTTGTTCTACCCCATGTAGGGGTAGGAAAAAACTTTGCCCTTACATCCAACATGTTACCTTGATGCAGTGGCTTAAAATTTTCTTGCCTTTGCATCCAAACTATCATATCCCATACAGGGGCGGGGTTTTCTCCACCTTTGCATCTCAACCATAAGTCACTTGTAGTAGCTCAAAAATTTAGTGTCATTACATCCAAGTTCTTAAGTCCCATGTAATAGCTCAATTTTCTTCGCTTGTGCATTTGACTACCCTTCCCTCATGCAGTATCTCAATTTTTCTATGTCTTTGTATCTAAAGTGAAACATCCCATGTAATAGCTCAAAATTTCTCCACCTTTACATCCAACATGCAGTATCTTAGAATTTTTGAGCCATTACATCTGAAGTTTAACACCACATGCAAAAGCTTGGGATTTTTTCACCTTGCATTCAAGCCATCAAATTACTTGCAAGAGCTCAGTTTTTTTGCACCATTGCATCAAAATTTCCAAAACACTTGCAGAAGCTCAATTTTTTCCCACCATTGCATAAAACCCTATTTTTTCTCTAACACTAGAAAAATATGAAATTTTTGCAGCTACTCTTGCATTCCATTTTGATCTTTTGTGTCTAGATTCCTAAGCGATTTTGCTCAATTTATTGTTGTTCCACAAATGTCAGATTTTTCACTAAGCAAGATATGCATTTAAAAAATTCTTCCCATCGATACAGTTATCCAAGAATATACATCAATGATACAGAAGGAATTTGAAGATGAAGCTTTCTCAATAGCTTCAATTGATAAATTGATGGACATTCGGTTCACATTGGATAACCTCAAAGTAGTTCTAGAAAGGCATCGAAAAGCTTGCAACACCATCAAGGACTTAGTCACACAAGTTCTTGTCATCTCCAAGCATACCTTGGGTCTAATGATGAAGAATTCCAAGAGGCCATGAAGAAATATGAAGACTTTTTGGAGAAAGATGGTGAAGAATGATGGGTGCGCCTTTACCACAGTTTATTTTCAGCATTTTTGCTTTATGTAGTTAGTTGATGACATTTTTCATGTCTTTTATACATATGTAATTATATGTAAAAACAAAGAAGTCCTAAATCAAATCAGTCTCTAGTGTTGAATAAGTCAATTTAGTTAAATCTTTCCTAGATTAGCTCTCAACTCTCCTTTATATATATGAGGGAATTTATTTGTATTAAGAACCTTTTTTCTTTTGAAGCGAAGTGCTGCCCATTTGAGAAACATTTTGAGACTTTGTGTTTAAAGTGCATATAAAAAATCAATCAATAAAAGAGGTGAGTTTTGCATCCAACCTTTTTTTTGGATCTTATTGGTTGTGTAAGATTGTTCTTATGTCCTTCTTACTACATTTTCTTGTAATTGGTTGATAAAGGCGTTATATTTCATGTTTGAAGGGGAATTAAAATATGATCTTGATAGTCTTTGTGCTACAATATTGTATTTGGAGTTTATGTTTTAGAGTGTGAACTTGATTAATAATTTAGAGAGTTTGGGTTGTGGTTATTTGTAACGTTTTGTGGATCAATTAGTTGTGTGTGTTGAAGTCTTTGAGCTGCAATGTGCTTCACATTTTATTTTTTATGAATCGTCATTGGAAACAACGAAAGTCTTTCAGCTTTTGTGGGTTTTCAACCTACAAAACTCACTTATATCTCTTTGATTACTCTTACATTTAATCAAGTTGGATATTGGTTATTACTGCTCTAATTAATAATTTGAAGTGGATTACTTATTGTAATAGTATTGTTGTAAGAAGAAAAACATCTTTTCTGAAGAAAAAAGAGAGAGAAAAGGATGACTATAACACCCAATGGATAAATTTAGTGTACATAATCTAGGTTAGTTATTAGTTGGTTTAGAGAGAAATAAGAAGGGAGCCTCCCCTTTTTGAGAGGAGAGATTAGAATCTCATCATAGTTGTGGTTGAAATTACCATTTTGTAATTAATTAAGTGATTATAAAATATTCATCCAACAACATTATCATGTTATTTAATTATTTTTTTTTTGTGTCTTCCTTAAATATATAATGTTAAATTTCCCCCCATATGAGGAACATGGTGCAAGTTATCCAAAAGGGGGATCTATTTTAGGTTTAGCATGCTAGTTATTTTGGCCTTTAGGATTATCCTATTTGATCAACAAGTAAGATTCCTTCATATTTTTGGCAATCTATTATGAGTGTAGGTTTTCCTCATTTGTAATGATCTTTTAACTCTTGGTGAATGGGGGTATTTTTTTATACTTATTCTACACATCCCATCCTAGAGAGTGCCCTCTAGTTTGATTTTATAAATATGTTTGTGTTTGTCTTCTTTTGGCCCTGAATGGAAGTGAATTATTCATGCTTTTGCATAAGCGATTTTTTGTAAAGTGAATTGAGGCAGCCCCACCACAAAAATTTATTGGTTCATGAATGAGGTATGACTGCATGCATAAGGGAGAATTAATTAGCCACTTGTTCTTGGAACATCACCCTTTTTTACTTTATTCTCTACACCATTATCTCCTAATCATATGCCTTATTCTACCCCTTTTCTCTACAAGCATTAGTTAATTTTTTAGATTATATAGGAAGTTATCCTTCTTTGAAGATTGCCCACATGTTTGAAATTTGAATAGTTGGGCATTCTATACTAAGTTGGCCCCAAATCTAACATTTTTTTATTTCCCAATTATTTGTGTCCATATAGAGAAGCCAACAATTTGTTGGCACATCAAATGGGAATTCATTCGTGAAGTTCTCATAAAAATTTTGTTTGTTGAGTCTTATGTTTTATCGACACCCTTGAATAACTATGTAATAGCTCAAGATTTCAGGTGGAAATATTGAGGAAACTACATTCAGAAGCAAAATCTTATACCTACAACACTTATACTATGTTTTTCAATGAAAAAATCAATTATTTGATCCATTAGAGCAGTTTTTATTCCTCTATGTTGTTGAACTTAGAATTTTAGAAGTGTTGCAACCTTTATTTTTAATGTTTTGCAAAACTATGTGTTGCAAGAATAGTTGGTTTCCATTTGCATGTTCATTATTGGTGTGGCTACATATGATAACTACATACACAATATCAATGCCCCTACGTGTGCTACCATGTTTATTAAATGGAGCATCCTTTTGTATCATGCTCATGATTGTTTTGTAAATGATGTAACAAATGACACTTAGAAGAAGAATGCAACATTAAGAATTTAGAAGAACATATTGCATTAAAAAATCTTAGTCTAAAATGCTTAAACAAATGAAAAAATTGAGTGAAACAATGGATGAGATCAAAAAAATATCCATCCTTGCAAAGAACCAAAATTTGAGAAACACTTTGGACTAGAAAAGGGTGAAGGATTTGGAGAAAAATAATGCATGATTAGGCTCATAAATATAAAAAATCTAGGAAATTCCTTGGATGAGATAAAAAATGAAAAGCAAGCACACGAGGCACACCAATGGGGAGCAAAGACATTAATAAATGGAGAAAATGTCACCCTATTTAAGATTTACATTCTCATTCATCTATTACTCATTCCATGCTTTCTCGCCTAGCTATTTATGAAGGGGATCCTTTTTATAAAGAAATCTCTAGTGAACTTATGACCACATCATTTGTTGATGTTGTAGAGTCCTCTTTTCTCAAATGCAATAAGTGATAACAGTGGATTGAAACTTCCTTCCAATGAAGTTTTATGTCCCAACATTTTTAAAGAGGCATCTAAAAATAGCATGCTAAGGAAGATTAAAAAATAAATGGTATACCCCATCCTTGAATTACAGTTTATTTTTTACTTTATATTAAATGCAATGAGGATTTATGTGACTGTGAAGCTTTGAAAGATGAATGTTATGATGAATTATATGTGATGAAATGGATTTATTTATTTAATTGAAATATTGATGGATATGGAAAGATATAGATGTGATGTAAATGTTATGGCTAACTACGTGTTTGTTTTCTAAGTGGATATGCAGGAAGGATTTCACGCCCTCTAGAGGGAGAGGGGGAGTATCACTTGGGAGAAGGGTGTGGATAAGGACTAAATAGTAAAGCCATCTGATTTCATTGTTTGTGCATAGGTCAGGTTTTGGATACTTTCGAAAAAATGAGTAAGTTTTGATCTTAAGTTGTGTCTCTTGGGTATGTTAACCTAAGTCGAGTCAAGCTTGGTTTCCTTATAGAAAGCTATAGGATTATTAGTATTTAATTATTAACATATTAATCGTTAGACATTATTATTATCAAAATTCAATTAATATTAATTATGTCATTATGATATTTGTGTATAGAAATGGTCATGTATATATTACGGTATATGTGCATGTATTAAGATCAAATAGTTTCATTGAACAATATAAATATATATGGGTATGTATAAATACATACATATATATATATTTATATGTAAAGATAAATGAACATATGTATATATGATTCGATGATAATCAATAATCGATATATGTACTCATACATATAAATACATATGTATATAGGTATTTATATACATACGAAAATATGTATACAAATAGATATGTTATAAAATAATAAGTATTTACCATATATTTTAAATATTACAAAGAAAAGGTAATATGAATTAAAGCTCTTCGAGAGACAAAGCCTCAATCGAAGGCTTATGATAATTGACATATTCTTGAGGCTTGAAAAGCCATATTAAAGACTTTTCTAGAAGGTCATATGATATAGCTAGATGATAACTATTAGAAATACAAATACGTTACAAATAATTAAGTCATAAAGTGGCTATAACAAAAGCCTCAATAAGGGTGTGGAAAAGCCTATCAAGTTGGGCATTGTTTGAAGTGTGAACCTCAATGGAAACAACCGATATATGTATCCTTAAAATCTACAATGAAAATAGTAAATGTGCATGTTATGAAAACTCGTGTGCCAATTAATAAGCAGTTTAAATAACAAATAATAATGAATGTAAACAATCACAAAGTGGCATATTTTTTTACAGTTATAAAGTCTTGAACAGCTTTGAAAATTCATAAGTCGACCCCTTCAAAGTGGGTGACTAATTCAACATGTTGAATGTTTTTGTTAGCAAAACAAGAAGGTAGTTAAAAATAATATTTAGTACCTATTCTTGAGGTAACTTCACAACCTATATATGAGTTTTTCCAGCCACATCGTGGCAAATATAAACCGACTCCATTGAGTCGATGGAAGCAAAATTTAAATGTGGATGATTAAGAATACATGGAGGAGGTTTTAGAGAGTGTTTTTAAGTTTTTAGCAGCCTTATAAAAGCATGGGGAGCAAAGTCTTTAAGACTTTTTAATCTACATTTTAATGATTCTAAGCTGATAATGTATTATGGCATTTCAAAGAGCAAGTTGAGCCTCTTAAAGAGGCAGTTATCAAACTGAAAAATGGTTTTATCTTGCATAAATGAGGCACCATATTGGGTATTAGTGGGAAACAATAAAGTGGAGTAGTTTTGTATATAAAAACCAGAAGCTTGCATTTTGTTTGAGTTGGTTGCTAAACATAGTAAATAGGCACAGTGTCTAAGTATAGTATTATTAAGTTTTTAGAGTTTGAATATCAGCTTAAAAATAGTGATAATGACATGGTAGATGTTTGATAATCTTTACCAAGCAAGTGGATAGTTGTATTGAAAGTGAAGGATATTGCATTGGAAAGCTAGAGGTCTCAAGAGGCAGCTTGTCGCAGTCGATAGTTGGAACTACAAGCATGTTCTATTTATTTTTCTAAACTAGTTATTTTCTTATCATTGAGTTTGAAATAAGAATGTTATGTATGATAAAAGAAAGAGATTTGTATGAATGTCTATGAGAATGAGCATATATAGTTTGAAAATAGGCAATTAAATGATTATCTTTTATTAATGATATTTTTTGAAAATATGAATGAAAAGATACTTTTTACATATTCTAAATGTAATCGATTGTATATGAGTTTATAACCAGAAATATGGTTCATTTGCTAGGTTAATATCAACTTTACTGTGTATTTTTATAAAAAGAGTTAAATAAGAAATAATAGTAAGTTATGTTGCTTGAGTAATGAGAATTTGTGGATTGAGCACGTGCATCAGTTGCTTGTAATCTTGATATTATTACATATCATAAACCCCATCATCTCTTATGATGAATTGAGAACCCAATATTATGACTTGTTAATGGGAGTTTTAAAACGTGAGTAAGAGGAAGTAATCCTCTATTTAGCTCAGATAATGATATTTCCATGTTTGTATGACATCATGTCAATATTATCTAAATGACCATGTGTATGTCAAGATGGTGGCATAGTGTCATCATTATCTATCTAGAAATCCTAAGAATAGGTGAATGGTATTACCTTATGGGTTATGTTAGGGCATGAATTAGAGGTAGTAGCCTAGACCCTAGATGTTACATGAACGTAACAAGGGAATTCATTGTATGTGATGTTATATCAATCCAATTATTTTGACCACCTTAGTGGGTATGTTTTTATGAATATAAACCTTATGTTAGTAGAGCCAATTGGTCTACAGTATGTTTTTAACCATAGGTCAAATAAATATCTTCAATTCAAGTAGGATGGGTGAACAAATGACTTCACTCAAAGAAAGTAGCAATTACATATATTACAAATACTTTGGCCAAAGTGAGTGCAAAATCCTATGCTTGCACTTGTCGGTTTATTGTGTTATGGATACTTAACGCAATCAGAGTTGTCATTCATAGTTGGAAGGTCTCCATAGTTGTTTGAAGATATTGGTTAAGTAGGGCACAACACCAGAGCTCAAATGGCAATTACTAGAGGGTTCTTAACTCTTCCCTTCGTTGAAGGGCGGGGCCACTTCTAGTTAGGAAGGTGTGTGAGGGACCGTTGGTCCGTGGTTGGAGGTAAAGCACCTGGGTGATGTTCTCCCTCTTGCAAATGGCATGTCGAGTCTTGAGAGAAAGAAAGAAAGTATCCAAATATGGATCTCTGACCTTGTTCCTTAAATATTAAATATTTATGTTATTTATTTGAAATCATTCATGTGGAAAAAGAAAAAAAAATTAGATTATTCTTTCCAGTTTGAAAAGTGAAATGAATTTATTATGCTATGCTTATGATATCAGTTATGCAAATGCAATTTTCAATTATTGAAGGAAAAAAAATTATGTCTTGTTTTTATGGAATGGGTACTTTTTACTTTATGGTTAAAATTTCAAGTAAATTCCTTGTTATAAGGTTGTGGTTGTTACAATACACCTCTTTGGAATCATGTTAGCGGTTCCAATAATATTCTCCTTAGATTTTGGTGACAACATTAGTTTCATCCTTCTCCTTGGAATATTTTCAATAGTATTAAGGACTTGTGTGCATTTCAAGCCATTTATGGTTGGTTCCCCTATTTCTCCCTATTAGGGTAAATTGAAGGAATCTATATCTGATGGCCTACTTCAATTTTTCAATCATCCAAATGCTTACCTACTCAAGGATGATGAGGCCACATGCATAATATTCGAACAACAATTCAATTTTAGATGATTCACACAAGTGGCGCATAGAGCAACAAAGATGTTCAAGAACCTATTGTTCTTCTTCATTCATTGCCTCTAGTTGTTTATGAGAGCCCCCAAGCTTGTTTTTCATTTTTCATTGACTAAAAAGGGTGGCTATTTCTCTATTCCTATTAATTGTTTTGCTTGAAAGGTTGGTAGCTATATTTCCCCACTTTTTTCAAAATAAGATGTTGTGCACTATGTTCTAGTGTTGTGTTGGTGTTTTGAATTTCTTCTCTTTGATCTACTTGCTCTTTCTCAAGTAGACCCTCTTTTTTTGGCTAGTAGAACCTAGTTTGGTTTTTAATGTGTGGGAAAATAACCATGAATGCCTTTTTATTCATTGCAGGCCCGTTTACACCTAGTGCATTCTTATTTTCCCTTCATGGATCTCTTTGTCTCATTTTCTAGGTGTGGAAACTCTCTTTTTGTATGTGTTGGATGCTTTTATTTGAAGTTGGAATCAATTATGGTGGATCTCCCTTGTCAATGAGGTTGCAAATATTCTTATCTCATTCATGGTAGATTTCTCCATGTCTTGATTCTTTGCATTATTTTTTAAAAGAATTTTTTTAGTGTTCTACATGGATCTTGAACGGCTTTTGTTTTCATCACAAAATCATTTTGAGTTTCTTGCACTATCCACTTTTTCTTGTAGGCTCCCCTTTTTGGTTACATGGATTGGTTTTTATCATGGTGGAGGTATATGTGTGCTTCTGGGTCTTCATCTTCAAGTTAGATCCTCTTTTGAGATTCCATAGTTTTGTTCCTACATACAAACCTTAGTTCTACCCCTATTGGCTTGGTCTCCTTGTTGGTGTACTTGCTCTTGGCTATTTTCATCTTCTTTGTGTTTTGCAAATTTCTTAACATCTAATCTAGATCATGTGTGTTGGTCGCACACCATTTCATCCCCATGAGTAGTATTGTATATGTTGCATGTTCCATTGTGCCCCTCTTTGGAGCTTACACAAATTCCTTTCATGGTCATAGGCTATTCTTTTGATTTGCTGATTATTTTTCATGGTGGTAGATTGTTGCAAGCTTAAGTGTATTCTTTGGCAAATATATTTGAGGCTTATGTGCATTCCTTGGATAGTTATGAGCTTCTCTTTTTCTTCTTCAAGTCACATAAGTGTTTTCTTTTGAAGGCAATCTTCCATGAGCCTTCCTTTGATAATGGACTTAGAGTCCTCGTTGGTGGGTTTGAAGTCTCTTTTGGTGAAATTTTGTAACATTTTAGAGCCCCATCCTAGTTAGTATCAAAAAATTCTTGTGAGTCGTTGATCTACTCTTTTGATCAAATGGTGCGGATTTCTCCACATCTAAAGGTGACATGAAAGTGGGTCCACCATATTTCCTAAGAATTTGGTAGACATATTTTTGTAACCTTTTTATGCCTCATCCTAGTTAGCACTAAAAACATGTGAGGGTTGTTGATCTCTCATAGATCAAATAGCTCAAATTGGCCCCTTTTGGGTGGTGACATCGACCAAGGGCCCACCTTGGTTTCCAAAACCCTTTTGATCTAACCCCAACAAGTCATGTAACTCTCTAAAATTAACCAAGCAATTTTTTTGTAGTCCTCAGTGCCACCATTAGTCCCAAGATGGTTTGTAATGCATCTTATTTTACTTGCATAGTATGTTCTTTTTGTTGGCAAATATTTGAAGTTACAATATTTATCAATGGTTTCCTCCTCTACGAACATTGTTTTTTGAGAATTTTCCAAACCCTTTTCACTTCTTTTTCATCTACAAATAAGAGCTTTGAAATCATTGATTTGGACGGCTTTTGACAAACTTTTAGACCCCACCGGAGGGCCCTACCCCCTTGGCTGCCACACAAGGACCTTACCTTCTCAACCACTCACAAGGGATGCTACTCCTCAACCTCGACAATGATCACCCTACCCCAAGGCCTTCAATATACAAGAGAATTTATTTTGTTTTATTTTTGGAGGTGCGGAGAGGGGAAGGGAAGGGAAGGAGGAGGGGACTACTAACTCTATGCCCAATGGATGAATACAACTGATTTTGTAGATTCAACATTTGTGATCAAGTTCCCTAAGATGTTGGAAAAAATGTATATATTCTTCACTAACTTCAAATTTTAATAAACTTCCCATGGAGCATTAGCCTATTATTTAAATTGTCATTTGTTGTGGCTTCCTTAGATATTTAATGAACTTTTGGTGCAATATGAGGTGTGTGGGGCAAGTTATCTCAAAAGGAAATATATTTTAGGTTTAGCATGCTAGTTATTTTGATCCCTTGGATTACCATTTTTATCAACGATTTAGATTGCTTTATATTTTTGACAATTTGTAAGTGTAGGGCTTTTCTCATTTATAACGATCTTTTGACTCTTGATGAATGGAACTATTGTTTTTGGATTTGTTCTCCATATATCATGTTGAAGAGTGCACCTAGTTTGATTTTATGAATATTTTTATGTTTGTCTACTTATGTGCCTAAATAAAAGTGATTTTTTTTTGTATGTGCACAAGTAGGTCCATGTAAAATACATTGAGGCAGCCAACCACAAACACTTATAAGGTCATGGATGAAGATTGGTTCCATGCATAAGGGAGAGTTGATCAATCATTGTTCTTAGCACATTAAACCTTTCTATTTTATCTCTACACCCTTCTCTCCTAACCCTATGCCTACTCCTACCCTCTTTCTTTGCAAGCATTAGTTTAGTTTTTATATTAGATAGGAAGTCAACCTTCTCCAAAGATTGCTCATGCATTTAAAAGTTATGTGTGAGCATTGCATACTAAGTTGCCCCCAAGATATTGTTAGGATTAAGGTGCCATCCACCTTGTAAATCCTATGTCATATTGCATGGTTTCAACATCCTTGAAAAGTGTCCCTAAGCACTTAGGTGAATTGGGAAAATATTTTGTAATATTAATTCTCATCATTGTTTTTAATATATTTATAAGGGGTGATGGGTTTCCATTAGCAACGGTAAAGGTGACTTGTGTTCATAAATATTTAATATTATTTTCCCTATATGTGTACACCTAGAATGGGATGATAAAAGATAAGGAAAATAATAAATGACTGACTATTGGTATTCTCCAAGTGGGTGTCTAGAAAGAGGCAACAAGTGTCTTTTGATATTCTATAATTTATTACATTTAATGCAATGTTTAATTTCCAAGTTTGGGTGCTCAAATTGGAGGGAAAGGATTGGAGCTAAAACCAGTGTCCTTTCACATTCTGAAGTGGCATTCCAAGGGTTGGGGACATTTGGAATCAAGGGTCATCTTTGAGCACTATGTTTGATGCATTAGACCTCTTCACAAGTCTATATAATCAATTCATTGTTCGTAAAAATAATGAGAAACATTTGAATGTAGTGTTACTTTGTAGGAACAAGGATAGGTTGAGTCATAAGGAAGTTGTTCACAAGTACACAGGTGTTGCCATGTTGGAAGCAAAGAAGAGAATGGAAGTGAATGTATTGTAATCTCATTCATTTGAAGATAATGCATGATTGGCCTCTCTTCTTGGTGGAGTTTTTTCCATCAAGAATTTATGCATGTAAATCTTATGTTATGTGATGCTCTTGTGTTGCTGATTTGTGTCGCATTGCTGCTATCTTATGGTGATATTATTCTTTATTATTGTTGTTATAATTTCACATAAAGTAGTGTTTATAAGCATGTTATGTTGGCTGATTTTTCGCATCACAAAAAAGATGGATCTAACCATGATAATTCCATATTAAGACAACTTAATTTTTAAATTTGCATATAAATTTCAAATTCTCATGTTGTTGTAGTCCAAGCCTTGTATCTCATCCATTGAAATCATTTTTAGATAGAGATTGAATTTCCCAACAATTGTTATTAGAGTCTATTTATTTCTCATTAGATATGGCATTTCTAGCTTTTCCAATTGGATGTGTCCATTTGGAGAATCCAACATCAACCTTAGCCAAATTTGGCACTTGTCCATCCATGGCAAGTTTGTCTCAATGCAAATTTATAAAAGTCTAATTTGTCACTTATTCATTTGTGTTGGGTTCATCTAAATCTAAATGTACAACACCAGTTGAATCCGTTATTATCGATTTGTGTTGGGTTTGCTTTGGCCAAGCATGTCACTGTAACAAGAAAAGGAAGCAAACCCATCTCAAACCCCCATTTTTTTGGCTTTGCATGCACCCAAAACTTTGTAGTTAACTGAATAGGCATGTTAGTAAATACACGTGATTAGCATGCAGATAATAAGTTGGCAATCTATAAAGAAACAACCATTAAAATTATGTCATTTACCTTGTAGTAGAAGTGGCCTTAGAAACATACATAGGCATACACATTCTATACCTAAAAGGTATATAGTAAACATATACAAATTTTGTCAATGCGTTTGTGCATTTTTACTTTTATTTTTGTATGTGTATATTAACATAAAAACATAATCAAAGCAACTTTGCAGACTTATTGAAATCGTGTTATTTACCTCGCAGTAGAAGTGGCCCTGAAATTTGTTCTTGATGAAATGATTATTACGATAGAAAGTGGCCATACAACTTCATACTTCAAACTTTATTGAGATGGCCCAATTTGAATATGTGAACATTGAGCACTACTTAAGCCATCTTAAGATAACCAAATGAAACGGGACCCAACAAGCAAGCTACCATATTCCACAATGTTTTTCATTAGTTGGATGCCACAACTTTGAAACCAAATCCCTTCAAATCCAATTGAACCATGAATAACATTGCTGTGACATTCCACAACTGAAAACGGGACCCAACAAGCAAGCTACCATATTCCACAATGTTTTTCATTAGTTGGATGCCACAACTTTGAAACCAAATCCCTTCAAATCCAATTGAACCATGAATAACATTGCTGTGACATTCCACAACTGAAAATCTATAGTACTACTTTATATCATATACATGAATATAAATTTGATTTCTAGGCTGGAAACTACTGCATTTTAGAACTCATGGATAGATTCAGAAAGGTTACTTCAGACTGAAAATCAACAAAATAACTTTGCTCTCAAATTAAAAGTTAAAACCTCGACAGTTCAGAGTTTCTGGAATTTTAAACATCATACTGTTTGTCATATCCAACAAGATGTGGAAAATGGGAGCTCCCTGTCATCCAAGCCACAAATGTGGGATGATAAAGGAAATAATAAACGAATAAATTTAGCTGATCATGTCAAATGCCACCTTAGGGGTTAATACTTTTCATCTATTTCTGAAAGACAACCTTTCTGAAGGAACGGAAAATGAAAGCATTGGAAGACAATTTCAGACTGCTCTTGCAAAGCACCATCTCACATGTTGAACAAAATTAACGTCTTTTGTTGAATTAAATATCATAATGCTTCCATCTCTACGTGATTTTGTTGGTCGTTGTTGCTATTGCCTGGATTCTTATTCTCAGAAACCATTTCTTGAGGAGGAGGGGGATTTATGATTGTCATGGGCATTGCAACATCATCTGACAAACGCCCTTTCATTTCACGATGCTCTTGACAAAGTGCACACCAATGCATGCAGCAATGCACCAAACAAGGATCACAAGGAGAGTTCTGCACAAAGTTTACAAAAATGTCAGAATAATAGCTTTGAAATCTACCAATACCGTCTTCAGTTGAGAATTATTTTAGTAGTATCATAAGGTAGTCACCCAAATGGCCTTGGAAAGAAATAAGCAAGGGAACGGCATATGATAAATATAAATGTGCAGATTGCTGCCACCATCATGAATCACAGAATTTCTACACATTCCATAATACAAAGTTCAAACATCTAATCTGACCTACTAAAAAATGGAAAGAGTAATAATCTCTAAAGAGGATTTAGTTGTACACTATTCACCTTAAGATGATATTTCTTTTGTAACTCTTGCCGAAAGAGTCCAGTGTAAATGCCACACATCCACCATGCAAAAAATAAGCCTTCTCCTATAAGGAAAGCGACACGAGGATTCACACCATGGAATACTGCTGTTGCTACAGCTAATGCCATACCACCTTCAACACAAACTGCATGGCAAGTGCATGGTGTCACCCATGATATGTCCATGTCTTTCTTCATGTTCTCAATATTACGGCCAAATAGAATGCATGGACAGAACAAACCAAGCCAACCTGAAACAGAGGATGACAAGTCAGTGATTTTTTACTCACAATTTTCAAACAAGATATTAATGAAAGGTTATTAAGAGTAAATGAATCTTTTCACAACAAGCTTCACATCTTAGACACATATTTAAGGGGAAAAAAAGAATTAACTCTTTGATCCATATGTTTCTGGAAAACTTCTGAAAATAATGTTTTCAAACTTCAAGCAACATTTGTTTGTCAGAGCATATATCCATAGTTCTTAAACACCTTTTCATTGTAAGAAAGGACACTGAAAAAATGCAGATAACTTTAATATTTTAGTTACAAAGAACCAATAGAAAGTTGCAGTTCTTAGAAAATTATTCTTAGAACAAAGTAAAAAGAACAGCCCACTAATATATGGTAAACTTGATATCTGTATCAAGAAAAATGGGATCCCAATCACAAGGATAAAATTAAAAAATTATCTCTACTCAATCTTCTTGATCGGTGACATCAAGGTAAATTCAGATTAAGATTATGAATTCAGGGCCAAATATGAAAAATACAAGTTAAGGGATCATACATGAGGAGGATTCTGCTATAACAGGCATGGAAGCTGGACCCTTATATGGCAATGACACGCAGCATGGCTTAAGTATGAGTGTCTTTCAATTACTTGGTAAACTAGCAAGAACTCGGAAAATTAGAACTAAATTTATTATTTAAAAATGAAACAAAACATCTAATAAAGGGTTAAGTTCAGTTATGGCTTAAAATCCTGTGATAATTTGGTCTCCTCCTCCCCAGGATGCAATTGAACTCAAATTTAACAGTGCAGTCGAAGGCAATCATGGTCTGGCAGATATTGGAGAAGTTTTTTGAGATAAAAATTGTCAAATAAGCTCTGGACGTGGGGAGAAATTCTAACAGCCAACGCAAAGCTATGGCATAATTAAAAGGTATTTAAGTGATATCATCAGTTGGACAAAATTGATTGTGCAAGGTAACTCCCATATCACAATTAATGCCATGAATTGTGGTAATATAAAGCCATGAAGCTTACATGCTATTATTGAGGAAGCCGACTGGTTGGCAAGTATGTTGTAAGTTCTCTCCACCCCACATCCATTTGAGTGGTAAAATAATTGCAGACTTGGATGCTAAGAAAGGTGTATTCCTTTTCAGGTCTAGTCTGCAGCTGAAAATTTCTGATACGTTCCCTTACCCTTTTCACAGCCAGAGGCTCCTCATAAAGGGTGCCTCTTCTTTTCCCACTCCCACCAATTTCATAATTAATTCATCCATACCCCACCTTCCTTCCCTCTCCTCTCGTTATCAACTTTATCATCAGTTCTCTAACCCTAACTCATTCATTATTAAAGATTTGGATTAAAAACATGTCCCTAAAGGGGTAATTACTGGGAGCATATAATTTAAACAATATGAACAACACAATTTCCCTTTCCCAGATAATGATGAAAATCTATTCTAATGATATGGGAATTATTTACATCTTGACTGTTGTGAGTTTATAATCCCCCTCTAGTATGGTTATTTCTGGTTTTTACTTGAGTTTTTAAGCAGTGCCACCATGAGGGAGCACCATGCTGCTTACTGTGGGATTCACCATGATTCAAGCATACTTATAGATTAATTTTGAGATTGCCGGAAGAGGTAAATCTGTTAGATTCAAGGCTGTGGATGTTTTTGCTTCTGGATTTCTCTCCTGCCTCTTTCCTTGCATTCTCTGAATGATGAAACAAGGATTTTGGGTGCCTCTTATTATGCTTTAGGATGAAGTGAGCTTTCTTAAGTATCCTTTTATTTCTCAGTTTTTAGTGTTGTCCATTATGATTTGGACGATGTTTTTGAAGGTAGTAGATTGTGAGGGGCAAGTGAAGGATGCAATTTTCATTGTCAATATCCTCATAGAATCCATTGAAATGGTGGGCCCCGAAAATGTTGTCCAAGTCATAATGGACAACACTAAAAATTGTAGGGCAGTTGGTTTTATAGTCGAGGGTACGTATGGGCATATTTTTTGAACTCCATGTGTTGTCCACTCACTCAGCTTGATATTGCAAATGATTGGCACAGAGATTGAGTGGCTCAAAAAAAACGACAAAGAGGCTAAGGAGGCTCAAATGTTTGTGATTAATCTTCATATGTCACAAGGCATCTTCAAGATCTCCTCCAACCTAGAGTTATTGAAGGTAAATTAAATTTTATTTTTTAAGTATTGATATGTGACATGATATCTACCTTTTAATATTTGAATTTATTTTTATTACACCATGTTAGGTTGCCAAAACTCTAATTTGCATCACACACAATCATCTTCAGATGACTTGTGAAGGTGTGAGATGCATTGAGTGCTATGGTCATCTACATTCTTTGGAGTGTATGGAAGCAATCAAGTACAGAAAAAACCCAAATTGTCAAAGCATTGATCCTAGATGATGAGTGGTGCACTTGTGTGGAATATGTTTTGAGTTTCTCTAAGCCCATCATTAGCATGATTAGGTATGTTGAGATACAAATCACCTATATTTGGGTGAAATTTATGATGGTATGGACTCCATGATTGAAAAAATAAGGACCATAATAGAAGCCAAGGAGCATAACCAAACATAAGTATTTTTCAAAAGAATGTGAAGGATAATTGTTGATCGTTGCAACAAGATGACCACGCCGTTACATCTTCTACCATTTGCTTAGTCCCCAAAGTATTATAGCAAAGAGATACTTTCCTTGCCAAGGAGGGTGGCACCATATAGGGATGAAGTTGTTGTTGGCTACACGACTGCATTCAGAATAATATTCCCAGATGTAGATATACAAAGTGTTGTCTTGAATGAGTTTGGCCACTTCTTTAAGGAATCATAATGTTTGAGCTCTTCGAGACAAGTACAAAAAAGATGCTCATGAATGGTGGTACATGCATGGCCAAGGCTCTATTTACTTGCAACCTCTTGCAATAAAAGTTCTCTCTCAAGTATGTATATTTTTATTTTTTAACTCTCATTTTTCATTTGTCACTATATATTATAATTTTATAATATATGTTTGGTATTGTAAATGTTGTATGCAAATTCAAACATGTTGCGAGTTCTTCAACTGAGTAGAATTGGAGTACATACTCCTTCATACACTCAGTTAAGCACAACTGATTGGGTGCAAAAAAAAGCTAAGGATTTGGTCTTTGTGCACTCCAACTTGCATCACTTGTCATATAAAAGACCTGATTATAATGAGGGGGTGACAAAGAATTGGGATCAAATTCTTGAGTGTGCCAACTTAGATGCTATAGTTGCACAGTTTGCCAAAGTCTCTATAGATGAGGCAACTTCTGCACATGACATGGCTGGTGGGAGTGGCACAGCAGCTGATTGTGGTTCAAATGAAATTGAACCAAATGTTGGTTTTGATGCTCTCGATGAAGAACAATATGAATATTATTAAATATTGATTGTAATTTTTATTGTGTATTGATATTTGACAAATCATTGAATTATGAATTTACACATTTTTTATTTTTGCAAATTATGAGGTATTTAAATATTTTGTTCATTGGCAATTATGAGTACTACCATTTTTATATTTAATAATTTAAAAAAATATTATATGTATATATATATAGCTGAACCCATACCCGTACCCAAGGGGGGGAGGGGGGCCAATTGCCATACTCATCCCCAGTACGGTAATACCCACACCCGTCCCCATACCAAGACCAGAAACTTAGCTTTTTTGTTTTGATGATCATGGTGAAAAGTACTCTCCTTTCAGTTTTCTTTTCTGGGTTTTTCTCCTCACATGCAATGGTGATTGTGCTGCATGGAAGCGTTTTATAAGGTTTGAGACATCCTTTCTCATCTTCCTAAGGTCTTTGAGGGTGTGTTTGAGAAAGGGGGCACTGGTTAAAGTTAATCGCTTTCTGCTGTGTCTCTTGGGAGGAAATGAACTATTGTAACCCTCCCAAGAAAGCGAATAAAGCAACTTGCCAATCATTCTTCCAGTCAGTATTCTGGGTGGAGTCTGAGCCCTATATGTAAGAATCATAATGATGGTTTGTTATGGGGGGATGGTCAATCCAAAGCTGCAGAAAACTTAGTGCATGAAACCAATTTGGCAGACAAATTCAGTAAGCATTTCCATGGTCTGATAAAAAATAATTAGGTCTGTGCTTGGCAAAGACTGACTGAGATTGTAAGAAGGCAGATGCAGAATCCTATACAGTCCCTAGGCAGAAGAAATGTGTATGACGTGACTCATAGTCACATCAATCATTTTCATGGTCGCAACAGCTGGCAGATTCTTTCCATAACAACCATAATATAGTTGTAGATGATTCTAAAAGTCCAATAATATCATAGCAGAATCAATAGGGTGAAAGAAATGAATTTGTGACTTAAGTATCTTCAGTCTTATGTGGACAAGATGACTAGAGCTATCAATATCCCATTTCTTGTTGATCTTTTTTTTCATGACGAGGATTGACAGTGTGAAGAAGGGAAGGCACTGCTCTGGCTGAGCAGACTGAGATGGACTAAACTGGTTGTGGCACTGACCAGTCTCAGACTATTTAAAAATACCAAGTGTACTTTTACGTACTGTCTTTTAGGCTGATTTTCCACTATAAACATTGTGACCGTTTCTGCCTTTATGTGTATTTTATAAGAATGCTTTTGAGGTTTATTTTCCTCTTTAAAAGGGGCAGTCTTTTTTTATTCTTTTTGAGAAGCAGTGTAGATGGATAAAATCTGGCAACGACCTAATATAAAACCATATATTAAGTAGACAAGAATGTCTCTGAAGAATCTTAAGATTTATTTTTATTTGATTAGAAAGAAATTTCGAGTGAGGAGTGTGGTTGATGTTTGGTCAAAAGTGGTGAAAAGAGAGCAATGAAGGATATGGTTTCTTTCTGTTTCCTATATAGAAAGGAGATTTGGAGTTATAGAATGCTTGTCTTTTTGGCTGAGAGGAGGGAGGAGAAAGCTTGTAAGAAGGGATTTTTTACATAAATCAAAATGGGTGGAGTTATTGTGGTTGCTTCTCTGCTTTCCTTTTTTACATAAATGGTTGAAGTTATTGTGGTTGCTTCTCTGCTTTCCATTTTTACATAAATGGGTGGAGTTATTGTGGTTGCTTCTCTGCTTTCCTTTTTTAATTAAATACCTGAGGGTGAAAGGGAGGAGAATTGAACATATTTCAGTTGAGAGGAGGGATCTGAAAAAAGTTTGATGGAATTCCTCTTAGTTCTCTGGCTTTTCCTTTCTGTTCTATGTTTGTAGAGTGATGTTAGTTTGAGAGTGTACAGAGACTATTGAGAGATGATAAGAGAAGGTGGGAATTTTATTTTATTGTGCTATTTATCTGAAGGTAGATAAAGGTCTTCCGAGATTTCCCCCTTATGGTATTATGTGCTGCTGTAGATTTTTGGTAAGCTGTGCCAGTCACTTGAATTATTTTACTTCTTTTTTCTTCTTGTGAGAGGAATGACAGGTTTTAGAAGTATTAGGGGAGGATTTTTATTATCTCTTGCTCCTGTCAATCAAAAGCATGAAGGCTGATTGTCTTTTTGGGTCTTTCTTGAGCATTCCCTGCATTTGGTGTGAGAAGATGGCCTGATTCAGTGACTGTAGTCTTCAGTTTTGATTCTACCACTGATTTTAGTGGATTGGATAGCAGGAGCTTCTATCATCTTCATGGTGTATCTGCTGCCTTGTCCAGGCACCCATTCTGGCTTGTTTATCTGATATCTTAATTAGGACAGATAGAGTGTTACTGTTAACATTAGCCTCGGGGATCAGTTGTTCCTTTTTGTGTGACAAGATGGCCTGATTGAGTGACTATAGTTTTGAGGATTTTTTTTTCTACACCTGGATTTAGTGGATTGGATACTAGTAGTTTCTATCATCTTCATGGTGGAGTTGCTGCCTTGTCCAGACAGCCATTCTGACTTGTTTTATCTGATATCTTAATTTGGATGGATAGCGTCTTAACGTTAGCCTCTGGGATTACTTCTTCCTCTTTGCGTGAGAAGATGGCCTGATTGAATGACTATAGTCTTGAGGAGTTTTGATCCTACAACTGTTTTAAGCAGATTGTATAGCAATATCTTCTATCCTCTTCATGGTGGAGCTGCTACCTTGTCCAAGCAGCCATTCTGACTTGTTTTAATTGATATCTTAGTTTGGATAGATAGAGTGTTCACCTTAGCGTCTGGGATTACTTATTCCTTTCTGTAATTGACTTGGCATGGTCTAATCCCTCCCAGCTCCCCTGAAAAGCTCACCATTGGCTCTCAAGCCCACAGGGCCACTTCTAAAACAAGTTTACTGTTCAATAAGTAGTGAACCATGAAAGCTCACAAACCAAGAATAGAAATATTTGTAGCAAATGGTTGGCTATCAGCCTCAAACTAGGGACATGGTCACTCCAAGTTCATCCTACATGGCACAAGTAACAAGTCATACTCCTGAATATCCACTGTGGTGGACTTATTGGCATGTCACCGTTGTTTAGGTGGTACTTAAATTGGTAGTATCATAGAAAAGGGGGGTCACAAAACAACAAACTATCTTCCACCCTAAATCCAACATCTACAGATTTAGAAGGTTCACAGTAATGTTCAACATGATTTTCATTATCCACAAATGATCATGGCTAACTACAAAGAAACTTCCATGATAAATGTGCACCTCAATCAATTTGGCAGGCTTAACTGAAATGTGAGGGCATGGGATTGTGAGGAAAGAGATGGTTAATAACTTAATTGTACCCCTACAATCGTATGTTCACACCCAATACACATTACATAATCATCTGCCACTTTGGCGTCAAGAAAAAAGAGTGGAAGGGTTTGAAAGACACAAGCACTGCAAATATTAATGGCAGTATTAGGATCCCAGATTGATTCGTATCATGTGCCTACTAGGTACATACACGATAAATATATAATATTGAATATTCATATATTTAACATAAAATAAGAATATGACAATAAAGAAATGTATGAATGAATAGGGTGATGGATTATTAACTATGTTCCATGGAGTTTTGACGATGAAGATGGCATGGACTGTGTAACATGTTTCTGAAACGGCATGGACGAGAGGCTGTTTTTAAGGAATGGCAGGGGATGGCAATTGAAAATATAAGGAAAACTTTAAAACTACAGGAAATTTCAATTATTCATAGATAGGGTATGATGCACTATAGAACCATACTACATTAACATTAGAGCTGAATTGAGAATTCAAATGAGAGTTAACAAACAAGTTAACAAAATTTCATTGATATCATTGTCAATTTACATATATATTATATAAAAACTAGCAGTGAAAAAATATTATATTACTTTCATTGCTTTCTTTGCCATCACTAGGTCTAGCAGGAACAAGCTATTACATACTACTTCAATTCTTAGGCATGAATTAGACTTGCGTAAACATTATTAGATTAAAAGAAAAGGACCTTGACCTTAATGTCTTGGGATAAGCATTATTTTACTTCTTACCATGTAATACATCATACAACCTATTCTCTGTTGTTCCTGATGAAACCCCTGCCATAACTATGCTTACTTGGATATGATCAGTAATCACTCATCTCCTGCTGGCACTTTATGTCAGCTCCTTTGTCCAAGAACTTGACTTCAGGCCTCATTCAGGTCAAGTTGGATCTCGCCTGCTTCTCCTATTGATTTCTCTAAGGATGCAGCCTAAATTGACTGATAACTCACTCTTAAAGATTAATCGCCCTGAATATGCCTAACTGTTCAAATAAATAGTTCCAAAAAGGCTTATACTTAATCAAAGCTCCTAGAATGATGGCACACTAGAACGACATTACTGTGAATGGTTAGTGCTAAGGCACTAATGCCATTCACTGATATATTAGTATGAATTTCATTGAGTGCTGCTCCTAGAGTGAATGGTGCTACTCTAGAGATGATCCTATCATGAATAGTAATACTCTAAAGATGCTAATAGCATGAATAGTGTATCCTTTATTTTTTCTTTTTTTCTCCTTTATTGATTTTGTCTTTTAGAGTGCTGGGCCATAAGGGATGGCTAGCCGTCTCCAAGACAGTCAGGGTGCATCTAAGCATTCCCTGGCTGTCCCTGGCTGCCCCCTCTTCTTTTTTGGCTGTCCCAAAAATGTTCACAATTTCTTTTACATAGGGGACTTCCCCAAGGACATTTCATAGCCATCCCTATGTCCCCCCCAAAACATCCCAGGGACAGGCACGGCAGGATTTTTCCAAGGATCATGTCCTTGTGTAACATAGGTTATTTATATGTGGATTAAGGAGCACGTTGGAAAGGATGGGTCCCAGCAAAGTGAGAAGTCATATTTCATGGTACTGACAATTAATAACTAATCATAATTGATTAGGTATAATATAATAATTCGCAGAGGTGCAAACTAGATTTTCATGTCAGAGCCTTCTCATTCCCTACAATGCCATCATTCTGATGCCATGAATGAGCCCATCAACAATCTTTTGACCCTGCAATAATGATCTGGCTTCTAGTTGAGTCCAATGGTGATGAACTATGGATTTTCCACATTCAGTTGGGTTTGGAAATAAATGCCCTTCATCATCCTAAATCATCACCTCACAATTCCATCTGATCATCCTCCTAACAGCCTTCAAATTCTCCACAGTGCACTTGCTAAACAGCTGAAGTCAGTAATTTGCAATTATAGTGCAAAATTTAGGAGATGATTTGAATTTGATATCACAACTTGGAAACAAGATCAGATCGATCATGAAAATCAGGAGCAGTCTTAGGCTGTTAGAAAAATCTATGCAAGCACCATTTCCTATTGCACTTGCAAATGCCTCAAAGCTAGCAATCAGCCATTCAAAACAAACAAAAGGAAGAGAAAAGGCTTTGAGAAAATGAGTACAGAAGCAAAGGAAGCTCACCAATATGATGTTTAGTCTCCTGCCACCTTAGTTCTTGATAAGGATTGCAAAGGTAAAGACTTTCCACTCTATCAAGCTTTTGATCCTACCAAGAAGATCACATCCACCACATGTACACACAACACCAAAAGTGAGAGTTCTCTTGTTTCTATTTTTTCCCCTGCATCTACAACTACTTAAGAATGGTAGTGTATAAAATCACTTCTTTTGTTTGTCCATTGCTCTCCAGTCAGATCAACAATTAAATAAGTTAATCTGTAATCTTCTTGCTCTTTCTATCATTTGGGAAGCAAAGGTAGCTAGTTCTGACACGCGCCTGCGCAAACCAATCAAATCTCATGCTGATATATCTTCTGATGTTTTTAAGGAACCTTAAGAACTTTAGAATCATCTAGGCTGTCAGTTGCAATTCTGAACCTCGTTTCATCCACAAACCGATGACCATGCTGAGGTTGTTCATATATTTTGTATTTCTTAGCAACAAAGCAAACAATAGGACAACTATTTTCATGTCATAACATAGCTACAACCAGGCTACCCATATTTCTATGGACATATTCTCCCATCAATGTTTGTTATAACTTCAAATATTTATGGTCTTATTAGATTCTAGTTACCCGTCCATCTCGAGATGTCTCCACTTCAAGATTGGCAGTAGCTACCTCATTCTTTCCAAATTGGGGATCATTTTGGCTTCCCTTGAATAAACTGAGGTTTCACAACAAACATGGCAAGATGAAACCCATCAGATATGGCCCTCAGACTTTGTTTGTCTATCTTTCATCTTGACTTGGCATCCATGATAGTATCATTGTGGGAAAGCTCAAGTTGTAGGAACTATCTCACTCAGAGGAGGTTTATAGACTGCATATACTTACGTTGATGTTCAGACATAACCCTATCACAAGGGCTGAAACACTACTTACTTTGCTAAATGCAAAGGCACTCCAACTCAACTTTTATAGAGAAGTTCCAAAATCTCATTGAGAAATTGTGTACAATTTTGTCTAAGGAAGGTATGATGAGGACAGCCATTATAGGTAGTATTTTAACTACAGTTGTTTACTATAAATCAGCCAAATATAAATGCAAGTGAGGTAATGGAAACACTAAGACAAAGGGTAGATAAGGTTGGCTTTTGTGTTTCTTATGATCCAAAAGTCATTGTATGTGTTTGTATGATGGTTTAGCATTGTATGTGTTTGTGATTGTCGTTGTTTACTATAAATCAGCCAAATATAAATGCAAGTTAGGTAATGGAAACACTGCACAAGTTGATCAGCGAGACAGGGTCACTACGGTTGAGCAGCTCATATGTTATTAACTTATTTATACCACATACAGGGTATAGATTGTCAAAGTCATATTCAATTGATGATACTTCAAAATGATCATGTCAAAGGTGAAAGGCATGTATTTACCAATGCTAGTTATAGGAAACTAAGCTTACAAAGTTGCAAAATAGTTATCGGGTGCTGCAATTCATCTGGTTTCCCCCTTTTGAGTCAATAGGGTTTTGTTGGTTTTTGTGGTCCTCGTGATCCAAAAATCATTCTATGTTTGTTTGTAATTGTGTTAGCCTGTTAGGTTTGTTGAAACATGGGTTATAGTTATAATCTATTGTTCTTTTGTGTTAGTGTTGTGTTAGATTGTTATATCTAGATGTTATATAGTGTTGTTAGTTGAGTAGTTAATACGTTAGCTGGTTGGGAAGTTGAAGGTGGTTCATGGGAAATAATGGGCTTATATAAGCCATTATATGTTTTGTAATTCATCACCCAACATAATATGGTTTGTAATCTTTGATTTTATCCATAGATAGAGTAATCATTTCATTCTGTGTTTTCCTGGCTGTTACAGTATGCAGTAAATTAAAATTGAGGTTGACAGTTGGATGTTGAAAGTAGGAATTGGATACATTAAATGTAATTGTAAGATCTTCAACCTATAAATATAGACTCATATTTGTCAACTATCCATTCACAAATATAATTGTATTGTTTCTATTGATATTTAGAAGTGTTGCCAGCTTATCTCTTTAATTCTAAATTAACAATTTCTTATAAGCCACGACTACTGTTAAAACCAAAAACAGTCCTGAGAAGAGACTACACGTGAGAGAAGAAAAACAACCTGCAGGTATAGGAAACAGTGAAGATTCAAAATACCAAAGGTGCAACTAAGGACAGAGGAATTCTATATGGGTTAGATGAATTGCCACTCATGAATATATGAGGCTGATGATAGAACACTTGAAATCAAGGAAATGCATGAGATATCCTTTCTATCGCAGACTTGAGTTTGATTTGTATCTCAAAAGCTTCAACAGTCTTCCAATTATCTAAAATTCTTTCTCCAGAGATTAAAAAATGCTCAATGAGAATCTCCTTAGATTCTAGAAAGTAGAAAGTAACTAAAACCATGGAAAAGAATGATCATGGAAACAGAAGTTTACAAGAGCATTGCTACAGAAAAAAATTTATATTGTACAACGACAAATTATAATAAAAGAAACAATAGGGATGCATAATTTATTAGTTTGTAGACCAATCTCCATCACAAGGGCAATCAAACCATCAATAAAGCAATGTAAACAAGGCACCCTGATGCTGTCATGGATTAGAATTGAACTTACAACTATCAGGATCTTCAGCACAGCCATAGATTCCAGTTGTCCAAGGTTCATTGGCAGGTGGCTCATAACTTTCAGGAAGTGGCTGTCCACACTCTCGACATCTGTGTACAACCAACTGTTCCATGTAAACCGCAGCTGAATTTTAGCATGAATTGTTAAGATAATTTGAGAAAAACAACACAAAAAATATCACAAGAAACAGTTTAACCATAGATGTTTAAGAAAACAAGAACATGTTATCATTTATAAGGTATTCCATAAAATACTTCACAAGTCGTGTTCCCTTATTCTAGATAAACACAATCAAAAGATGCCTATTTGCATCCCAAAGTATAAATCATAACTGCTACACTAACAGACTTCCCCAAAAAACATCGAACCCTCAGATTCATATAAGGATTGATAACTCACAATTGAGAATATATAATCTCAAATGACCATCAAACATTACTTTCTAACTGGAAAACTCCAAAAAACCTTTCAACCTCACTTCAAGGAAAATTAACCATTGTAGGAAAGAAACTCAACAGAAAATTGATAGCAATCAACAAAATAGACAAACTATGCAAGCCAAAAGTTCAAACTCTGTTGTCCAAGTTATAACAGGAAGCACACACAAGAATGTTAGAAATCATGAAGTTAAGAGACTCTAAAGATAGAGAAACAAGTGTAACTAGCACAGGTTACAAGGATTAAAAAACTTAAGAATAAAACCTCAGAAGTCAAAAAGTCTGACAATAGCCCTCTCAAAGACTTCAACCAAACAAACTCTTCCTCATCAAAGGTTAAAAACAATTTAGAAGCACTACATTTGGTAGACTTAATTTGTGCTCACAAACACTCTCTAGCAAATTCATTCCAAAAGACACCATACCAACCATGGAGTTAGGATTGAATTGCAAAGTACAACTGGCCAATTCAGACACTATTCAAAACTGGGTTACCTATGAATGCATCATCAAAATAAAAATCCAACAATACAGTAACTAGTTAGATTTTGATGCAATGAAAAGAGAAAGATATTAACATGATTCACGGAATCAAATAGATGTACAATTATTCTATCATAATTGACACATAGATCATTCCCTTGAAATCCAAAAAGATCAAAAAATCAAATTCTATAGAGATAATGGAAATTTAACCATGAACTCAGTATGACATGTTCAAGTTAAAAAATTAATGAGGAAACATAGTTATTATTACATAGCATTAAGGGAACTTTTTCACAGAAACAAGGATGGCTTCTCAAACAATTTATCTTTTGGACTCCTACCCTAAATGGATGTAGACCATCAAATTGAACTTGAACTTAATGCTAAACCATCATTTAGTTCCCCTAGTAAATCATGCTATGACGAAAAACATTAAGTCAAAAATTTAGGTGCAATATTGATTATGCTCAAGGGGGATGATACTAAATTAATAGTTAGCTATTATAAAGGGTTGTTTATAAGTTATAAAGAGTACTTCAACTACCCGTCGACATCACAAACGACATAACAATCAATATGTAACATGTATGATCATAGGAGGTATGTTTGTAATCTCTCTCAGGTTAGTGTAAGAATAAAAGCATACTAACAATAAAATGTCATTCTTTCCATATCTTGTCAATTCGTGTGTATGTGAATATCATTCTCTGATTTAGATCCTTATTTATGAAGAAGTGCCTCTGTATGCTCCTTATCTACGAAGAATCGTTTCCTTATGCTCCTTATCTATGTAGGCATGCATCCTTACACTCATCCAAAAGGATTGCAGTGACAACATCAGATAAAAGACTATCTGATATTTGGTTCATATACATAAAGAGCCTTAAACAAACATATAGCAATAGATTATTGATAGCTACTATAATACAAATTTGCAGTCTATAGCAACCACCTGGACCAAGTGGATTGAAAATTTGCTAAATAATTTTGCAAGTACCTTTACAAAACATTTCCAACAGTTTTAATTGGCTATTTGTTTGGAATGTTGGGTAGTACTACAAGCCAATACACTCCCCATCCTCTTAAAGAATTCAGCCAAAAATTTATCATTACACTAATGTCCTGTGAGTTCTCATTTGCTTTGGAAGCTCATATGAAAAATAATCTCCCCAAGGAAGATGTTTTCTTCCTTTTTCGCCAAAACAGCTATGACATGAGTGAAATTCATGATTTCATTAAAATCTATAAAATGGCATTCCTCAGAAAATGTTAAATCCGTTAGAATGCTTATCATATTTGTTTTGGAACCAGAAACAGCTAGACAACTCCTGGACTTTTTGTTAAATCCTCTTGCGCCCTTCAATAAGCTTCATGAACCCATATATCCAACTAAAGGGTACCTCTTGATTCTTATAAAGTTTGTTCCTTTATCTTGAAAAAAATGATAAGATCCTTGCAACAAGAGAGATCATTCCACTGACTGTTCTTTCCAGCACAGGACCACACAGCTTGTTATTTATAGAAACTTATTGTAGACATATTATCTTTAAATACTATTGAGTCTTATTAGATTCAAAATATCCAAATAGTTGATATAAATAAGTCATGTTTGTGTCTACAACTCCATACGTTGTAGCTAAACAATCAAAATTGACAAAAGACTTCCATTTTTAAGACCCATCTCAAAATCTAAAGAATGGATTTTCTCATCCAACTTTGTTGCAATAAACTAAGGATTTCTTAGAAAAGACATAATTCATGTTGTTACAATCTGATAATTTAATGAATTTGAAGCCTAATGTGTATTGTCAGAACCTCGTAATTCATATTCAAATGATAAGAAAAACAATCATAAAATTTCTTAGATAATGTTAATGTACCTTATTCGTTTTGACGGCAAGGGCGGCAATGCCATTAAACAATCCAAAGGCATCGCATGAATTCATATTGTTCTCTAATGCCAAAGGGAATCGTGTAGGTATCTTCACTTTGAATTAGTTGTTTACAAATAAGTAGCATGTAATCTGAGTCAACCATGAAATTTGTTTGGTGGTGTGGGTACCAACAGATCCTAAACAAAGAAATTAACAAAAGTAGTAAATCTATCATAATACACAAGTCAATTACTGCCATTGATAGATACCCATTTCGTTGATCCCTTGCTTTAATGGTTTAGACTTTGGAGCTGCACAAGTCTAGTTACTATGGAATATTTATATATATATATATATGAGTAAATACAAAACAAATTTAATCTTTTTCCTCTTCAAAAGTAGCAAAGCCCTGGTCTCAGTGCTCTCTATATCCCTTGTTTTTTTCATATTCACGTTCATCATATAGAATCAAATCTGTAAGGCTTGGAACATGTATAGACCAGTTCCCAAATTCCTCTACACCTTAAAAAACCATTTAGAATTAGGACTATTATCCTCTTACCAGTACTCGCCTTCCCTTTCTAATCTGCATTCATTATTGTCATAACAGCATCCATTATAGATATATCTGCATTGTTTGATGTTGACTATCATTGTTGGCAATTGTTTTATAACAAACACCAATGTCCTAATATGAATTCCCGGCATTCTTCCACTTGCAAAAGCTCTTCTGGATAACCTGGGTAGAAGTTTTTGTCCAACATTTTGAGAGACCTAACTCACCCATCATTAGGGAAACCTAATAGATGACTTGAAATGTTTTTTTATTTCAAACCAATTACATGCTGCTTAATGTCTTATTTGAATCCATTAACAAATTACAGCTAATCTACATAGGCACGTGCTAATGCCTTAATCATAAGGAAATCTTTTAGAACTACACCCGCTGTTTCTTATCATATTTGGTTAGTGTACCAAAATCATAAGGAAATCTTTTAGAACTGCACCCCCTGTTTCTTATCATATTTGGTTAGTGTACAAACTCTTCAGTTAATTCCAATTGTTTTATTTGGCTATAATAACCCTTTTTTCAATTGAAAACATTTTGTAATTTTTCTATTTTTGCCCAAGTTTCCCCGATTAATCTTTTTGGTCTCCTTACTGACTGTCAGTATTGGAGTTCTAGGAAAGTATCCCTTGATTTATGGAGACAACTACATCACAGCTATAGGGGAAGACATATCCATCGACCAAATGGGGATAGAGATTTGTCAACATAAAGGCTGTATGTCCGAAGAAAATCCTTTATTCTTTCAGAAGTTGCCACAACTTGTCCATAAATTTCCCAATCATTATAGAGGCATTGATGACCTAACATGATTTTAGAATCTCTACGTTATGCCACTACGAAATACCCTGAAAATGTTCAGGTTGTAGTTTGCAAACTCAGAAATTTCCCCCAAAGTTCTGCAGAGAAATTCATGAGTTCTTTGGCAAGACTTGCCTTTTTCTGCAGACTCGGCCACCAAAATAAATTGCAAACCCTTGATAAAACCCTGATTTTTTGTGTCTTTTTGTCTCCGGGGTAATTGAGTTCCGTTTATTCTTTTGGTTTGCTGAATCGAACCCAATTTGGTGTAATGCTACTATGATCGAAATACACTTAAGTTTCTCTAAATTCATTTTTTATGCATTTTTTAGTTTAATTTTTGAGTATTTATGTAATTTTTTACTTGCCGAGTTTTTTCAGGATCCCTAGTAAATTTTGGGCTATCGAGTTTTTGCTGAATTGACCTCAAATGCTTCTTGCGATTTCACATGCTTTCTGAAGCATGATTTGTTTTGAATTGGTTGCTGCACAAGTGGCTTTTGAATTTCCCTTATTTCTCAGTACCATATTCTCGGTCTAACAATGGACCCGTGGGATATATAATTACAAAAAACCGATCAACAGGTCAAATCCGTCAAAACGCAACCACTGAACGAGAAAGAAGACAACGGCACGTACAAAAGGAGATTGTTAATCTTTTACCAATTATCAAAAAGGATGATTACCCCTGCAATTGACCATAATCAATACGTTACCAGGATCGCTTGGCAAATAGCAACTGGTGTGTAAACCCTTTGCCAAACCTTGAACTCAAGCATCCTACAAAGCGTGGCGCAGCATTTGACACCTGAACCTCACCAGCTCAAAATCTAAAAAATAAATAGACAAATAAATGCCGACCCAGTACACCCCTGATTCCCATCTATATACCTTAAATCCTAATACCAGTGACAAATCGCCCACTATTAAAGCAATGGCACCCAATTAACCAACAGCTAATGGTGACCTTATAGATTTGCGTAACATTAAATCCATTTTATCATCTCAAATCATTGTCCATTTTGACAAACAATGCTATCAAGCCGCATAATTTCGATGGGACTACAACAACAGATATCTAAATTCTACAACTCTGATTCAGTGCATTTCACTGCTCCTGCATAGCAATTAACCAAATAAGAACAGTAATGATCTAGATCTGACCGTTCATGCCCAAGGAATTTAAATCGTGAACAATGAAATTAGACCGCTTGGCTTAGGCCAAACTCAATTAAACAAACCCAAGATGCAAACAGAAGAATCCATACATGATGAAAACAATAATTTAGTGGTTAAATTAAAGATAATGTAACTAACCTGCGGAACGTGCACAGGCTGATTGAGCTCCCCAGGGTGTATTTCTTCCAGAGGTGCATCGTGGTCCTTTGTGAGCTTCACATAACGCGATATGTTATTTTCATCTGCCATATTTGGCCCAATCTGCTCTCACACTGCTCCAAATCTTATTCAAATCTCAATGCTTCAACAAAACTCTTGGGGGTGCTCCAAATTTTATGAAATTTTCAACAAGATCTGAAAATTAATTATCCCAATTAAAGGCCTTGATCATCCGAACACGACTGTAAAGAAAAGAAGAAAATGTATTTGAAGACGAAGAAAAAAATGATGGAAATAAATGAGTAGATTAACAGCAGTTGACTAAGAAAGGATGAATGTGCTCCTCATTCCTCGCCCGCCTCGTCGTGTGTTGAGGTGCATTGACAATACTTTGTTAAACCTCTTCTATTTGGTTTGTGGCAGGGCGGGTCCCGTTCAATCCTTTTAACGTTTGATTCGAAGTCATTTGTCTTATTAAAAGTATTCATTCATTTAACCCTGTTTTATTTGTGTTAGTTTTTTTGTTTTGTTTTTGTTTTTGTTTTTCTTTTCTTTTTTTTTCTTCTTTTTTATTTATAGGATATATGTATAGTTTGGAAATTATTAAAGACGTTTGATATTAGTTTTTTATGTTTTAGATCATATTTTGTGATTTATTTTTTTGTCGAAGAGGAAAAGTTATTAAAATGTGTATATGTACATTCTATTTTTTAAATAAGTGAATCTTTATTTTTAGTTCAAATGTATTTATAAGAAAAGATTGATATGTTCTAACAAGAAAGGTAGAAGCAATTATCTAAGCTTGCAATTAGGTAAAGATTGGATAACATTAAAACTTTTTGGAAAATGTAATAATTGAGGAGGGGAGAGAAGGTAGATGCAATAAGGATAAACAAGGAGAAGAGGAGGATTACACAAAATGTTTATATTGAAGAAAATAATTAACTAAGTAGTACTAAGAGAGGAGAAGTGTGATCTAGAGTACTTGAAGTTAAATTATTCATCTTAGCTTTTCGATATTAATTGGTAGTAATAAGTAGAACTTAATATACGTAGAGAGTATTGATATTGAAATGGATGAACATGTTGTAGGAATATGAATATCATGTGGATATGAAGTTGGAATTGGTTGTTTGTTTATTCTCTAGAATTAGAATTTGTAAATTAGGAGGTTAATTTGTCTTGAATGTTTTAATTAATCTTGTTCCTAAATGCTTCAATTGTGTGCCAATATTTTGTCAAATAATTTAATTATGTAAGGGCATATTGTCCAACAATTCAATTTGTTACATGCTAAAAAATAGGTCACAATGTAGGAATAATGAATATACTGTAATAGTTCATCAAGTTTTCTTAAAATCATAAAAAAAAATTGATAAATGATCATGAATTGATAGTAATCAATGAAGACAAATTAAGAAGAGGACAAGAAAAAAACCTTAAATACATCTTAGAAACAAAAATAAAAATCAAAGAACATAACATATAACTAAATGAAGATATGAGATTTTGAAATCATAAATCCATGAGGTCCTACATTCGCTATTACTAAACAAAAAAAATGGTTTTATCCTTAAATTGATCTCATGAAAGCTTATGACAAGATGGAGTGGGATTTTCTTTTAAAATTCTTTCATAGATTTTGTTTTGGGGACAAATTTTTTAAGTTGAATTTTGAAATGATCTCTACCCTCAAATTCTCGGTTCTAATCAATGGTTCTACATCTTTTTTCTACAAAAGATCGAGGGGTGTTAGGAAAGATGGTATATCTTTGTTCCTTTTTATCATTGTGGCAAAAGCTCTTGGTAGAAGCTTACAAAAGGCAGTCAACAAGGGATGTTTGAAAGGAATTAAGCCTACTTTTGCTTCTCCCCTTTGTTCCCATCAATAGATTGTGGATGATACTATCATCATTAGTGAATTCTTTGTGAAGGAGGCTAGAAAGCTAAAAAGGATCCTTTCTAACTATGAAAGGGTTTCTAGAAAGAAGATTAGTTGTTCAAAGAATACCCTTTTTCTTGAATAATACAATTCCAAGATAGCAAAAAATTACTTATATCCTTGGGTTTCAAGTGGATGTGTTTCCTTCCAAATATCTTACCCTACCTCTTTTCCACAATGAAGTTCTAGATTCCTTTTGAAAAAAACTTGTGGATAGATGTTAAAGAAATTTGGTTGGTCACAAGGGATCCCTTCTTAGCCAAGCTAGAACAATCTAGCTTATCTCTGCAACACTTTAAACTCTACCTATCTATAGTATGAGTATAAATCTAAAATAAAACCTTTGGGCTAGGATGAAAGAAAGAAAAAGATGTAGCATCGTAAATTGTCATCCTTGATAATTTCACACTAGATTTTTCTCCCTCCTAAGTGCATGGACCTAATTGTACATCTAATGTCCTAAATTATGCATTTCATGCCCCATTTGGACATTTATCAAGAAAACCCATTTGCAAAACCTAAGCAAGCATTTAATATTTTACTCCCGACACTTTACACCCCACAAAATAGGGCTAGGCGACTTGGCCCCCCTATTTTGCCTCCAAATTTTAATATGTCAAAGTCAGAATTTTATTATTTGAATTTCAAATGTCAAATGTCGACTATCAAGATTTTTTGGGGGAAGTTAGGTTAAATACCTATAAATACCTAGTCATTGCATCATTCAAAATCTAACTAGCAAGGAGTGGAAATATTTGAAGCAAGATCATTATCAAGCAAATATTATCAAGTCAAGAGCAGTCAAGAGTAGATTAATTGCAAAATTTCAACATTGAAGCATCGTGTCAAGTTTTATGTGAGTTTTTTTATGTTTGTGTTATCATTTTGTTTGTGAGGACTAACCCTTGTAGGTCTTCCAAGCATTCAAGCAAAATTAAAATCAATCCTTGAGGTGATGTGCATGGCTTCAGTTCTTCAAGGAAATTAGATTTGAGTGGTGAGTTGCAATCCATTGTTGATTCATCATTCATTTATCATTTAGCCCTTATCCCTCAAAAGGATAAGCTCTCTTTTATCATTTTTCATTATGGAAGTGGAAACACGAACACGGGGTTCGACTGAGGAAAGCCCCTATATGGAAAAACCCTTCCTCTCTCTTTGAATGTGCCAGTTTCAGATCTGAAGAAGCTTAGAGGAAGATTGAAGACCTGTTATAATTGTTGCATTCAAACCCTACAACTTGACAAGATACAAAAACTCATTTATCTCAACATCTGACAAAGATCTGACACTGAGACCTAGAAGGAAGAAGGCTTTGATCAGACTCTAGAGGACTGTAAAATCATATTTCAAGTTGAACTACTAGGACATTGTCACCCTGGGCAACTTAGTCCTCCAAAATCAAGCTTAGATCTATCTGACAGGTGCACAATACTTTGTTTTTTCCAAATCTGTTTGAATTTGGTTTTACGGTTTCTTTGTTACAAAAAAGTTGCATTTTCAGATTAGGTCTCATAGTTTCATCAATTCAATAAAATCAAATCAATTTCAATCAATTTCCAAGACACAAAAGGATCAGATCCATGGATGGTTGACTCATCTACAAGGTTGAAATCCAGTCTAATTCCCTTGCCAATTTTTATCCTAATGTTCTTTGAAAAAGGATCGATCTTAGGGATCTATACATTAGACCTAGGATCCCTTTTTCAATTAAACACCAATATCCACTATAAATCTAAATGAGGAGAAGGATGTGAAAGAATTTGAGATTCAATAAAGAAAAGTTATGAAATAATACCAACACCCTTTCGTTGATATTCTCCATGTTGTGAGAATTAACTAGTTGAACATTATCGACTTTCATACCTTGAAAAATATAGTTCTTGCATTGTAGAGTGAGTTTCACTAAAAGTTAGTTATAATCACAAGTGAGTGGCCCTAATTTTTGTATTAATTTCACTCCCAAAAACATATAAACACCAACTAAGGAGAGATTTGTAACATACTCAATTCTTATTCTATAGTTTTCACCTAAGTTTTAACTCATTAAGTGAATAATTCGAAGTTTCTAAAATATGATAATAAAATTTTATTTTTCATTAACATAATTGCATGCTGCATAAATAATTTCACTTGACATTGCATAAATTAAATAACATAATATAAAATTCATATAATTGAAACTCATCTTTTCAAATACAAATTACAATAGATTCATGATCATATATTCAATTTCATAATTTACAAAGAGTACAAGGTTAAGGTAGCCTTATCTGGATTACTTCTTCTATTTCACAAGCCTTGTTGTGTCATTTTCAAGAGGGAGAACATCACCTAAGTGCTTTACCTCCAACCACAGATCGACGGTCCCCCGCATACCTTCCAAGTAGAAAAGGCCCTACCCTTCAATAAAGAGTTTAGTATTGGAATCCCTAGTATTTTCATCTAAGTATCTAGTGTTGTGTCTTACATAACATGTATGTCCATACAACTATGGATTCCTTCTAACTATGCATGATGCTATTGACAAGTTATGCAAACTTGGAGCACAATGAACCGCCAAGTGCAAGCAGTGACTTTTACACTTACTTTGGCCAAAGTTTTGATAAATATAATCAATCCACTTTCTAAGGAAGCGATTTCATAATTTCACCCACCTCTAACTCCACTTGGAAATCCTACTGACATGTGGTTAACTCTAATTTTGGTTTGACCCAAAGGTTAACTAACTCAAATAGATTCTCTTTTAATAGTGATGACTTCACTAGTGTCGACTAATCAACCAAGTAGGTTTAACACTTCTGACTTGAACACCCATGTTATGTTCTCACAACATTTTGTGTCTAGGCAACTGCCTCTTATTCAAGTCCTTTCTTACTAAGTTGATAAACGACTTGACTAGTTATACTTTCCTGGTTAGATCTTTCCAGTTACGTTCATGTAACATCCTGGAATGTGGCAACTGCCTTTTACTCGAGTCCTTAATTTTTAACCATGGGAGTAGAACTACTATCCTATTTTATGTACAATTAGTTAATACTGATGGCACAATGTCATCAACTAGACACACTTGGTCTCAATCTAAAGTAATAACAATATGTTGATATGTTTAATCATCTTGTATTAAAATTGAATTGAAGATTACTTCTTCATATTAAAGTTTTAGTTGTCCAACATTTATTCTTTAGATCCATTCCTAGATAACTCCATATCGAATACAATTAATCTTGGAGTGAACATAAATAGTCAATTGTCGTCTTCTTAAATAATGGGTCTGACCCTTTGTTGATATAACAAGTTTGGTTTTGTTCTTCTAGAACACCATAATCAATCTGGTTAATCATGATATTAAATATCTTTTAGTTTGATTTGTTATAAAATCTTATATTCATATTAATGTTCATTAATGTTTTAGTATAATAATTTGTTTACTTTTGATAACTCAACTGAGAACCATTCGACTAATCTCTATATTATTCATAGGATTCTCCAACATTATCCTTTGTATAATTATACAAAATACCTATGCTTATATGTATATAGATAATCTTGACACATATATTCTTATATATTAATGTATGGTAAGCTTATAGCCACATTGGAGAATATTTTCTACTTGAGAGTTATCTGTGCTTATGCACCTTAAAGTCCCCTAGAACTAAGGCCTTTAATTAATAATGGGAGAATAAATTCCTCTATCTAGGATATGTAATTTTTAATCAGTAGGTAATAATAACGACTCTTGGTCTATTTATATAAGATAATAACTTTCAAAAGATAATAAAGACATATTCACTTCTAATTTACATTTTCATACCTTTTAACTGATATACAATAAAAACTCATTTAACAATAATATAAATAAGACACGGTCTCGTTGGGATAATATCCCATTCCCATACTTATCTTTCCTTTGCTACTTTGGTTTAACAAGTCGATTTTTTAGTTAAACACAAATTTAGAGAAATTTTAACCTTCCACTGAAGCTCTCTCTTTCTCTCAAGTACATATTTAAATAATAATTCAAAATCACATATTGCAAACATGATTTAACAATGTATAATTAAAGAAAACTACTAGATATACCCAACTAGCTTCCCTAGTTCTCATTATCTCTTTGTATTTTAAATTAGTTTTATGCATAAATAACTAAGCTATTCATATATGCACTCATATACTTTTCTAACATCCATGATTTGCATATAACAATGGCATAAGAAAACTTAGGTAAATAAAGATCTTGATTCAGAATTTGAAAGAGAAGGAAAGAGAATTATTTTAATCATGACTAGATTAAAATAGCTTGAATTGATTCTTGATACTCCTTGCTTCAAATCTACACTATAACTTAGCTTTAACCTGTTGTCTTCTCAATTTTCAACTCTCATCTCTATTCTTACACCTCTCCCTTATTTCTAAATTGTTAGACAATAACTATCAAGAAATTTGTAACTAAAAATAGCAATCTATCCTCACTCTTTGTCGAATTGATAAACATATTTCAAATACCCCTCACACAAAGCTTCACTCTTCTCTCAAACTCACATTTGCACTATACTCCAGATTATCAAACAAATGAACCCACCAAATGATGAGCAACTACCTTCTATTTATACTAAAAATAGCAATCAGTTGCAAAAAGGAAGCTCAAAAAATTCTCATGGTGCCACCACTCAAAATCTGCCAGGCGTGTGGCTTGAGCTAGGCAACTTAGCCTTTGGATTACCACAACTTGCATTTAGACTCAGTCAATATTGCCACTAATCCCATGTTGAGATTTTAGTGCTAAAACAATGCAGATTTAGTTTGAAAAAGACAACAAAGACAAATTGACTTCCTCTCTACCATGCCACTACTACTTGGGTGAAGCCATTCTTTATTTGTTGGTAGATTATTGTTAAAGCAAAAGTCTTTGAACTGGCACATTGTAAGTCAAACTCAATTAAAACACTATTTCTAACCTTTTTCCCAAGTCATGGGCCTCAAACTTTATAGAACTACATGCCTTTTTCACTTCAAAACACCACCTTAACGTAGTTGTGATAACAGTTATAAAAAATGCAATACTCGGCTACTTTTGTGGTAGTAAAAACAATTTAATGCATTCTTAGTGTGGTGTCTAAAATGGTGACCCATTACTTGCTTATTAAGAGCCATCCAAATTGTCACTTCATCAAGTAATTCATGTGGCATATTTGCTATTTAATATGGCTACCAATTTATTAACTATAATAATATATATATTAATATATATAATAATATGTATATCTCATTTGATTACCTGCATGTGTATTATGTATATTCATACCTACATACGTACATATATATGCTCCATTATATATACACACATATATATATTTAAATATACATTGCATGTAATATATGCTATTTACAAGAGTTTTAGCATTTTAATTCAATTTGAATACTCGATTAAGGAGGATCAAAGATAACCAAATAATGTATTTCCCTATCAACCAAAATGCCTATCAACTCAAGTTTAACACTTACCAATACGATACTCAAACTAACTCAACAAGGTTCCTCTAATCTATGCAAGTGAGTGTGTGTGTCTACTCAAATAGGAATACCAATTGTTCCAATACCAACCTCCTCTCCTAGGTGATACTCTCCCTCCCCCACTGGAGGGTTCAAACTTTTCCTACAACCAACTTATAGCAGCATGTTTGTAGTTAGTTGATAACATATAAATCACATTCATAATATAATATAAGCATCATTAAATCATTTAAAAAATAATTTCATCATAATGCATATTTGTGCATTTCATTCATCCATTGAACATCATCAAGACATAATCATGCATTAAAAACATATTTACTCATAAAGGTAAAAGTAATTTGGTAATTTAAAAATGGGGTGTAACATATCCTCCCCCTTAAGAATCATTGTCCCCAGTGATTTAAAGTACCATAGCATATATATCAAATAGAGGTTTTACCTCTAATTTTCAAAACATGCAAGAGATGGGGAATTTTTGTTCTATCTCATTATAATCTTTTCCTCATAGCACTGCCCTCTACAATCTCGTCCCACTAGGCCTTGCATTGAGTGACCCTCCTAACACTTTGATAGAATTTGTGTGATCCAAGCACTCTTTCTCTCTTTACTGAGAACTGTCTCGGTATGCTAAGCATCAACATAGGCTTTCCAGCCTATCATTCTTCTCCACTAATTTATCTTCTTGATCAACCTAATCTATTTTTCCATTTCTGACAACATTTTCAGACTAAGGCTAATCCTATCTTTAGCTTATCCCAGTTTATAGGATATATAATCTCTCTTGTATAAAGTTTCAAATGGAACTGATTTTTATTGCAGAATGATAGAAATTTTTATAATAAGAATATTCCACAAATCCATCGGGACTTGGTCTACCCTTTTCATCTGACTATTTATCTCGGGGTGATAAGTTGAGCTTATATCAATTGAGTTTTAAATGAAGTGAATATGGTTTACTAAAACCTTAACATTACTTGTGCATCCCTATCTAAGATAACCTTCTTAGGAACACCATGCAACCTAAACACTTCTTGCACAAATTTGCGGCCATGACTAGTGCCCTACTTGTCAAATTTCTTAGTATGAAATGGGCTACCTTGATGAGCTTGTCCACCACTATTATAATAGCATTATGCGTATTGGAGTAAATGGTTTGTACCATTTACCCGCTTAAGCTTACTTAGGTAGAATAGTTTAATTAAACGCTCAGGTGGTTTATTTCCTGTATCAGGAAGTTTTATACCCACCATATATTTCATGCCTTTATAAGGCACTCTATACATTATGTATTTTATCTCAATTCATTCACTCTTGTTTTGGTAAAATGGCCTTGTGTTGCCTCTCTCGTAATTTGTGAAGGTTTTGTTATGCAAATGGTGCTCTTGGGAGGTGGATGACACCAACACGGTATCAGAGCCAACCATTCTACAATCCTTCCTTGAGAGTTTTCATTGGAGAGTTTTGAGATTGCTTATTTGTTGCAGTTATTTTGGCATTTGAAAATTTTCAAATTTCAAAATTGCCTTATCTACATTATTTTTTATTATTTCATTTTTAATTTGTTGGGAGGAACGATTGCTTGAGAGGTATTTTTCTGTGATTGTTGAAAGTTTCTCTTCATATTGGGAGGTCATGATTTCTAAGAGGCTCGATTCCTGTCCTCTTTCCAGATGTTGAAAACCATCTATAATCCATTTTTTTCTACACTTAGGCGATTCCATTTGCATTTTTTCTGCTGCATGAGATGGAGAATTTGTCTTTAGGGGCTCAATTTTCTAGAGAGACCCGCACCCATTCACTTGCAACATTTTGATTTTTCCTATGGAGGACAAGGCATTGGTTATCAGTTTTTCTCTCTTTCCCTAAATAAACTTAAGCCCATGTTGTGGTTTCGTGATATTTTATGCTTTTCAGAGGTGCAATTTTTAGTTTATCAGGCGGCTCAATTCTCTAGTGACATTTTTTATGCTAAAGAGGGGGGTGTTCACTTTTTTGAAGGCAACGAGTTCTAGTTTGAAGAGGAGGGTGCAATTTCCTTGCAGTCAAGGTTGTGATTAAAATTTTTTGGGCCCGATTCTCTAAGAGGATCGATTTCTCTTGTCATTAGGAGCTTTGATGTTGCCATGATTTTAATGAAAGAGAGGATGCACAATTTCCATGTTTGAAGGCAGTTTATTTTTTGGTGGGGAGAGGGTTTGATTTGTGTATCAAAGCCTGATTTGTCCTTCACGAGCATTTTTACTCATTTTTCCCATTCTCAGAGTTGGATGTCCTGAACGAACTTAGGAATAGTCTGCAAGCTACTCCCGGAGGATGCGATTTCTATATTGAAGCCTTTGATTCGTTGTTGACAGTGGCCAGCCCATGAATTTTTTTGAGGGCTCATTTTTGCTATGGGAGAAGTCATTCATCTATGGAGGAGGCATTTTTCTAAAAGAGGATTGATTTTTTTTGTTGTTGCTAAAATTTGAGTAGGATCATTTTCTTCACTAAGGGTGTAAACATTGGCAAGAAATCAAGTCAGAGGTGGTTATTAAATTTGCAGCCTATGTTTCCCCTCTAGATTCTCTTTTGAGAGAGGCGTTTATAGCTAGCGTTTGAAGTTTGGAAGGCATTTACATCAAATTTTATATTTTATAAAGTTTCAACCATAAATATTTAGGGTTTCCTTCCTTTGTTGGGCGTACAAAAAGTTCTCTCTTTAACTAGGGCATAAAGGTTTATGCCACATTCATTGTGGGTAGTAGATACAATCCATTTAAATACATCTTATTTCACATTGATGGTGTGAGTGAAGGGTCACCTTGGTGCAAGCAAAGGTTCACGCGTGTGGGGAAATTGTTCCTCGCCAATGCAGTTCCAGTCAAGTCTACCTGAGTGTTTAGAGGATCTCCAGATCGATCTACTATGGATTAACTTGTGAGGTGGTGGTGCCCAAGTGGATTGCGTGTAAAGGTGCCCCTATTTTGCTTAAATTTTTTCATATTTTCAGCCCTCTTTTGCATTATTGCTTCCTGAAGTTTGTTTTGGAAAGATTCATTTGCAATATTTGAGAGTTTCTAATTATTTTTGGAGGTTAATGTCTTTGTATTCTTGGAGATTTGTCATAGTTGATTATGGGATTTTCATTTTATCTTGATGTGATTATGTTGAAAAAAGGAAACTATAAATAATTGAGAAGTGGTATTATAAAACATCTTAGATGGCTTCATTTGTTGCCACATTTATATAATCTTGTTCCCCTTCTTGGTACTAATAGTAATAAATTTGTATGGAACTACAAAAGGGATCATGTCCTAGGAGTTGTTATAATGCATATTGATGATGCCACTTTGAATGATATTGATCTTTTTGAGTGTCCTCATATTCTTTGGACTAAAATTTGGGAAATACATGGAGATCTTGATACTCAGCTATTCCCAGATGATCATGTTTCAAATTGTCTTGTACCTCTTCATTTTTCAGATAGGATACCCTATGATCATGCTACTATGCAAGAGTTTGAAGTTTTGGAATACTTTGAATTTTCAGATTAGGATGATGAGGGTTTTGCAGATGCTCCTTCTCCATTAGGGACAGTTGATGTACCTTCACCTTTAGTGATTCATTGTGCAGAGTCATTGATTGAGGCTCCTATCATTACTGTTCAACAGGACCATTCATCTTATGTTGATGATTCACTGAGCACGTCCAATGTTTCATTAGAACAAGTATTTCATTGTCTTCCTTATTGGGATTCATATTTTCTAGAAATTGGTTCATTGTTCGTGGAATCTCACATTTCTGACTTGGAAGATGTTACCTATGGGTATTATTTTTGTCATGTAATAGTAAAATCTTATCTTCCTTGGTCTTTGTTTTCTCATTTTCCACCTAAGTCTAAGATTTTTCCATCATCTTTGCCTTTTCCGTGGGGTATTTGCATTTCCTAACCTCTTGTCATGCGCTCTTTAGGTTTTTAAACTTAGGTCATTGGTGCCCAGTGCTTTTAAACCTTGTCATCGGGTTCGCGTTTTCCCTAACCTCCCAACGGTTCATCTTGTTCCTTCTTGATGGCGTCAGATGTGTCAGTCCAGTGTGTAGTCGGTGAAACAAAAGTTTTCTTAACTTCACAACTCTCGATTTTGAGTTAGAAAGTTTCAGTTGTCCGCGACAAGGCAATGTGTTGTTCATTTTGTGCATTCTAAGGCGTTGTCTATGCATTTAATGAGGCGTACAATACAACCTGGAGATGTCTTATCAAAAAATTTTGTAAAGCACGGCAATCTTGAGGTTTCCTTTACTGAGAATTTAAACAAGGCATCACATTAATTTAGCACCAAACACACGTCTTATTATTCTCATGAAATTAAAGGTGGTGGAGATTTGTTCACTTGAGTTCTTAGTTGTGCTGCCATTTTCTATAATTATCTTTCAAGCAAGCAGGTTTTCCTCTGTTCATTGTTAGCTCATGCAGTCCGAAATTGGAAATCGTTGGCTTGGCGTGAGGGACATAGATTTGGGATCTTTTAAGCTAGATAAATTTTGGGCATGATTGGAAAGTAACAAAAAATCTTCCATCAACGCAAAACTATTAGAAAGTGGTTTAGCTCACGTCGGAGGTTTCCCAGAAGTCATCCTGAGTGTGGACCTAGTCGACACATGTGCAAGGAGATATATTCTAGGAACGAGCGAGATAAAAGCTATAGATGGAACTGTTGTTGCCAGAATTTCTCTTGAAACCATTTCCCATGCGCTAAGGATCCCTGAGAGGGCACCTGTAAAAGAGATGTCAGTTGCTACAGCTAGTGAGTTTTTCAAAGCTAACGAAGATTGGTGCAAGAATTCTATAGCCAAAGGTTGGTTGAAGTCAGAGAAGAAAGGTAAGTCACAGTTACCTACTAAACTTAAAAGAACACATTTCAAAGGAGAAATTGTAGATGTCATTGCTCTGTTGCATCACATTATTGGGAATGCACAAATTGAATCTTTTGAGGACAGGATGTGTCAATTTATTTTGGTTATCTGTGATGAAAATATGTTCATAGACTTGGCTAAGGTAATTTTCTTTCATTTGAATGAATAATTAGTTAGTTTATAGAAAACTACCACCTTCCATCTATACTCTTGCTTGATATATGTTATAGCCAGTCAAAGATATTTATGGCCAAAATTAAAACCGTAGGTACCTCCAACTTCTGGCATGCCTGTATATAAATGTTACCCGCAGCTCACTAAGCGGGTTGGAATGGGAGAATTTTTCCTTGTTAATGATGCATTCTTGATAGAGGTTATAAGGAAATTAGATGGAAACCCTGAAGTGCGTTTTTCTCCTGAATCGATATCTTTGGTGTCAAATTTTTTGAATTTTTTATATTCAATTTGAAAGGTTTTCATATGTGAGAATAGGAGGTTATGAGAAATCCCCATTAAAATTGCCTAGGTATTCGGAAGATTTGCTGGTGTTTCTAGAAGTTTGTAGACAAATGGCCTTGGTGAATGTGAAGTATATGAGTATGGGGAAGCAGGGTTATCCTTTCCCATTGGTGACTCCTTCTTTTACATGCAAAAATAACCAAATAGCTAAAGGTGTTGAAAGAGTTCTCAAAGAATATAATCTCCAATATTTATTCATGAGGGCTAATTTTGATAGCAAAGGTTTCGTGAAGCAAAATTTATATCGAGAAGGATCATACCAACATCAGTCTTCTATTGAATATTTTTGGGAAGATTGTGTTGATGAAAATGAGGTTTTGAAAAGGGATTATATGAGGTTAACCCACATAAAAATTCAAGCATTTGGTCTTTCAATCCAAGTTCCTGAGAACGCCATTGAAGATTCAGAGGTCATTGATCCAGAATATGAAAATTTGTCCGATAAATCTCATCCCAAGCTTGACTGGAGTAGGAATGAAGTTTTTAATATGAATGTGCGAGCTGCCCCAGTGCTGAAAAGAACTCAGGATTCATTAGAAGGGAGATGGAGACTAGCTGGTGGTTCTACTCAGGAAGAAAAATCATTTCAAAGGAATGAATAGAAGTCCACCCAAATTGTGGTAGTAAGTGCATCATCAGAGGGGTTGGCTACTAGGTCTTCAAGCGCAAATTTAAAGTTTTGGGGTGATGGTGAGAAACCTGAGGAGATGACTAAATTGAAGTTGGTATGCGATCAGGATAGTGTATCTACCCCAGTTCCTAAAAGGAAGAGCAACCAAGAAAAGCCTGTGTCTGAAGATTCATATGCCATTTTCAAGAAAATTGTTGAAGATAATACTTTCCCTCCTTTGTTTGAAGTACCTTCTTCCCTAGGAAAGAATACATCTATCCTCCTTGTTGAATCAAAGGAAATTGTTCATGGAAACAAATATGTTGTTTTGGTAGAAGCTTCCCCAGTATGGCTAAAAAAGGAAGTGGAGAAAAAGAGGAAATATACTCCTACAACAACCGTTGGAGTAGATACAGTTGCAAAGTTACTCCAGTCTTCCTCAAGGCCAAAGAAAGCTTAGAAAATTTCAAGAATGCTGACTGATCCTACTTCTAGAAATCAAATATTAGAAATTGTAGACCCCATGAAGGACTTGAATGATGATGAGATAACAAAGGTTGATTATAAGATCACACATGTTGATATGGGACCACAAACATTAGAAGGTGATGTGTATCATGAAAATTATTTAGTCAATGCCTTGATTAATCGAGTAAATGAAGAAAGAAAAGAAAAGGTGAATTTGAAATCCCAAGTCCTTGATTTAAAGAATTTTATTTCTTCCCTAGTTCCATCTGCTATATCCAATGAAGCCTCACATTTTCAGAGAGTAGATATTGATGCATCTTCGATGCAATTAATCATAAAGAATCTGGGCTATTCCAAAGCTATCAATGAATGGATAGATGAAATGTCTTCAGAGATTACCCTCTTTATCAGTAAATCCATTCTTTTCTACACTCAGGTTGTTGATAAGAGGAAAGAATTGATGATAGAGTTAAGGCAGATCAGAAAAGATCGGACCAGCCTCTGCGTACTCTCACAAGAAATAAAAGAACTGATTTCCATGGACCGAATGAAGTTGGTTAATGAACAGATTGTGAATGATCCAAAGGAGTTAGATCCTTCTTGGTCTGATTCATTGAGTTGGAAATTGGGCATTTATGATAACCTGGTAAAGGAAATTTATGAAATAATTTAAAGGTATTTGGATATGCTGGTGGAGATCAAAAGTAACTATCATGACTTAAAGGTTGATATCACCGATGAGTTTGATGAGAAGATTCTGGATGCTAGGGAAATTTTTCTAAAGTTTAAAGAGGTATTCAATAAGGAGATAGAAGATCCTGCCACGTCGATCAAAGAGTCTTTTTCAAAACTCGAAAGACTGCAAGTCTACCTTGATTCTTTTAAAACTGAAGCAAGCAAGAGATCTAAAACTCTTATCGAGTATGAAGCAACTCTATCCAAATTGAGAACTGGACTGCAAATTACTGTAACACTAGGGAGCAAATAAATACTTGCAATTGTTGCCAGGTATAGAGATTATAAAACCAAGATGAAGGCACAAGAGGAACTCTTGCAGAAGGGAGCAATCGTGAATCCAGAAGATGAAGAGGCTGAGGCGGGAATAATTGATGCTTAGTTGTTTTTAGTATTTCATGACACTTTAGTTTATTTTGGCTCTTTTAATTATAAGAATTATTTTATTTGGTACGATTACCAAAGATAGTTGGCTATGTTTTAAATAGGGGATCGACTGATAGTGTTGGGATCTTTTGGGAAAACTTTGATTTACTCATTAGAGCAAACACTTTGTTATCTTGATTTACTGTTTTTCGTTATTCTAATATAGAAAAATGTGATGGAGTTTATGCATTCATAATCTTTGAATTATGGTGTATGAATCATTTCTACTTATGTTGAATATTCTACTATGAGTGATCTATTATTGGAATGGTTTATGCTTTGAATTGTTGCATCTTTGTAGTATGATTTGTCTGTGAATAAGGATGTTGTGGTGATTTTGATTCAATATTAGTTGTGAATTATTTCAGTTTTGTCATATGAAGTTTGTTAATGCCTTTAAAGCTTTCTGGTTAAAATCCCCTTCCTTTATTTTCTTTCTAGTTAAAAGCAACTCTAGTTAAAAATTATTCATTAGATATCAAATGAAGGTAGCTGCCACTTTTTAAAATAAGCAGTGAATCAATCTAAAATTTATATCATTACTGATTCAACTGTGGTTACATTTGTCACCTTAGTGGGAGTGAGAATACAGAGTTAGGTGATAAATCTGTCAACCAACAAATTTTTGGTGACTCTGCTGGGGAAACTCATAAAAAAAAAATTTATGAGATGAATTGCTCTATGGTTAATAGTAATGGTTCTTCAGAGGCATAATGCTCTTGTTCTCCAACATAACGTAGATTGGTTGGTTGGTGATCAAGAAGATATAGTTATTGCTCTTAAACTACTCGTTTGTAAAGAAAGGAGAAATAACTATCAATATCATAGAGTTAACGAGGTGTTGGAAGAAGAGGAAGAACTTGGAGATATTATTAGAGAAAATGCCATGCGCTTTGAGAATGCTCAAGAGATTGTGTTTGTAGAAAATATACACCTCTAGTTAGAAGAGTAAGAGCTCCTCCTGCACAAGCTCCTAGAAATTAGGTAAATAATAGGCAAAACCCTCCTCCAAATCATTGATAAATAAAAGTTGGCGACTTCGTAATCCTATTTGTGTCTTGTTTAAACCTGGCTTCTAAAAGGTATATTAGGAGTGATAAGAAAAAAGGGGTTGTGGATAAAGATTTTGAGTTCTTGGAAACTGTTGATTTCTCATATTTTTCTCCTACTCGGAAGGTTAAGTCCATTAGTAGGCCGTATTCTTTTCCTCCTCCTAAACCTATTGTATTCGGGGTTCTGAATATATCTTGTGAAGGTCTTCTTTTGTGCGGTACTACTCTTCCAACAAAAATAAACTTTCCTTTGGTTATAGCACAACCAGTCCCATGGGGGGCCGTCATAGGTCCTCTAACCTTTGGAGCGGGTACACAACTCCATGACTTACCCAAAGGCTCCGGGAAGATTATACCCAAATTCAGTTGGGATGGAAAGTTTCTCCTGATGAGCATATGAAGGATTTCTTTGTTGCATCATCTATTCTTGCAATACAACATGAATATGTTGCTATGAGGCTCTTTGCAGAATCTTTTACAGATGTTGTTGTTGATTGGTTTTATTCTCTCCCTAAAGGCTCCATTAACAATTAGGCTACCTTAAGAACAAGCTTTAAGAACAGGTTAGTCTGTAGAAAATGATCAAGTCCTAGTTGCTCAATTGGGTTCAATGAAGAAGGAAGTTCATGAGTCAATGAGGGATGTTGTGGCCAAGTTTAATAAGTTATATAACAAGATTTCTGCTAACATGAGGCCTGGTGCTGAATTGTTGAAAGATATGTTCATTAATACTCTCCCACTAGATGTGAGTTTTATTATTAAAAGAGAGGGTGTTTTTGATGTGGTTGTCATGCAAGACAAAGCAGTATCTATAGAGGATGACTTGATAGTTTCTGGAAAATGGAAAAAAGAGTTGCAAAGTAGTAAGCCTTCACTAGTAAATTCTACTGACCTGGTCATTCAAAGATTGGCTAATGACATAATTACTCTTAAGAGACAAATGCCAAGGGGTTCTTCACAAATTCCCTATCAAGATATCCCCAAAAATTATCAAGGAGCTCTGAATAAAACACTTTCATTAACAACTCCAAATCAAAGGTTAGCAATTGAAAGTCCTTCCAGTAAGGGGTATCATTATAATTTTCATTTAACTTCGGATCATGATGGAGCTACCTATCCAGAGATGATTAGATTCATGCAAATGCTTACAACAAATGAACATATAATGGAACCATATGTAGAAGAGCCTAGCTCATCCAATGATGTTGGCATGATTTTTTTTGAATTTGTAGCAAATATAGGATTAGGAGAAGATGTATATGTCATACTTGACAATCCTAATTGTGTTATTTTTACCAGAGCACAATGTGCCAAAGCTGATCAAGACACCTCATCATCAGTCTCGAAGTATATTCTAACAAAGCAAAAAAATCAATAATCAACTACCCTTGGCAATGTACAAGTTGAGGTACCATCTTCTTCATCATCTGGTTCATTTGACATAGTCGAGTCTTGTAAAAATACTAAAGTTCAAATTTCACAAGTTGAATACTTGAGACTTAATCCCTCAGAATTAGATAGGTTGGTGAAATATGTCAAGCAGGAGCCCTCATCATCCCAGTGTAATGCTCAAGTTTCTAATGATAATGAAGCTAACCTTGAGGATCATATTTTCTCTAATACTGTAGATAAGCCTTCGAGTTCACAAAATCCATTCATGAAATCAGAGCCTTTCTTTATATCATTATATATTATTGGTTTTAGGTTGAGTAATTGTATCATTGACTCTAGAGCCTCAAAAAATGTGATGCTTGTTGATAGGCTGTCGTTAGGTCCTACTACTTTAGAATAATTGAATGTCAATTGTCGACCGGATAGTGTCCAAGGCAGTTTGCAAAAGGAGATTATTCAAACAATCCATTTTATATTTTCATTTTTTCTTTTAAACTACAAAAGTCGAGACTAAACCAAAGCCATTACTACTTAACTCAAAAATGATCTTAGTCTAAGAAAATCAAGGAATACTAAATTAAAAGGCATAAGACAACTAATCTAGAAAACATTACTACTAAACTAGAAAGTATGGAAACAAGTAAACTAAACAACTGGTAAACTACAGAAACAAAAAAGTAAGGAAATAAACAATTAAGCATCTTCTAAACAGTAAGGGAATATTATCAACTACAAAAGAAAACTTATACAAATTAAAGACAATGGTGCTTCGGAACAACTGACTTGAATCTTCAACAACTTGTTATTTCCTACTGAACAACAATTTATCTTAAACAAAGGGAATAACTTAATCAATAAAATACTTATCTATCTAGGCTATCTCCCCTCGAGTGGCCAGCTCACGGGCTACTACTTCGTCTTTAACTCACATAAACTACAGATTCTCAAATCTTCTTATGACATACAGTCACCATCATTTGAATTTAACAGTTACCAATAAATAGAAATCAGATAACTCATTTCAACAGTGATTTGCAAATCCATGTAAACAGCATAACGATACTTCTCTCTGTGTTTTTTATTACTTATAAAATTACAGTTTTATAGATAACTTTCTAACTAAATCCTAAATTTATGATGGCATGGATAGCCATTGAAAAATCATTCCTTAACTTAAAACTAACTTGATGTCTTTAAAGCTTTTAAAACATGTAGAAGGCTCGAGAAGAGCCATAAAGTTTTGAACAACAGAATTTTAAAGAACTAAAACTGAATCTTCAGCGCATCATCTAGGCATCAAGGAGTGGGTTCGCAACATTACTTTGAGGCACGTGCTGGCTAAACTTCTGTAACAACTGCATGATGACCTATTAATCCCTACAACAACACTCAAATCAACCCATTAAACCTGCTTTGGACAATTTCCTCAATTGATCAAAAGAAAGAAAGAAAACATAATTTTTCTTAAAATAAGTAATTACTTCTCCTAAAGTTTAATAAATTGGCACAGGCTTAGGATTGAATTAGCAAGAATGAGCTTTCCAGATTTTATTATGATGAGGTTATTTTTACCTCATCATTTCCTCCCCTACCTAATTTTTGGCAGGTCCTCCTGCTCCATAGTTAAACCCTTGAGTTTTATTCCATTCTTCATAAAGAGTACTGAGATCATGAGTTTCCCTGGCTGATGCATCGAAAGTTTTATGGTTATGAATGAACCCTCTATGGAACGTCACACTCTCTCTCCACTCTTTAAAGAGTCTATCATTCTGATTTGTGGAAATATTAAAAGCCGAGGGTGGATTCAGTAGCAAGGGGGGCCTGTATTTCATTCCTATCCACTTTGTTCTGAGTGTTTTCATGATTTTAATTAGAGCATCAGCCCTTCTAAATGACCATCTGATGTTTAGAGGAGAAATAACTTCTTTTTTCTTTAAATAAGTTGGAAGAGGGGTGAACCTTTCCTCGCAGGCATGCCATGCTTTGCCAATTAATTTTTGTCCATTTGCTATTAAATTGTCATAACACATCTTAAGGCTGTTGGCATACCTTTCCCTCATCTTTTCATTAACCAAAAGAGACAGAAATGTAGCTTTGAACCCCTCAGGCCTTGAATTTGGGGACCTGATTTGAAGACCCACTGTTTTCTCTGCCTATACAAATTATTTTGTTTTATATTGTCAATGAATTTGATTTCTCATAGTTGAGAGAAATGCCTGCAATTCTACCTCTCCAACAAACAGATTAATAAAGAAATCTGTATAATTTTCTAATAACAAATCATGTAGAAAGAATTCACAAATTAAATCATGATCTTCAGGAGTTGATTCTACAAATATTTTTACAAACTCTTTGTCATAGGGTTGATCATTATAGATCCTAAACAGTTTCCATCTCAGCCATTGTTCATTCAAAAACATTGAGTAAATTCTCGATGGCCTTCTACAATTCAGCAAACAGTCCATAAGTTGACAGGCATCCTGCTTCCCTCTGTAGGGTTTGTGAAATGACTCCTTTAGGAGCACAAGTTCTTTCTTGAGCCTATGATTTCCAGTTTGGACATTTCTGAGGAAGTAACACTGTTCCATCCATTTTGTTAGCAGAGGGGAAATGCTAACTCGGAACCAATCAGTTACAACTGGTTCAGTTTGAATTGCTTTGGACTCAGTTTGGGGTCTCACGGTGCATTCCTTCAGATCCTCTTCTAGTTCAACTACTCTGCTGATAGAAGTGTTCAACTCCTCGGCCTTTATTCTCTTGTCCTACTTGAAAGCTGAGAGCATGCGCATAAAATTATGTTTTATTTTTCCCATTTCTACATCTTTTTGTGCAATATTCTCACTATAAGTTTTATGCTTTTCGTACTGCTCTTGCACTTGTTCTTGCAACTTATAGATGTTTGAATCTTTGTCCTGCAATTGTAGCTTCAAGTCTCTTATTTCCTGATCCCTTATTTATTATAGCAGTTTTTACAACCAACTCTTCTTTTTGCAATTCTATAAATTCGTTATTTTTATACAATTGCCTATGTAAATCATCAATTTCTAATTTATACTTTTCTAATTTAGCACTGGCACAACTAGTTTCAATTGTTTCAACAATTTTATCTACAATGGGTGACAAATTTTCTAGCACATTGCAATCCCCTTTAGGTTCTCTGTCTTGAGTTCCATCATTGAAAATTTCCTCTATATGTGTCGAATGGAAAGGAAATACTTCACCTGAATCCTCTCTATTTAGGGGTGTTTCATCTTCACTGGCTTGCTCAGAAATTTCTATTGGTTCTTGTGGCCGCTTAGGCTTTTTCTTTTGTGAACTTCCCTCCTTACCCTATATTGGGGTTTCGGAGAATTCAAAAGCCAACTGCTTACTTCTTCTGAGTGGAGGTGATTCCTGCAAAATGATAGGTGTTGGATTTTTCCTTGTTCTCTTTTTTCTTGGTTTACTTGTGTCAGAATAAACAATATTAACCTATTCTTGCAGGTCAGGGGTTTGGAATTTATCACCGCAAAGGTCTGGAAAATCCTCACTAGGAGTGGTGGTATTAAGAGCTTCTAGAGCTGGAGAGCCCTTAGGGGAAGTTGCTCTGGATGACAGAATAGCCTTTTGGCATGATTCCCCTAATTCTATGGTTCTTGCAATTGCAGGCTTCTCCAGTTTCTCTAAAAATTTCTCCCATTTCCCTTTGGATTTCTTACGGAAGTGATACTTGCAGATTAGCTGAATTAACCTATGGTGTTTCAAAGGCCCAAACCCTGTTTTATACCTCTCCATGGAAGTATTTAAGGAATCAAACAAGAATTCTGGCATATTAACCCTAAGAGTTGGGTACTCCTTTCCATGACGTAGATGGGTCAACATACGAAAGGCAGGCCCTACAACTGTGGTAAGTTGACCTCCACAAGTAAAGTACTTTATAATCTATGCAACGATAGTACCCCAAGGTTCTAATATGGAAGTTCTCTGGAACCCCTTGTTTTGCCCTCTGGTACTTATTACTACCATTGGATATGGGTCTCCCTCTCTAACAAATAATTCAGCTAATTTTTGTAACGTTACTTGAGAGGTTTCTTTTATATTTATGCCTTTATGCTCTAATCCAGATAAGCGAGAAATAATCTTAGAGCTTACCTTGAAACGCTTCCCTTGAAGTACTGCTTCACCATTGGTGTAGTTCTCAGCAAAGGATCTTACCAACTTTTCATTATGTCCTTCAAATTTCCTGATGAAGTTTAACCACCCTGCTTCCTCGAACAATCTGGAGATGTTACTCAACCCCAGTAATTTTTCCATTGAATCTGGCTCTACCTTTCTTTTTCCACCCCCCATTTCCTGATTTCGTACACTGCAAGAAATTCAATTCCAGCACAAAGCTCCCACGTAGGTTCTTTTTGAAAATATTTCCTTTGGAAGTACTTATTTGTTTTATTTGCAACGTATGCTTCAATGATTTCCAATCTGCATGGAGGTTTGCGAAAGGATTTTTCGTACAAGTGATTGATCGTCGGGTGGCATGAATTACTAATTTAGAAGTGAGGTTCGTGCCAATTAATTATTCTTTATTTGAAAATAACTACATATTTAAAGCAAAAATTAATACTTACCCTCGTTCCATGATCGCTCAAAGATCTTAATCCTCACAGATTTGACAGGATGATGTGAAGGCATTTGTTGAAATGACGACAGAGTTATTATGATATGGTGCAGAATTCTATGGGGGACGGAGCTGTCAATGAGAAGTACAGAGTTGGGTGGCTTACCTACAACTAAAGCAAAAATAGAAAGACAGATGTATCAGATATTCTGGCAGAAGAATCGCGAAAATTTTAAAATTTTGAAAAAGGTGGCGGAAGATAACTAAACAAGTTCCAGAGCACGTATTTTGGTCAATGCGCTTGAAACGAGTGCATAAGTTCTAGAGCATCGGTGTGTGGTGCGACCGAGACAAGAATGAAATGAAGGTTCTGAAGCATCACTAAAAGATGCAACTGGATCAGAATGAAATGAAAGGTTCTGGAGCATCGCTGAAAGATGCAGCTGGAGCAGCAACAGAATGGAAGGTTCCAGAGTATCACTGAAAGTTGCAGCCAGAGCAGCAACAGAATGGAAGGTTCCAAAGCATTGCTGAAAGATGCAGCTAGAGCAGCAACAAATTGAAAGGTTCTGGAGCATCGCTGAAAGATGTAGTCGAAGCAGCAACGGAATGGAAGGTTCCAGAGCATTGCTGAAAGATGCAACCAGAGCAGCAACGGAATGAAAGGTTCTGGAGCATCACTAAAAGATGCAGCCGGAGTAGCAATGGAATGAAAGGTTCCAGAGCATCGCTGAAAGATGTAGCTGGAGCAGCAATGGAATGGAAGGTTTAAGTGACATGGAAAAGAATCTTCATGACTTTGAACCTTAGTATAGAATGCCTCCTCATCATGATAAGCTCTATTCAAGTTCTGGAGCATCGGGCTTTGAAAACGTCAAGTTTTGGAGCATCGGTATCATAACGTTCCAGAGCATCCTTGGAGGGTGCTCCGAAAGTTACTTTCTGCTTTTTGAGAAGTTCTACAAAAATATGGAAAATATTTAGCTAAGTCCAAAAATGATAGAAGATTAAATGAAGGGAAATATATCAGCATACATGTCCATTTATTTTATTATTTTTATTTTATATATATATATATTATTTATTTTTATTTTTAAACAGCAGCCTAACATTTTTACTAAATAGACTCTGTCGTGGCAGAGTCAACACATTGGACCTTACCATGCATTTCGACCATCCTTGTAAAGTCTTCCCTATTGATTGGCTTATGGTAGACACGTAAGCGATGACCATTAACCAATAGAGTTCGCATGTCACCATCAATTGGCTTTAACTGAATAGTTTCATTCGAAAATAATTCCTCAACTTCATAAGGTCCCAACCAGTGAGTTCTGAGCTTGCCCTTATGGTCTTTGTATTTAGAATCAAATAACAAGGCCCAGTCCCCATTATGAAACTCCTTTTCCTTAATATGTTTACCGTGCCATACCTTCCGTTGATGCTAAATTAGTTCAGTTTGATGAATAGCGTCTAAATAAAGTTCATCTAATTCGCTCAGTTGCAAAACTCTTTCAACTTGGGCTTTTTTTAAATCTAGACCTAATTCCATTGTCGTTCGTAGAGTTTGTAACTCGAACTCAAAGGGAAGAAGAGGCTTCTTCCCAAAACTAGCTCATAAGGACTGAATCCAGTCATAGATTTCTAGGTAGTATTGTATGCCCATACAGCTTTAGGGAGCTTCCTGGCCCAATCTTTTCTTCCGAAGAGATTGTTTTTGTTAGAATATTTTCTAGTTCTCTATTAGTCACTTCTACTTGGTCGTTCGCTTGAGGGTGGTAAGGAGATGAATTTCTATGGCTTACTTGAAAATGATTGGTAAATGCCAGAAGCACTCGAGACATGAATTGGGGTCCTTCATTAGTTACAATAGTTCGAGGGGCTCCAAATTTAAGGAAGATTTTATTATAAAGGAAGTCTACGACCTGTTCTTCCCTAGCTATTCTCAAGGCTTGAACTTCTGCCCACTTTGTCAAGTATTCAATGCAAACTAGTATATACTCTTTCCCTTGAGAGGAAGGATCTATGGGTCCGATGAAATCTAAACCTCATTTTTCAAATGGTTCAAGAACTACCTGAGGTTGCAACGACATTTCCGAAGAAGCAGTTGGTCTTCCTACCCTCTGAAATTCATCACAATGATGCACATAGTTCTTAATGTCTTTGTGCATTGAGGGCCAATAGTATCTGACACCTAGGACTTTGTGGGAAGTTCTCTTTGCAGAGTAATGTCCTCCCGATGGTTCATCGTGACAGGCCCTCAAAATGCTATAGGTTTCATCAGCTCTTACACATCTCCTCAAAATCATGTCAGGACCACAACGAAATAACATTCTATGAATCCACTTGAACGGGGCACTCTCTCTGATTAGTCACTTCTTTTGCTTAGATGTGAATCCAAGAGGTATCTCAGATGTAGCTAAATAGTTAGCGATATTTGCAAACCAAGGTGATTTTACAGAAACTGCAAATAGATTTTCATCTGGAAAATCATCTTGTACAGGGGTAATGTCATCTTCTTCATGTTTGATTCATGACAGAAAATCGACTACCACATTATATTTCCCTAGTTTATCAAGAATCGTGGCATTAAACTCTTGAAGAAGCAATAGCCATCTCATGATTCGACCATTTACCATAGGTTTGTTCATTAGGTACTTCACAGCTGAGTGATTCATGTAAACCATGACCTTATACCCTGTAATATAATGACGGAATTTCTTGATAGCATGAACAACAACCAAATTCTTTTTATGTTGTATAATTCTTTTCTGCCAAAGTAAGAATTTTGCTAATAAAATATATAGCATACTTCCCCCCGTTCTCATCTTCTTGTCCCAAAACTACTCTGATAGCCTCGTCAAAAGCATCAACATAGATATGAAAGGGAATACTGCAGTTTGGCCCTCTCAGAACAGGAACTGAGACAAGTTTTTCTTTGATTGCTTCAAATGATTGTTGACACTCAAATGTCTAGACAAACTCTACTTCTTTTTGTAAAAGAGAGAACATAGGAGCTGCAATTTTACTAAAGCCTTTTATGAATCTTCTGTAGTAGCCAACATGTCCAAGAAAAATTCTTACGTCTATCTGAGTTTGAGGAGTTGTCAACTGTTGGATGACTTCAATTTTCTTAGGTTCGACCTTTATTCCCTCTGAGAAAATATGATGACCCAAGACTATTCCTTGCTCCACCATTATTAAGCATTTGTCATGGCTAAGGGATAGTCTATTTTCCTCACAAACTTGCAGAACTTGATCTAGGTTTTGAAGGTCTTCATCATAGTTTGATCCATAGACTGTAAAATCATCCATATAAACATCTACACAGTCATTAGCGAGAGTAGAAAATATAGCAAGAACAACTCTCTGGAAGGTTGTTGGAGCATTGCATAATCCAAAGGAAGCACTCTATATACAAATGTGCCCCAAGGGTAGGTAAACGTGGTTTTGTCTTGGTCTTCTGGAGCAACCTGTGTCTGATTATAACCACTAAATCCATCGAGAAAAGAGAAATACTTCCTCCCGGCCAAGTTGTCCAGGACTTGATCAACAAATGGTAAGGGAAAATAGTCTCTATAAGTGGCTTTATTAAGTTCTCGATAGTCTACACAGATTCTCCACTTCCCATTTTTCTTTGGGACTACCACCATAGGTGATACCCATTTACTATTAGAGATTGATAAATAAATTCAGCACGAAGGAGTCTCTCAATCTCAATTTTGACCAAATCCTTTAATGCAGGATTGAGTCTCCTTTGCGGCTAGCGAACATGCCTTATATTGATATCAGTATAAATGTGATGAGTACAAACACTTGGGTGAATTCCCCTCATGTCCATATAATCCCAAGCAAAAGCTTTGGATCTTTGTACCTACATATTAAATAACTTATCTTCCTGAGTTTTTGTCAACCAGCTATTGATATTCAAGGTTTTTCCTGGTAATAGCATTATCGATTTTGTTCTAGGATGAACTGCAGTTACAGTATACATAGGTTGTAACAACGTATTAAGAGGACAACTATGAGGTACCAGTTCGTGAAACCTTGTGATATCCTCATAGAAATGACTTGTTTTGGGAATCATATTTGCTAAGGGACACAACATTCCCATTGTAGCATAACTGTGCTCTATTCCACTTATATCAATTGGCTGCCCAAAAATTCTTGGAGCATCTACCATTTCCTCCTCATTCTGGGTTATAGCAAGGCATGCTATCTCGTTTACTAACTCTTCTTCTAGTTCTTTCCCGTGTTGTTTAATTACCACCATGGCTAGGGAGGCTAAACTATCTGAACCATTTGATTCCTCAAGTTCATCAACCCAAACTTTTTCATGCTTAGTAGGCTTAGCAGGGGGATATAAGAACAAGTGTTTGCTATCCTGGCCATGCGAAATGGTCATTCCTCCTTCCCTACAATCAATCTTAGCAACAACCGTAGCTAGCCACGGTCTTCCAAGGATTATAGGATAGCTATCCTTAGGTGTAAGCGATTGAATCACCTACAAGTCGACTGGATAATCCCATCCATCAACTTTGACAAGGACATTTTTAATGACACCCTTCGGGATGGCTATAGACTGATTTGCCATTTGTAAGACTGTGGCTGTAGGACGTAAATCAGTTAACCCTAATTTTTCCATTACATCCACTGTCATCACATTAATAGCTGCTCCTAGATCCATTAGTGCATTTGGTATTGTTACCTCATTGACCGTAATAATTATAAGAGGACTTCCAGGATCATTGTATTTCGGAGCAATAGTCTTTCCAGACAAAAAATCAGCTAAATAACCATCAATATGAATGGTGTTTATCGTTTTTGGCTTCCTCCCTGGTGTTTTGATACATAACTATTTTATTAACTGGTTTAATTCAGGGATTTCTTTTATTTCTTGCAACAAAGGAACTTCAATTTGCAACTGTTTAATCTCCTGAATTAACGCAGTTTCCGTAGCCAAAGATACTTCTGAAGTATTTTTCGGAGTTATGGACTTTAAATGTTTTGGATATGGTGCCATCCTTTTCTTTCTTGGAATAGGATCCTCCTTATTTTGACTTAAGAGCGGATCCTCCTCCCCCTAAGACAAGTCAGCAGCCCCTGCCATTGAAAAAGGCTCGTTGTCTTGAGGAGTAATATCCTGCTTAGACGATGTGTCTCTTGTTGGACTAGTAGGCTTAGTTTCCTCCTCTATTTCTTCAATGGTTGGTGGTTGAAGAGTTCGACCAGAATGCAACTGCACATTTTTGAAGTGTATTGCATTAAGCCCAGTAACATTTTCATGTTCGGTAGAATAGACTGGCGTATTTTGGCGATTATTTTTAGGATTGGGAAGCAGTTGCACTGGAAGCTGAGGTTGGTTTATTTTCTCATGTTGAGGAGGGTTCTGAGCTGGGGGGTAACAAGTTCTGTTGTTGATTCCTCCTTGGCTCAGTATAGAACTGATTTTGTGCCCGATTCCATTGGGGTACTATATGTTTTTGGTACCACTGTTGTTGGGGTTGATTTGGCCATTGTTGATTGCCCCATGTGTGGTTTGTCCAATCACGTGATCCCCAAGAAGGAGTTCCCCAATTAGGTTGAGGTGGAGGTGACTGATTCCAAGATGGAGTCCATTGATAATGAGCCCAGTTATTTTGTAGTCTCCATGCAAGATTAGGATTATGTCCATAAGGAAAATTACCTCCTTGACGTTGGTTTAAAGCATGTATTTCTTCTTCAACCTGAATGGTTTTTTTCTTAGTATTCTTAATATCCGATAAAAGCTCACACTGGTTTGTAGGATGATTTTGCTCACATAATTGACAAACATTGACTTTATCCAAAGGACACTCACGCAACAGATTCTTATTCCGACACCTTGGACAATAAATTGACAAGGTCTCAGGGTTGCGGGTTTTAGCTTGTATGCCATCTAGAGTGGTATTCAACTGTATGAGAATATCCATTTTTAGATTTGCTATTTCTTCGTGGAGCTTACCTATCTCATTAGACCCTTTAAAAATATTGGTTTTGCGGATTCCTCCCCTAGTACGGGAGAAATTCCGACAAAGCTCGCATATTTCTTCAAGAGTTAATTGAGATATGTCACCTTTTCCCATTAAATCAAGGTTTCGTCAAGCATCATCATCAAGACCTTTAAGAAATATTGTTTTGAGAATCTCTACACTAATGGTCGTTTCTCCACACCTCTTGGAGAGGAAGAGGAACCTATCGAGATAATCCTCTAAACTTTCATCCTCATTTTGCCTTAGCTTAAACAACTCCTCCTTACAATCACTTACCCTACAGTAACTCTGGTATTTGTGCAAGAAAACAGCCTCCATCTCTTCCCAGGATGTTATACTACCAAAACCCAATCCCATAAACCAGCGCATTGTTGAGTCCTTCAAAGTTGACAGAAAAATCTTCAACTTTTGATTGTCATTCTTATAATCATATCTGACATAGGACTTTAAATTCAAAGAGAAATTGGTCAGGGTCTTTCGAAGGCAAGCCACGAAAGGTTGGAAGGAAAGCTAGAGAAATGTTCTTCATGGCAGTATCATCATCAACGTCCAACGTAATAGGATAAGTAAACGTTCTAGGAGGCTGAGGTTCATTGTGGTTAGGTTCAGCTCTACAATCTCCCATGATGTTTAGAAGAGTATGTTCCTCAAAAACAATTTCCTCGATATCTGGCTATTCTGTCGGTTGCTCAACAGGTAAATAATGGAAAGCCTCAGGTGGAGTAGGCTCAAATAATTCTTCTGAAGTGTGGTCATCTGAGCCTTGGGCTTCCCTATGTATGATAGGTACGTATTTTGGGGGGGTTTTTGGTATAAAACGTCTGTGAGGGCCCCTTTTCTTGACCATGCAGAAAAGAAAGCCAACTAAGATATTTTTGGCATAAAACTTTGTTATTCAAACCGTTCTCCTAATAACACTTTAAGCAAAAAGACTTTCAGAGGATTTTTTAGAAGTATCCTCGACAACAACACCAAAAAGTGATAGGCTGTCATTAGGTCCTACTACTTTAGAATAATTGAATGTCAATTGTCGATCGGGTAGTGTCCAAGGCAGTTTGCAGAAGGAGATTATTCAAACAACCCATTTTATATTTTCAGTTTTTCTTTTAAACTACAAAAGTCGAGACTAAACCAAAGCCATTACTACTTAACTCAAAAATGATCTTACTCTAAGAAAATCAAGGAATACTAAATTAAAAGGCATAAGACAACTAATCTAGAAAACATTGCTACTAAACTAGAAAGCATGGAAACAAGTAAACTAAACAACTGGTAAACTACAGAAACAAAAAAGTAAGGAAATAAACAATTAAGCATCTTCTAAACAATAAAGGAATATTATCAACTACAAAAGAAAAATTATTCAAATTAAAGACAATGGTGCTCTGAAACAACTCACTTGACTCTTCAACAACTTGTTATTTCCTACTGAACAACAATTTATCTTAAACAAAGGGAATAACTTAATCAATAAAATACTTATCTATCTAGGCTATCTCCCCTCGAGTGGCCAGCTCGTGGGCTACTACTTCGTCTTTAACTCACATAAACTATAGATTCTCAAATCTTCTTACAACATACAGTCACCATCATTCAAATTTAACAGTTACCAATAAATAGAAATCAGATAACTCATTTCAACAGTGATTTGCAAATCCATGTAAATAGCATAACGATATACTTCTCTCTATTTTTTATTACTTATGAAATTACAGTTTTATAGATAACTTTCTAACTAAATCCTAAATTTACAATGGCATGGATAGCAATTGAAAAAGTCTTCCTTAACTTAAAACTAACTTGATGTCTTTAAAACTTTTAAAACATGTAGAAGGCTCGAGAAGAGCCATAAAGTTTTGAACAACCGAATTTTAAAGAACTAAAACTGAATCTTCGACACATCATCTAGGCATCCAGGAGTGGGTTCGCAACATTACTTTGAGGCACGTGCTGGCTAAAATTTTGCAACAGCCGCATGATGACCTGTTAATCCCTACAACAACACTCAAATCAACCCATTAAACCTGCTTTGGACAATTTCCTCAATTGATCAAAAGAAAGAAAGAAAGCATAATTTTTCTTAAAATAAGTAATTACTTCTCCTAAAGTTTAATAAATTGGCACAAGCTTAGGATTGAATTAGCAAGAATGAGCTTTCCAAATTTTATTATTATGAGGTTATTTTTACCTCATCACTTGCCCAAATAGCTAGAGCCCTAGGTCTATCCTATACTTCTTCCTAGGGTAGATGTTACTCCCTAGATGGATCCCCAGTTCCTATTATAGGTCAAATCAAAGATGCTCAAGTAGCCCTAGCTGCTTTTCCCAAAAAGAGACTAAAATTGATTATATTGGTTGTTGGCATTCCTACAAGCTATGGTATGTTGTTGAGTAGGAGTTTTTGTAAGGATTTAGGGGGAGAAATTCAGATGGATTGATCTCATGCTTTGATACCCTTGGATGGAAAGAAGATACGCTTGAATCCTGAACCTAAGGCCAAGTTCACTATATTAAAGTCTGGAGATCTAAGAGCAGATATTTTGTTTGTTGAAATGGGACCAGGAGCCTATATGTGCACTTCTAACCAAGAGGAAAATTCAAATCCTATTAGCCCCAATTTGGTAAATGAATTATGGAACCTTGAATTCGATTGAATTTGTGCTAATGTTGGGTCAGGTGCTAGAATAGTCTTCATTTCGCCTGACAGCTATAGGTTTCCGTTTGCTTTCAAATTGGAGTTTGCTAATACCAATAATACAGCCGAGTATTAAGCAAAACTTCTCGGTTTGAGTGTAGCCAAAGAAAAAGGTATCAAGCAATTAAGGGCTATAGGGGACATAGAATTAGTGGTGAAGCAGGTGAGAAAAAATTACACTATAAAAAATAATCGGCTCAAACATTATAGGAACAAAGTTTGGGACTACATAGAAGATTTTCATGCTTTTTCTATAGAATTTGTTCCCAAGGAATGAAATGCTAGGGTTGATTCTCTAGCAGTTTTTGCGTCATTACTCTTGCCTCACCCAAATTTCAAAAATAAGTCCTATAGAATTGAAATTGTGTACAGGCCTAGTGTTCCTGACAATGCAAGTGTTCAATGATGATCAACAGATTATTTATTTTTTCAAGAAAGCTAAAGCCTTTGCTCACATCTATTTCAAAGGAAGTGATGATACAAGTAATGATGCTTTAGAAGGTGATATTGTGATCCCTGATAAAAAGGATACAAAGGTTTTCAACTGAAAGGTAACAAAATTCCAAACTGCCTAGTTTCTCTTGAACATTTATTTAATAGGCATGATCAATATTTAAAGCACAAAGGTAAAATCTATGTTGAAGCATCCACTGAATATGATAAAGTGAATATCGGTACATAAGAAGATCCCAAGATGGTTTGAATTGGGAAGTGTTGTTCCAAACAAGAGAGAGAGAGAGAGAGAGAGAGAGAGAGAGAGAGAGAGAGAGAGAGAGAGAGAGAGAGAGATTGCTCTCTCTATTGACACGTTACAGGGATATGTTTTCATGGTGCTATGTAGATTTGAAAAAGTTTAGAAATGGAGAATTCCAACATAAGATTCCACTAAAACCTAGTGCCACACCTTTCAGATAGAAACAACAAAATTATAACCCAAAAATTGCAGAGGCTATTTTCAATGAGATTAATAAGATGCTCAAAGCCAAGATTATTTACCCCATCCATCATTCCACATGGGTAGCTAATATAGTTCCTATGAGAAATAAAAATGGGGAAATAAGGATACGCGCTGATTTCAGGAATTTAAACCAGGCATCTTTGAAAGATAATTACCTGCTACCTGTGATGGATCATATTCTGTAAACGATTGTTGGCTTTGAGATGATGTCCATGCTTGATGGTTTCTCAGGTTATAACCAGGTTGAAGTAGCTACAGAAGACTAGCATAAGATGACATTCACCACACCCATTGGTGTTTTTTCCTACAACATAATGCCATTCGGCCTTCTTAATGCAGGAGCCACCTTTTAGAGGGCTATGGACTTATCTTTTGGTGATATCAAGAATAAGATTATAGTAATCTATTTGGATGATCTAATAGTTTTTTCTAAAAAGAGGGCCAATCATTTGCATGACTTGGAAATAGTGTTGCAGCGTTGCAGAGAAGAGGGTATCTCTTTAAACCCTAAGAAATCTATTTTTGTTGTAACTGAGGGGAAAATTTTAGGTCACATTATTTCAAAGGATGGAATTAAGATAGATCCAGAGAAAAGTGAAAGAAATCATGCAGTTGGGACTACCCACCAACAAATATGGTACCGAGTCTTTCTTCGATCAGGTAAATTTTTGAAGGAGGTTCGTTCCGGAATTTGTCAGGTTGACGAAGCCCATCTCTGATATGATGAAAGATTGCCTAGTGTTTAAATGTAGTAACAAAGGAAAATAAGATTTTGTAGATATCAAAACCGTAATTGCTAATGCCCCCACTTTGGTTCATCTTGAGTTTAATTAAGACTTCATCATATATAGTTATGCCTCTGAGCATACCTTGTCGGCCATATTACTGCAAAAGAATGAGCAGGGTTTTGAAGTCCCTATCTCCTTTATGAGCACTCCTTTAAAGAAATATGAACTCAAATACTCGTCGCTTGAAAAACACGCATATGTTGTTGTAAAATCCCTCAAGAGTTTCAGGTTCTACATTCTCAATTCTCATATTATTGTTTTCATTCCTGAAATTGTAGTGAAAGTATTCTTACTCAGCAGGATATTGGATGTAACAAGAGAGGATCTTGGATTGCTCAAATTCAGGAATATGATGTAGATATTAAGCCCACTAATCTAGTGAGAGGAAAGGGTCTAGCCAAAATGATTTTTGAAAGTAAACCTATGGAAGAGGAGGAATTACCATTAGTATTATTCACAAGTACAACTGATGATTGGTTTTTTGATGTTTCCCATTTCCTAACCTATGGTGATTGCCTGTCACATTTATCATCTAGAGAAAAGAGGAACTTAAAGCTTAAATAAAATAAGTATGTTCTCTGGGAGGGAAATTTGTATAAAAAGGTGTAGATGGGACCTTCTTAAGGTGTGCGGATAAGGAACAACAAAAGAAGCTATTAGAAGCTTTTCATAGTGAGGCATGTGGGGGACATTTTTCAGCTTTTGTGACAACCTTTAAAATCCTACGTCATAGGTTCCATTGGCCAGGCATGTTTAAATATGTGTATGAGTGGGTATCAAAATGTGAAAAGTGATTAAAGTTCACTGGTAGACTGCAGCTTGCTGCCTTACCTTTGAAACCTGTGGTAATCAATGAGCCCTTTCAACAGTGGGGTCTGGATTTTATTGGGCCAATCAACCCGAATTCAAGTGTGGGACATACACACAAATTGACTACTACAAACTAGTTCACTAAATGGGTGGAAGCTATTCATGTGAATCACACCACCACTGAGGTTGTCTGTAACTTTCTGAAGGAGAACATCTTGGTTAGATTTGGAGTGCCCAAGAAAATTGTTGTTGATAATGCTAGCTCTTTTTCCTCTGCTGAGATTACCCTTTTCTGCTATGACTATGGTATTAGTCTTGCTCATTCATTTGATTATTATCCACAAGGTAATGGACAGGCAGAGTCAAGCAATAAAAAATTGATCTCCATTATTAAGAAGTTGGTTGATGAAAATCAAAGGGGATGGCATAAAAAGCTATATGAAACTCTATGGGCTGATAGGGTTACCTGTAAAGAGCTATTGGAATGTCCCCTTTCCAATTAGTATATGGTATTGATATTACTTTTCCTACACCATTGGAGATTTCAGTGCTCAATTTACAAAAGGCTATTGAGGATGGATAATTCTAGATTGCTTTAGAGAAATGGGTTATGTATCTAAATAAACTGGAGGAAGAAAGGGAAGTTGTAGTGGATAAAATTACCAAACATTAGTAAATGGTGAAGAATTTTTTTGATAAAAGGGCTAGACAAAGAATTTTTGTAGTGGGTGATTCAGTTCTTCTCTAGGATAGGAGAAGAGAGGCGAAGGGGGAACATAAGAAATTTGATTCTCTCTGGAAAGGGCCCTTCATAATCAAACAACTTGCTAGTGATCATGCATTTCGATTGGTTTATCCTGATGGTATTGCTCTGCCTCTTGCCTACAATGGGAAAGATTTAAAACTTCTTGATTGATGGTTTCTTTGGGACCGTCCTTGTACACAATTTATTTTTTGTTTGTTTGGTTTTTGTTTTGTTTGGATTTTTACTCTATTTCCCAATGAATAAGGCGTTATGTCATGTTTCTGGTTTCTCCGTGTCCTATCAGTCCTGGTCCCCATTTAGAGCCAATGTTACCTATGGGTATTATTTTTGTCATTTAATAGTAAAATCTTATCTTCCTTGGTCTTTGTTTTCTCATTTTATGCCTGATTCTAAGATTTTTTCATCATCTTTGCCTTTGTCACAGGGTCTTTGCATTTCCTAATCTCTTGTCACATGTTCTTTAGCTTTTGAAACTTAGGTCATTGGTGCCCAATGCTTTTAAACCTTTTCACCGGGTTCACGTTTTCCCTAACCTCCTGACGGTTTTACTTGTTCCTTCTTGATGGCATTCGATGTGTCGGTCTAGTGTGTAGTCAGTGAAACAAAAGTTTTCATAACTTTGTAACTTGAGTTAGAAATTTTCAGTTGTCCGTAACAAGAGGATGTGTTTTTCATTCCATCCATTTCGAGGAGCCGCCTATGCATTTAATGAGGCATACAATATAACCTGGAGATGTCTTATCAAGATTTTTTTTAAACTGCACAAATCTTGAGGTTTTATTTACTGAGAATTTAAACAAGGCATCACATTAATTAAACACCAAACACACGTCTTATTGTTCTCATGTAATTAAAGGTGGTGGAGATTTGTTCACTTGAGTTCTCAGTTGTGCTGCTATTTTTTGTAATTATCTTTCAAGCAAGTAGGTTTTCCTTTGTTCATTGTGAGGTCATGTAGTTCGAAATTGGAAATCGTTGGCTTGGCGTGAGGGACACAAATTTGGGATCTTTTAACCTAGATGAATTCTGGGCATGATTGGAAAGTAACATAAAATCTTCCATCAACACAAAACTGTTAGAAAGTGGTTTAGCTCATGCTGGAGGTTTCCCAGAAGTTATCCTATGTGTGGACTTGGTTGGCGCATGTGCAAGGAGATATATTCCAGGAACGAGGGAGATAGACAAAACTGTTGTTTCCAGAATTTCTCCTGAAACCATTTCCCATGCGCTAAGGATCCCTGAGAGGGCACCTATAAAAAGAGATGTCAGCTGCTATAGCTAGTGAGTTTTTCAAAGCTAAAGAAGACTGGTGCAAGAATTCTATAGCCAAAGGTTGGTTGAGGTTGGAGAAGAAAGGTAAGTCATAGTTACCTACTAAACTTAAAAGAACACATTTCAAAGGAGAAATTGTAGATCCCATTGCGCGGTTGCATCACATTGTTGGGAATGCATAAATTGAATCTTTTGAGGGCTGGATGTGTCAATTTATTTTGGTTATCTATGATGAAAATGTGTTCATAGACTAGGCTAAGGTAATTTTCTTTCATTTGAATGAACAATTAGTTAATTTCTAGAAAACTACCACCTTCAATATGTGCTCTTGCTTGATATATGTTATAGCCAGTCAAAGATCTTTCTGGCCAGGATTAAAACCGTAGGTACCTCAAACTTCTAGCATGCCTGTATATAAATGTTACCCACAGTTCACTAAGCAGGTTGTAATGGGATAATTTTGCCTTCTTAATGATGCATTCTTGATGGAGGTTGTAAGGAAATTAGATGGAAACCCTGAAGTGCATTTTTCTCCTAAATCGATATCTTTGGTATCAAATTTTGGAAGTTTCTATATTCAATTTGAAAGGTTTTCATATGTGAGAATAAAAGGTTATGAGAAAGCCCCATTAAAATTACCTAGGTATCTGGAAGATTTGTTGGTGTTTCTGGAAGTCTGTAGATAAATGGCCTTAGTGAATGTGAAGTATATGAGTATGGGGAAGTAGGGTTATCATTTCCCATTGGTGACTCCTTCTTTTACATGCAAAAATAACTAGATAGCTAAAGGTGCTAAAAGAGTTCTCAAAGAATATAATCTCCAATATTTATTCATGAGGGCTAATTTTGATAGCAAGAGTTTCGTGAAGCAGAATTTGTATGGAGAAGGTTCATACCAACATCAGTCTTCTATTGAATATTTTTGGGAAGATTGTGTTGATGAAAATGAGGTTTTGAAAAGGGATTATATGAGGTTAACCCTCAGACAAATTCAAGCATTTGGTATTTCAATCCAAGTTCTTGAGAACGCCACTGAAGATTCGGTGGTCATTGATCCAAAATATGAAAATTTGTCTGATAAACCTCATCCCAAGGTTGACTAGAGTAGGAATCAATTTTTTATGTGCGAGCTGCCCCAGTGCTGAAAAGAACTCAAGATTGGTTAGAAGGGAGATCTAGACTAGCTGGTGGTTCTAATCATGAACCAAAATCATCTCAAAGGAATGAACATAAGTCCACCCAAACTGTTGTAGTAAGTGCATCATCAGAGAGGTTGGCTCTTAGGTCTTCAAGCTCAAATTCAAAGTCTGGGGGTGATGGTGAGAAACCTGAGGAGATGACTAAATTGAAGTTAGTACGTGAACAAGATAGTGTATCTACCCCAGTTCCTAAAAAGAAGACCAACCAAGAAAAGCCCGTGTCTGAAGATTTAGATGCCATTTTCAAGCAAATTGTTGAAGATACTAATTTCCCTCCTTTGTCTGAAGTACCTTCTTCCCTAAGAGAGAATACATCTATCCTCCCTATTGAATCAAAGGAAATTGTTCATGGAAACAAAGATGCTATTTTAGTAGAAGATTCCTTAGTATGGCTAAAAAAGCAGTGAAGAAAAAGAGGAAACATACTCCTACAACAACCGTTGGAGTAGATACAGTTGTGAAGTTACTGCAGTATTCCTCAAGGCCAAAGAAAGATAAGAAAATGTCAAGAATGTTGGCTGATCCTACTTATGGGAATCCAATATTAGAAATTGCATACCCCATGAAGGACTTGAATGATGATGAGATAACAAAGGCTGATTATAAGATCACACATGTTGATATGGGCTTGCAAACATTAGAAGGTGATGTGTATAATGCAAATTATTTAGTCAATGCCTTGATTAAGTGGGTAAAGGAAGAAAGAAAAGAAAAGGTGAATTTGGAAACCCAAGCCCTTGATTTAAAGAATTTTATTTCTTCCCTAGTTCCCTCTGCTATATCCAATGAAGCCTCAAGTTCTCAGAGAGTATATATTGATGCATCTTCGATGCAATTAATCAGAAAGAATCTGGGCTATTCCAAAGTTGTCAATGAATGGATAAATGAAATGTCTCAGGAGATTACCCTCTTTATCAGTAAATTCATGCTTTTCTACACTCATGTTGTTGATAAGAGGAAATAATTGATGACAAATTTAAATGACAAAGTTAAGGTAGATCAGAAAAGATTAGACTAGCCTCTATGTACTCTCACAAGAAATGAAATAATCGATTTCCATGGATCGAATGAAGTTGGTTAATGAACAAATTGTGAATGATCCAAAGGAGTTAGATCCTTCTTGGTCTGATTCATTGAGTTGGAAATTGGGCATTTATGATAACCTGGTAAAGGAAATTTCTGAAATAATTAAAAGGTATTTGGATATGCTGGTGGAGATCAAAAGTAACTATCATGACTTAAAGGTTGATATCACCAATGAGTTTGATGAGAAGATTCTGGATGCTAGGGAAATTTTTCTAAAGTTTAAAGAGGTATTCAACAAGGAGATAGAAGATCCTACCATGTCGACCAAAGAGTCTTTTTCAAAACTCAGAAAAATGCAAGTCTACCTTGATTCTTTTAAAACTGAAGCAAGTAGGAGATCTAAAACTCTGATCAATTCTGAAGCTGCTCTATCCAAATTGAGAACTGGACTGCAAATTACTGTAACACTAGGGAGCAAAGAAATACTTGCAATTGTTTCCAGGTATAGAGATTACAAAACCAGGATGAAGGCACAAGAGGAACTCTTGTGAAAGGGAGCGGTCATGAATCTAGGAGATGAAGAGGTTGAGGCGAGAAGAATTGATGCTTAGTTTTTTTTAGTATTTCATGACACTTTAGTTTATTTTGGCTCTTTTAAGTTTAAGAATTATTTTATTCGGTATGGTTACTTTCAAGAAACTGTTACCAAAGTCAGTTGACTATGTTTTAAATAAGGGATTGGTTGATAGTGTTGAGATCTTTTGGGAAAACTTTCATTTACTCATTAGAGAAAAACCTTTGTTATCTTGATTTATTGTTTTCTGTTATTTTGATATAGAAAATTGTGGTGGAGTTTATGCATTCGTAATCTTTAAATTATGGTGTATGAATCATTTTTTCTTATGTTGAATATTGTGCTATGAGTGATCTATTATTGGAATGGTTTATGCTTTGAATTGTTGCATCATTGTAGTATGATTTATCTGTGAATAAGGATGTTGTGGTGATTTTGATTCAATATTATCTATGAATTATTTCAATTTTTTCATATGAAGTCTGTTAATGCCTTTAAATATTTTTGGTTAAAAGCCCCTTCCTTTATTTGCTTTTTGGTTAAAAGAAACTCTAGTTAAAAATTATTCATTGGATATCAAGCGAAGGTAGCTGCCACCTTTTAAAATATGTAGAGAATTAGTCTGAAATTTATATCATTACTGATTCAACTGTGGTTACATTTGTCACCTTAGTGGGCATGAGAATATAGAGTTAGGTGATAAATCTGTCAACCAACAAAAGAAACATTTGAGGGTATATCCCTCCTATTTGATGATAGTTGTAGTGCAACTATTTTCCCTCCATCTCAGTCTCTAGAGAATGTTCAAAATCAGTTTCCAGTGGTACCTTGTTTGTCACCTCCTATTGTGATTGGGCATGTTCCTGATTGTTTTGTGGCATCATCTTCCAAGGTCTTGGTGACACATGAGAAGATTTTAGAGACATCATCATACATTTTCATGCTTCTTTCTTTCAACTCCTATTTGGAGTGGGAAGCATACTTGCATTTGTACTTTTTTTTGTTTCTTCCAAAAGGGAGACAAGTTGTTTGTCAACATTGGATCATGTTTTGTCTTCAGACACTTTCCATTTTTGCAGATGATTACACATTGTGAGGGGATACATAGGCTCTCTCTTTCCCTCTTATGGGGGGGACATTGATTGTATATAAATGATGTATGTGTTCCTTGGGGGTGTGATTGAATCCTCCATCCATGCATCATTTTTCTTTTCTTTTTTGTTTTGGAGAGGGGTTTTTTCCCATAGGGTTTTTCTCCTTTTCTCCAATTGTGAGAGATTTCTTTTTGCATTGTAAATGGGTACCTAACATGGTTGTGTAGTTGGGACCCATATTGCATCTTCATTTTTTCATAATAATTATCCCTAAGTTGCACTTAATGTGGAGTGTTGGAGTAAATGGTTTTTACCATTTACCCGCTTAAGCTTACTTAGGTAGAATAGTTTAATTAAACTCTCAAGTGGTTTCTTTCTCATATCGGGAAGTTTTACACTCGCCATATATTTCATGCCTTTATAAGGCACTCTGTACATTATGTATTTTATCTCAATTCATTCACTCTTGTTCTAGTGAAATGGCCTTGTGTTGCCTCTCTCATACTTTGTGAAGGTTTTGTTTTTCAGATGGTGCTCTTGGGAGGTGGATGACACCAAAAATGCCTATCCTTTGACATAGGAAGACCTTGTACAAAAATCCAAACTAATGATCTGCCACTTCCTCTCTGAAATTTTGTGAGGATATAAAAGTCCTACTAGTGATGACATCTTGTTTTCACCCTCTGGCACTCTAGACAACTCGATACAAACCTTGCAACATCTCTCTTCATTCCTTTTAGAAATGTAGTGGTTTCACATCAGTTAAAAGTTTTGTTACTCTAGGATGTCCTAAACATGGTGCAAAATGAACTTCCTTCCACACAATATTCCTTAACTCCTCAGAGTCTAGTACATACATCCTTCCTTTGAATCTTATAAATCCATCTAGATCAAAATTAAACCATTCATACCTCAAATCTTGATGATCATTCACAAGAGCTTGTTTCAATTGCTCATAGTTTTCATCTCCCTTGGACTTCTTTCACACTTCATTCTTGAAAAAAATTTGAATAGATATCATCGAGGGGATATGCCTCCTCTGACTTTGGGAATCAACAACTCAATTTTCTTTTCCCTTTATATAATTGATTTCAAAATCATAATCTGATATTAGCTCAAGCCATCTCCTTTCATGAGCATTTAGATTTGGTTGGGTAAAAAAATATTTTAGACCATGATGGTCTATTTTTAACTCCAAAACTTTCCCAAACAAATAATGCCTCCATATTTACAAAGCATGAACAATTGTTGCCAACTCAAAATCATGTGGAGCATAGTTGTGTTCATATATCTTCCATTTTCTAGACTCATAAGTGATAACTTGTCCTTCTTTCATAAGCATCCTACCTAATTCCTTTTCCCAAGGCATCAATGATAACCATAAATTGGCCTTCCAAATCAAGAACTTATAGAATTGGTGTTGTGGTTACTTCTCTTTTATTTGGTTAAATTCCTTTAACATTTTTTTGACCATCCAAATCCTTTTCTAACAAATCATGCAACTAAGCCTTCAACTCCAACAACTTTGTTGTGGTCATTTGATAATAAACTAAGGTTTTGATCTGAGATCTACGTCTATGGAGAAGTCAAAAATTTTCTTAGGAAGTAATCCAAGCAATTTGACTAGGAATACATCATCAAATCTATTGAATAGGGTACTTATCTATATTTGATCTTTTCTTGATCCATATACTCCTCTTCTTCCCTTCCTTAGTGTTTTCTGGGACTCAATACATTAAATCATCTTACAAGATGACCTCTTTTAATCATCTATTTTCTCCATTTTTACCATAAAGAGTTGAAATTATTCTTTCTTGGCCTTCATCAGTTGAATTGTTGATATTTTCCTTAACTTCACCTCACTAGGTGTACCTTGAAAATATACTTTATTCCCAAGGTTGCCTAGGCATTCTACTGTTTTAGTGTAGCACTCAACCTTGGCCCTATGCCTCCATAACCATTTTAACATGAGAATAACATCAAAAGATCCAAAAGGGTTACTTACAGATTTACTCTATTTGACAAACTTGGAAGTTCAATCTTAGCTTCGACCAAACACTGCTCTACTTGAGCTCTTATTTGGTTAGCATACTTTACTAACCAAAGATTTTCTTTGCAACCAAATTTTTTAAGAATTTTTATCTATAATTGTAGTGGTGTGAACTTTCAACCTTGGAAAATTTCTCATTTATTTTACCTTTACTTTAAAAAATATATGTTGGATGATGCAAACCTACCACTATCAGCTTATTCCTTCCACGTGGCCTTGTATTTTTATGTTGGTGGAGGAATTTTTTTTGAGGATGCGCGTGCATCATGCAGACGTTCATGCATCACACTTATGTCTTGACAGGATTCCTACCTTTAGAATCTATAGAACAATTATGTCTTTAGTTGGTTGTGAAGGTAACATCTTCTATCCTCCCTTGACCGACAAAAAATGACCTATTACCTCCATTTTGGCAATTCAAACTAACTTCTTCACTCTTTCATGCAATTCTCTCACTCTCTTATTCATTCTTGCAACTTCTTACTCATTCGTTCACTCTCTCAAGCTCACTCTTACTCTCTTCTTGATGATTATTTCTCTCTACTTGGTTTCTACAATTTTCTTGTTGCAACTCCACCATATTTGTAGGTTGATGAAGCTCCATTCTCTTGGTATGGTGTCATCTCTTCCTCTCAACCTTGAGTACTAGCAGGAGGAAAGGTGATATTGCTCTTATTATTTTGTTTGCATCATTGTGTCTTATAGAGTAGCATTAAATTTGTATTTTCACTCTATTAGATAGTGTACTTTACATTCTCTTCTTTATTGATTTATATAGCTTGTTGCATATCTGATTGTTTGTGGAGGTGGGAACACCAAAGTGGGGGTCTGACTGAGGAAAACTTTGAAATGTAGCCCAAAATTTTTCCCATTTCCGTGTGTGAAGGTGTTTGTTCATCCCTTTGGAGTTGAAGTTGAAGAATTGAAGCATGGGTGGAGTGGTACCTTTTCATTTCCTTTCTTTTTAATTTTTGCATTAGAGTATTTTCTAGTATTCTTCTTGTTGTACTTTCTATTTTATATAATTTCCTTGTTAAAATATAACTCAATCAATCGGGTCGATTAGCAAGCCCTTTGTGTTTTATGTTTGTTTGTTAGATCCCTATCTATATAGGACACCAACACATCCTTGAGATGTCAATGCATCACACTAGAGTCTGGTTCCCATGCTACCATCCTCAGGCAGTGAGTTGTCTGGTTTGCAATCTGAAACCTTTGAGGCTAGTTCACCTGATTTTTGAAACACCTGTCAAACAACTTGAGGTAGTCTAGGGTAGTTCATTCCCTTAGGCTCTCTCATGACTTGGATTCTTGGGGTGACGAATCCCCCTTCTCTACAATAATTCTTGGTGGTTTCATTTTCTTCATAACCTTAGATACTTGGGCTAATCAATTTCATTTATCATCAATATGCCTTGACTCCAAATTGTCCATGCCCACTCTTGGTGGTGCGTTCATGATTTTTGTCATATTTACCCTTGTGAGATGCTTCCTTTTCTAACCTACTATGGCCTCTAACATTTACTCCAAGGTACCAAATCTCATTCTTGTTTCAATTACCATTGCTAGGATTTAATCTTGTTTTTTTTATGTGGGGCTATCAAAAGGTTGTCCTACCTCCTAGCTACCTACAATTTATTTTTGTTCGAAACATGTTGAATTTTCTACTTCACCTAAATTTTTTAGTTTATGCTTACAATTAGTCCCTCTAATTTATCACTTGTAACATATAAATTTATCATATTCATTTATTCAACTTAATCAAATATAAATTTTACTATATTACTCATGGATTACATAGTATCCTTATTTAATGCATAATTTTTGACTATTTACGACTATAGGTTGCTACTAGAAGAGGGATCTCCACAGGTTCTTCTTCACCCTTAGAGTCAAAATTTTTTTTTGAATGGTGGATATACTCACAGGTACTCATCCATAACCTTCTTATTAATCACAGGTGCATTCCTACTACAACCAAAGGGCATCTCCCTACGAGTTGTTGGTTTGACTGGTTTGACCACAAAGATAGGATCAATGGCTTCCACAATTACTATATCGTGTTGCTTCTTCTCTAGCCAAATATGCTTGAGTGTGTCAACCAGTGTCTCACAATTAGCCAACCAAACACCTCTTGTGTAGTTAATATGGTTACGAAGTTTAACCTCTGAGGACGACTCTTTCTTACTCCCAAAGTTAGAAAACTTTTAGGAAAATGGCATCCTTATCATTTTCCTTGTTCTTATTTTTCTCGTAATTCTAACATAAGAACATTTCAAATATTAGATACTGGTAATGTTTAAGAAAAAACTTATGTAATGAACTCATAGGTCCAAGTGTTGAACCTAGTAGCTCTGATACCACATGTAATATACTCAATTCTTACTCTATGTTTTTCACCTAAGTTTTAACTGATCATGAAGTGAATAATTCAAAGTTTCCAAAACATAATGGTAAAAATTTTCTTTTTCAATAACATAATTACATGTTGCATAAATAATTTCACTTGTCATTATATAAATGAAATAATTGTTGTGGCAGGGATTTGCACCCGATGCCAAGCTGAAAGGCTCAACAATCCCATGCAACATGGGACTACTCTTAGGCTATGGGTACCCTATGGTGAGAGTAGACCTCTAGATTATGGGCTGGCTCCCCTTTAGATATCTTAAAAATACTAATACTTGACAGGGAAAAAGGGTAAGAAGGATGTCTTTATAATTTTAAACCTATCACTAATAGGTGATACACCAAAGATAAAACTTGATAATTCTGCTGAAAATCATAAACCCACTCAACTAATGAAGCTATACTATCTCACAACTCAATTACACATTCTTGTAATAACAATTCTTATGAATTTTTTTAGCTTTCTGATGTTCATAAAAAGGAAAACAAGGGTGCTTTCACAATTTTAGTACACCAGAACAATAAACACAATCACAAACCTGCACTATAACATTCCACTCTTTGCATTCAATATTGAAGGAATATTGATAAAAGTAAAGGGAAACAAAATATTTTTATCATATCATTCACTAACAATACTGGAACCAAAAATATTTGAGGAAACAATATCCTTTAATTGAAAACCAGGAGTTTATTGCATTTCAAGGCAAATATTCTTTACAAAGTGACTGTAAATCTCATAAGAAATGAGTTACAAAGTATGAGTATGCTATACAAAAGTGACCAAAAACTAAACTCTAGAGAATGTGAGAAGAGAGAAAGACATAGATAAAAGGCTCCAAAAATTTTAATTTTCAATTTTGGCTCCAACTGGCTTGATGAGCTCATGTCTTCTAACTAAAACCTCTCCTTCAAATTAGGCACTTGAATGAAACAAAACTCCTCAAAAATAGGGTTGTAACTACTAGAAACATGGAGTCAAGTGCCTCAAAATCATCCTTGACTCATAATCCATCCACTTGAACTCTTAAACTAAAGATGAACTACTAATTAAGTGACCAAATATCTATTTTTCCTCCATAATGTTTGTCAATCTCCTTTAAATCTCCAGTTACGTACATTTAACTCATGAGTTAAAGGCCAACACAATTATTTTTGCATCTTAAATATTATTAATGTGATTTATAATGCATCACTTTAATAGTATTTAACATTAGAAATTGGATGAAAAAATAAAATCAAAAGGAAAATCCCTAATACCTACGTGGGTATTCGTTGAAGGAAAAGACTTTTTTAAACAAAGGTAAAAAGCCTAAGTGTTGGAAATCGGCTCCTAGGGTAAAAACAAACCCTAAACAACCACATGGTCATTCACTTCATTCTTTTCCTTCTTCTCTAGCTTTTATGTTGCCATGAGGGTTTCTGAAGCTATTTTGGTGCATGCCATAACTTTCAACTTGCATATTTCTATTTTTTCTTGAGGGTTTCTGAAGCTACTTGTGCAGGTAAGTTTCATTTCAGTGCTAGGAACTCCATTTGTACAGAAAATAGTAGAAGTGCTTGACATATTTGCTTTCTTTTGATGCTCAACCTCAAGCTCTGTATTTTTCTTTGTGCATTTGAGGAAAATATAGAGGGTTTCATCTTTTATGTACATTGTATCCTCATGTTTACTTGCATCCTACTCTACATCCTTTCTCTATGTTTTCATGCTCAACTTGAGCTCACTCTACTTATAAATGAAAATATTAAGCAAGAACTTTTCTTTTCTCTTCTATTTTTTTGTAGAAAAACATGCTCCATTTGAGCTCTGTTTGCAAAAAATGGATATATTCTGGTTTTCCCTCATTATCATTCACTATACCATGGCTTATTTGTTGTTTATGTGGTTTTTCTTGAAATTCAGAGGTCTTACTACCCTGGCTAAGAGTTTTATGATTTTCCATGGCTCTATTTATGCTTATCTCTTTCCCTGTTTGCAAAAGCAGAGGACTGGTTATCTCCATGGCCATGACCATGCATTCTCTTGTAGGTATCTAGGGTTCCTCCTACATATGGCTTGGCCATTCCCTGATATGAAGATACATTTTAATTCTTATTATTCCTCATCTTTGTATTTAATATGGCATCCTTACATTTCATTTTCTTGAGAGAATGGAGGAAAACCCTATCTCTAAGCATGGCTTCATACTCATTTATCCTCTTTTACATTATGAGTTTCTTTCCTCAAGGTTGCGGCCTCCACATTTCCTTTCAGTTTATTTTGAAAAAAATAAAAATAAGCATCTTTATTTTTATGATGCCATGCAATGGCAGCCACCAGTGTCATAATCCCTTTATTATGATAAGATCGAGCAAGATCATAATACGAATGAGACTTCATGAGAGGGCAGCCAGTTAAAACAAGAGCTATGTTAGTCAACTGTTCCATAAGAAAATGTTGTTGTGTGAAGAAAAAATGGTTTTCAAAATGATTTAATATCATTGCACAGTACGGGTATAATTCATAACTAAACACATTTTCTCTCTTGACAACTTTGTAGTATGTCCATATCACCATTCTCTGTGAATACAACCCTTATGTACTTGAAACCCTTACTTTTCCCTTATGTTTGAACCGTCATTACTCTTTTTCACTTCTTTTATGATCAATGATCCCATACTATCTTTGTTATATGGTATCACTATGATTGACACATTTGATTATCTTTATACCTTGAAAGTTTCACAATTCATGTATGCTATCTTTTATCTCCATATAATAGTGACTTAGTTTATTGGCATATTACTGTCCCTTTACAATAATGAATTAGTTTCCTGATTGAAAAAGCATTAACAAGTTGGCATATTAGTTGTTCTCCCATGCTCTACTTTCCATGACAATATCTTTTAAATGCAACAGTGCATGGCTCGCTTGAACCATATTTGAAAGTCTATATCAAAAACCTTGCTTGGTAACCACTTTATGGTGATATTCAACTTGTCATTTGATTGGACTATCTCAAGGCATTTACAAGCCTCTGTAATAGCTTTTTTTATTGATAAAAATGCTCCTTGCATTGCAAACTTGTCTTAATTGTACTTGAAAATGATGAGCAATATCATGTGATTGCTATGGTGAATGCACACTCCATATCCCTCTCAAACATTGAGAGGGTAGCATGTTGGGCTCAACCCTTGTGGAAGCCCATTTTAATCCACATGCTTTGATGTTTAACAAATAGATATTGCAATGATATTCAACATGTACCTACATAATGAAAAAATATGTTAGATAAAATAATGAACTCAAAAGTTGATGAATATGGATGATGATCTTCTACTTTGTTGGTATGAACACAATGATACTACAAAAAATCACTTCAATGCTTTATGATAGTACATTATATGTTTGTTGAAATTGAATTGTATATGATTAGAAAATGTGTCCTGAGCTCTAACAAAATCTTTCTCAACACCTATAGGAACTCTAGAGCAATGGAGCAACCTTCTGGAGGACTCAAGAGTTGTCTAGAGATGCAATAGATCAATGTCCATCCTTGCCACCTAGGAAATGATGGATTCCTTTTCATTTTATATGCTCTTCTTTTCTTCAAATGTATAGTCTAACTTTTGTATTGTATTGAAGTAAGTTAATCCCATGGCTTGTGTGGGACACTATACACTGTAATTATCAATGAAATATAGTTTTTATGCAAACACTTTTGTGCAATCTTTCACTTCTGTACAAAATCATAATGTAATGCAATTAGTTTGATAATTCAATGTGTACCTTTTATCTTTACTTGTAAATGTTGTTCCAGCTCTACCTGATTGAGCTAAAAGTGAAATTAGGTAACATTTTTGGCGAAATCTACTATATGTTTTCCTGCTAAACATCTAGACTAGTTGCCTGAAGCTATCCATTGGGCATAGAGCCAATATAAATCTGACAACACTTGAAAAACAATCCTTTCACACTATTGTAACTCATTATAACACTGCTATAACTCATTATATAGTTATGTTGAATAGATATTTGTTGTTTTTCACATTGAACATTTAATTATGTGTTATGACTGATGAATATCTATTTTGTTGAATTATAATGAGTGACAAAAAAGAACTTCCTTACCCTCCCCACTAAAACTCAAAGAAAACTAACCAATTGTGCAAAACAACACTTAGGGAAATAAAAATGCATTTAAACTATGTTCAGCAACACTTATTTGATACCTGCAACCTACTCTAAAATGTGCAATTCAAATCATACCTCAGAAGCAATGCTTGAGGTGAATCCCATTAACTAGGATTGGTTCCACTTTACCATCTAACTTAGAAAGTTGAAAGGAATTATGTTCTTTACACTCAGAAATAATGTAAGGCCCACTCTAGAATGCATCAAACTTGGAATGTTTTCTAGGTTTGCTTTTAATTTCATCCCACTTCAGCACTATATCACCTTCTTGGAATATTCTTGGGGATTCCTTCTTGTCAAATGACCTCTTCATTTGTGCTTGGTGTTGTTCTATCTTCTTCATTGCTTCACTTCTATTCTCCTCTAGCTCAACCAACTAAGCCAATCTCGTTGTCATAGGTTCCTCTTCAATCATGTCAAGCTGATTGACTAGATCAAGGGCTCAAAGTTCAAGGGATATAGGTAGCCTTGCCTCTTTTCCATACACAAGCATGTATGGTGATAGTCCTGTTCACCTCTTTGGAGTAATTATATCAACCCACAAGGTTGATTTCAACTTGGTATGCCAATCTCTTTGATTTCCTTCCATAGTTCTTTTAATGATCCTCAGGAGGTTCTTATTTGTGGACTCAAATTGTCCATTGCCTTGAGGATAGTAGTTAGAAGAAGTATTTAGATACACACCATTTCTAACTACCCAATCAGATATCCTAGTTCCTATGAAAGCAAGTGCATTATCTGAAACTATTGATTCGGGAACTCCAAACCTTATTATCAACTCCTCATAAAAGTTTAGAATAGTTGTCTCACAAGCCTCCTTTAGTGCCACAACCTCAGTTCATTTTGTGAAATAATCAATGGTTGTGATCACCCACTTGTGGCCAACACTTGATGGTGGATTAATGACTCCAATGAAGTCTAAACCCCACTTCATGAAGGGTTGTTCAGCCTGAATTGGCTATAATGGGAGGGCTGCCAACTTCTCTTTTCCTGAAAATATTGTGCACTCCTTGCACTTCCTCACCCATGAGTGTGCATCCTTGAAAAAACTAGGCCAATAGTAGCCTCCTTTCATAATCTTAAGAGTTGTAGCTCTTGGTGAGAAATTTCCTCAAGTTGATCCTTCATGAAACTCATGCAAAACTCTATCAACTTGATCAACCTCAATGCATCTTAGCAAAACACCATGGAAATATTTTCTAAAAAGCATACCATTTAAGAGTACATAAGGTATAGATTGCAGCCTATAGTACCTTTTTTTTTCTCAATCCAAACCACGAGGAAACTCTCCAGTTAACAAGTAATGAGTCATTTCTTGTACCCAACTTGTAGAAGAAACATGTATAGTTGTTTGTTCTTGATCTTGAAGAGCTAGGACATCGTCCTATTCCTTAACTAAACTATTTTTACTGTTACAAGCAAGATGATCACATAAACCCTTACCTCTAATTAGCTTGGTAACTTTTATCTCAATGTCATATTCCATAACTTTAGTCACCCAACCAACTCTTTTACCATTCAAGTCCTTATTCAGTAAAAAATACTTAACTGAAGGATGGGAAACCAACAACTTAATCTTGTTGTTAGAAAGCATGTGTTTAAATTTTTTCAAACCTCTAATAACAACAAGTACATGCTTTTCAACAAAATAATACTTAAGCTCATAATATTTGAGACCTTGACTTAAAAAGGCCAAAGGCTGATCTAAACCATGATCATTCTCCTAAACTAACATAGCTGCTATAATATCAATGTTCCCATATGCATACAATATAAAATCTTTTGAAAAATATGGGTTTAACAAAGTAGGAGCAGTTGCAAGTGCTTCCTTAATAAGCTCAAAACTCCTTTTTCCATCCTTGGTCCAGTTGAAAGAAATATTTTTCCTTAACGTTGAAGTAAGAGGCATTAATAACCCAACAACATCCAGAATAAACCTTCTAACAAAATAGATTATAGGCAAGAAACTGTGTAGCCTCTTCTTGTGTGCTGGTAAAGGAAGAGAACGGATGCCACTTACTCTTTCCGAATCAATGGTGATGCCATGTTTTGATACAATATATCCTAGCAACTTACCTTCATGGACAAAAAAAACACACTTCTTTGGGTTGAGAGATATACCAAACTCTCTACACCTTTCAAAGATGTTTTTTAGGTGGGCCAAGTGTTCATTTAATTTTTTTGAAAAAATAGTTATGTCATCCAAATAAACTAGCACAATTTTATACATCAAACCTTTGAAAGCCATGTCCATAGCTTTTTTAAAAGTAGCCCCAACATTAGACAAGACAAATGGCATTTTCTTGTAAGACATAGTGCCCCATTTAGTTGTAAATGTTGTTTTAAATTGATCCTCTTTCTTAACTAAAATCTGATTATATCCTGAGAAGCCATCTAATAAAGAAAAACTCTCAAAACCTTAAACAACTTGAAGGATTTGTTCCATGGAAGGTAATGGGTGATGACCTTTTAGGGAGGCTCTATTAAGGTCTCTGAAATCAACACAAAGTCTGATTTCACCATTTTTCTTTCACACTAGAACAAGATTGGATACCCAAGAGGTATGATTGATTGGAAATATTATGCTTCTCTCAATAAGTTTATTCAACTCTTTGATCATGAGGGGCTCAATCTTGGGATTAAGTGGCCTTTATTTTTGTCTTATAGGTTTGGCATTAGGCTCAAGCTCAATGGTATGTTGGGAAATAGTAGGATAAAAACTCTTCAAATCTTAATACTCCCATGCAAAAATATCACTGAACTCTTGACAAAGTAAAACAAATGCATGTCTTTCCTCTAATGTGCATACCTTTCCAAGCTTTAAAAGCTTATCCTTCAAAATTTGAACATCTTGATAATGATCTTCTTTGATATGCATGCTGGATTTTTCCTTCCTTACTTGGTCATCAGCATTGAAGATTGACTCCAATGTCACCAAGCCTTTGGGTAGTTTGTTTGTTTTCAGCTGTATGATTTGATCTTCATACTGCTATCTGAGTTTTCTTTATTATCGTTAGAAAATTCTGCCTCTTCCCTCAAGAAGTTTATGATTTGTTGATCACTGTCATAAACTTTCCAATGCTCATTATTGTTAGGAATAGAAGATCTAACAATGACTTTAATGTACTGATGTTCCTTAGTTTTTCTAATGTCACTAGGAATATAATTTTGAGCTCCTATGGCAACTAATCTATTAGCATATTTATTTTCACTTCTGGGAATGGAAAACAAATTAAAAGCTTGAAAATATTTAATATGATCCCATACTCTATGCTTATAAGACTTCAAAAGATCATTTTTGGTAGTATGGAGACCTCTAACCTAATTAACAATCAATTCTATATTTCCAAAAAATTGTAAACAACAAATACCTCTCCTTCTTGCCCAATGGAGACCATGAATCAAAGCCTCATACTCAGCTGTATTATTAGTGCAGCTAAATGTGAACCTAAAAGCTGAATAATACTTGTCACCACTAGGATAAATGAGCATGCAACCCCCTCCAACACCATTTTTACTCCTTGAACCATCAAAATACATCTTCCATACTTCATTTGCTTGCTGATTGGACTGATTTTCAATACTTTTTTCAAGATTAGGCATGAAATAATTCAGTTCATGCATCAAATAAATTCCCAAGTTTACCTCTTCATATTTTTCATTGAAGAAATTATTAACATTATCAGTTTCCCACTCATCTAGAAGGACATCAAGAATATCCTAAATCTATGTTTTTGTCTTATTGGTTGCAAGAACTTCTTCATGATCAAAAAGAGCTGAATTAACATCAACTAATGCATTGATAACACTTGGATTATAGGGCTCAATGTGGTCTTTAGCAATAGGTTTTGATATAATGGTAAACTTTGGTGCCATACCTAGTCCTGAAGAGCATATGAGTCCAATCAGAAGACAAGAATCCTGCAATTTTAGCAGTGCAATCTCTTGATAAAAATATGCCAAAATATGGGGGTAGTTCTATGACATAAATGTCTTGAGGTATAGAGAAGTTTGGACATGCGTGCAAGGTCAGACTTAGATTCTTGATAACTCCTACAATGTTAACAACAGTCACATCTAGTTGGACTACCCCCTTTTGTAATGGTTCATACTCTATTCCCAGATTATCAACAATTTTTTTGGGCATTACAAAACTACTAGCGCCCGAGTCAATCATACAATTATGCACCAAATGTTGGCCAACGATTAGAGTTACATAAAATGGGGGTGGCTTGGATATATTGGTATGTTGTTCTCTCATCTCTTGTGAATCATTAGCAAGTACAACCTTAGAGACTGCTGGATAGACACCTCATTTGACAAAGAAAACTTGGAAAATGCCTCATGCAACAAATCTTTTTGCCCAGGAAGTGCTAAATAATCCCACATAGAAACACTAACATGTTTTTTATTCATATGGTCTAAATTATTAAAATTACTAGTAATAACCTTCTGCTATCCTTTAGGCACAACAAAATCTCCTTGTACTTGTGCTGGTTGAATTGGTGCTTTAGGCTAATCTTTGACAACCACATGTGGTATTCTTGGCAGAATATGAATGTACTATGAAGAAGAAGGCCCCACTTGGCCTTGTGAACTTGTAAATGACTGAAGCCTACTACCCCAAGTCAACTACCCTTTTCTTAGACCTTGTATTGGATGTGACAAGAGTATTTGACTAATTTTGTGACCCCACAAAACTCCTCACCTTGCATATTCATCAAAGTGACATCCCTACTACCTTGTTCCATATGAGTAGATTGTTGTTCATGAAACTCTTGCGATGAATCTCTTGGAACAACAACACTATTTTGTGACATTAAAGCTTGATTCAACATTCCATCAGAACAAGTGGACTAGTTATGTGGTAGATTACAAGGAAAAAACCACTCATAATCAACTGCCATGTTGTTTTGAACTAGTACCATCTCCCTAGAAGAGCTAGGTGCATTGGGGTTATAGGGCTGAAAATGCCTTTGATTAAAATTCCTCCTTTGAACTTGAGGATTAGCTTGGTATGTTGGCCTATTAGGCTGAAATGGAGCTTGATACGGAGCTTGGTAAGGTGGCTGGTAATGCTGATTTTTGATATTGACTAACTCATTACCAAAAGTTTGTAAAGTATTTTGTATATTATCATTTTGCTCCTTAATACTTATCAGCTCTTGGAATTGACATGGGACAACATTCTCTTGAGCTGCAACTTGATTATTAAATGTTGAAAATGAAGGGACAACAACTATAGTGGGTGGTATAATAGGGACAATTGGTTGCACCTCAACAAAAAATAGAATTGGAGGCCTAGGTGCTATCTTTCCAGCTTGAGTTAAACTATTTTTAGCCCTTATAGCAACATCAAATGATGTTGGTATTGAATTCCCACCCATAGACTGTATCATAAGTGAAATATCACTATTCAAAGCTTTGAGATAAAACAAAAATGCATAATCATTTGAAGGTTTTACCGAGGATGGAATCCTATTCCAAATCTTCTTGAAGCGGTAGTTGAAGTCCACCAAATTTTCATGTGGATTTGTTTTGATGGCAGTGAGTTGCTCCACCAGTGAAAGATGATATGATTTGTCCTCGAATTTCCTATTCAATTGCTCTCTTAGCTAGTCCCATGTTGCAATTGAATTAACAACAAGGCCTCTTAACCATTGGAGGGCTTTACCCTTGAGAGAAGCCTCCAAGAGCCTCATTGCAACATTTTACTCAGTAATATGATTCAATCCACACAACGAGGCCACATCTCTAATGTGTTCTATGGCAGGTGTATGATCCTCTCTAGTGAAAAAAGGTAGACTCTTAAGGGCTACTGCTGGTATATCATTATGTTGGGCAAGATTCAAGGGACTTCCTTGATCAAAAGAGACAAAGGGATGATTCCTAAGTGGTTGATTATGATCCATAGTGACTCTTGAAGGATTGGAACTACTAGGAACAATAGAACTTGCTGGTATTTGAGTTGCAGAGCTTGAAAAAAGAGGATTGCTATAATTTGAAACTGGATTTGTTGCATTCTTAACTACCTTAGTACTTCTTGGTAGTAGCTCAGAATGCTCAATAGGATCTGCACTTTGTCTGGTTTGATATTTTCTCATAAGCTTAACCATTGAAACTGTTGATACCAAATCTTTAGAGTCACCAAGAGTGAAAACTTTCCTTCTTGAAGGCTGAAATGCTTCTGCTCACACCAAAAGAGCAGCAAAATAAAGCTCTTTTTGAACTGGAAAATTAGTTCAAGGTCCCACCGAGCGTGCCAAAAACTATTGTCACAGGGATTTGCACTTGATGCCAAGCTGAAAGTTCAACAATCTTGTGTAGTATGGGACTAATCTTAGGCTGTGGGTACCCTATGGTGAGAGTAGACCTCCAGATTATGGGTTGGCTCCCCTTTAGATATATTAAAAATACTAATGCTTGACAAGGAAAAAAGGTAAGAAGAATGTGCTTATAATTTTAAACCTATCAGTAATAGGTGATACACCAAAGGTAAAACTTGATAATGTTGCTGAAACTCACAAAACCACTCAACTAATGAAGCTGTAATATCTCACAAATCAGTTACACATGCTTGCAAAAATAATTCTTATGAAAGGTTTTAGGTTTCTGATGTTCATATAAAGGAAAATAATGTTGCTTTCACAATTTTAGTACACCAGAACAATAAACACAATCATAGACCTGCACTATAACATGCCACTCTTTGCGTTCAATATTGAGGGAATCTCTATAAAAATAAAGGGAAACACAATATTTTTATCATATCATTCACTAACAATATTGGAACCAAAAAATATTTGAGGAGGAAACAAGCTTTTTTTTTTTAAACCAAGATTTTATTGCATTTCAAGGCAAAAATGATTTACAAAATGATTGCAAATCTCATAAGAAATGAGTTACAAAGTATGAGTATGCTACTACAACAATGACCAAAAATCGAACTCTAGAGAAGATTAGAAGAGAAAAAGACATAGATAAAAGGCTCCAAGAATTTAAATTTTGAATTTTTGCTCCAACTAGCTTGATGAGCTTCTTGTCTTCTAATTGAAACCTCTCCTTCAAATTAGGCACTTGACTGAAACAAAACTCCTCAAAAATAGGCACAAAGAGTTCTAAATTTGAAATCAATCTACAGGGGTCGTGCATAACTGAAAATCCACCAAAAATAGGGTTGTAACTGCTAGAAATATGGAGTTAAGTGCCTCAAAATCCTCCTTGAATCATAATCCATCCACTTGGACTCTTAAACTAAAGATGAACTGCTAATTAAGTGACCAAATCTCTATTCTTCCACCATAATGTTTGTCAATCTCCTTTAAATCTCCAGTTACATCCATTTAACTCATGAATTAAAGGCCAACACAATTATTTTTGCATCTTAAATATTATTCAATTGATTTATAATGCATCACTTTAATAGTATTTTACATTAGAAATTGGATACAGAAAGAAAATCAAAAGGAAAATCCCTAATACCTACGCAGATATTAGTTGAAGGAAAATACTTTTTTGAACAAAGGAAAAAAGCCTAAGTGTTGCCAATCGACTCCTAGGGTAAAAGAAAACCCTAAACAACCACATGGTCATTCAATTCATTCTTTTCCTTTTCCTTCTTCTCTTCCTTTTCTACCACCATGAGGGTTTCTAAAGCTATTTTGGTGCATGCCATGGCTTCCAACTTGCATATTTCTATGTTTTCTTGAGGGTTTTTGAAGCTGCTTGTGGAAGTAAGTTTCATTTAAGTGCTACAAACTCCATTTTTATAGAAAATAGTAGAGGTACTTGAAATATCTGTGTTCTTTGATGCTCGACTTCAAGCTCTGTATTTTTCTTTGTGCATTTGAGGAAAATACAGAGGGTTTCATCTTTTCTGTACATTGTATCCTCACGTTTACTTGCTCTCTACTCTACTCTTTTTCTCTTTGCTTTCATGCTCAACTTGAGCCCACTCTACCTATAAATGATAATATTAAGCAGGAAATTTTCTTTTCTCTTCCATTTTCTGTAGAAAAACATGCTCCATTTGAGCTCTGTTTGCAAAAAATGGATATATTCTGGTTTTCCCTCATTACCGTTCACTATACCATGGCTTATTTATTGTTTATGTGGTTTTGATTGACATTCAGAGGTTTTACTGCCCTGACTGAGGGTTTCATGATTTTCCGTGGCTCTATTTATGCTTATTTCTTTCCCTATTTGCAAAAGAAGAGGACTAGTTATCTCCATGGTCGTGGCCATGCATTCTCTTGCAGGTATCTGGGGTTCATCCTACATATGGCTTGGCCATTCCCTGATATGAATATACATTTGCATTTTTGTTATTCCTCGTCTCTATATTTTATTTGACATCTTTGCATTTCATTTGCCTTAGAGAATGGAGGAAAACCCTATCTCTAGGCATGGCTTCATACTCATTTCTCCTCTTTTACATTTTGAGTTTCTTTCCTCAAGGCCGCGGCCTCCACATTTCCTTTCAGCTGATTTAAAAAATTAAAAATAAGCATCTATATTTTTATGATGCCATGTAATGGTGGCTAGCTATGTCATAATCCCTTTACTATGATAAGATCAAGAAAGATCATAATATGAATGAGACTTCATGATAGGGTGGACAATTAAAATAAGAGCTATCTCAATCAACTGATCCACAAGAAAATGTTGTCATGTGAAGAAAAATGGTTTACAAAATCATTTAATACCATTGCACAGTATGAGTATAATTCATAACTAAACACATTTTCTCTCTTGACAACTCTATAGCAGGTCCATATCACCATTCTCTATGAATACAACCCTTATGTACTTGAAACCCTTACTTTTCCTTTCTATTTGAACTGTCACTTCTTTTATGATCAATGATCCCATACCGTCTTTGTTATATGGTATCACTGTGATTGACCACATTTGATGATCTCTATACCTTGAAAGTTTCACAATGTATTGTTATGATGATTTGGTCATGTATGCTATCTTTTATCTCCATATAATAGTGACTTGGTTTATTGGCATATTACTGTCCCTTTACAATAATGAATTAGTTTCCTTACTGAAAAAGCATTAACAAGTTGGCATATTATTTGTTCTCCCATGCTCTACTTTCCATGAAAATATCTTTTAAATGCAACAGTGCATGAATCCCCCAAACCATACTTGATAGTCTATCTCAAAACCCTTGCTTGGTAACTACTTTATGGTGATATTCAACTTATCATTTGATTTGACTGTCCCAAGGAATTTACAAGCCTCCATAATGCCATTTTTTATGCATAAAATTCTCCTTGCATTGCAAACATGTCTGAATTGTACTTAAAATTGATTAGCAATATCACATGATTTCTATGGTGAATGCACACTCCATATCCCTCTCAAACTTTGAGAGGGAAGCAAGCTGGGCTCAACCCTTGTGGGAGCCCATTTTACTCCACATGCGATGGTGTTTAATAGATAGATCTTGCAATGATATTCAACCTGTAACTAAACAGTGAACAAATATGTTAGATAAAACAATGAACTCAGAAGTTGATGAATATGGATGATGATCTTCTGCTTTGTTGGTCTGAACTCAATGATACTGAAAAAACTCACTTCAATGCCTTATGATAGTATATTATATGTTTGTTGAAATTTAAGTGTATATGATTATAAAATGTGTCTTGAGCTCTAAGAAACTCTTTGTCAACACTCGCAGTCATTCTAGAGCAATGGAGCAACCTTCTGGAGTACTCAGGAGTTGTCTGGAGATGCAACAAATCAACTTCCATCCTCACCACCCAGGCAATTATGGATGCCTTTTCCTTTTATATGCTCTTCTTTTCTTCAAATGTATAGTCTACCTTTTGTATTGTATTGAAGTAAGTTAATCCCATGGTTTGTGTGAGACATTATACATTGTAATTATTAATGAAATACAGTTTCTATGCAAACATTTTTTTTCAATCTTTCACTTGTGTACATTTTCATAATGTAATGCAATTAGTTTGATAATTTTATGTGCATATGAATGGGAAAATAGCATAATTCAATGCGTACCTTTTATCTTTACTTGTAAATGTTGTTCCAACTCTACCTAATTGAGTTGAAAGAGAAATTAGGTAACAATAACATAGCTTAAGCTTCATATAATTGAAACTTATCTTTTCAAATATAGATTACAATAGTTTCATGATAATATATTCAATTTCATAATTTACAAAGAGAATTAGGTCAAGGTATCCTTATTTGGATTACTTATTTTATTTCAAAAGTCTTGGTGTGTTGTCTGCATGAGGGAGAGCATCACCCAAGGTCTTTACCTCCAACCACAGATCGACAGTCCCACACACACTTTCCAACTGGAAGTGGCCCTACCCTTCAATGAAGAGTTTAGTATTGGAACCCCTAGTAATGTCATTTGAGTATCTAGTGTTGTGTCCTACATAATACACACGACCATACAACTATAGTTTCCTTCCAACTATGCATGACACTACTGACAAGTTATGCAAACCTATAGAACAATGAACTAACAAGTGCAAGCATTGACTTTTACACTTACTTTGGCCAAAGTTTTGATAAAAATAATCAATCTAATTTCTAAGGAAATGGTGTCGTAAGTTCACCCACCTCTAACTCGACTTGAAAATCCTACTGACCTGTGGTTAACTCTAATTTTGGTTTGACCAAAGGTTAACTAACTCAAATAGATTTTCTTTCAGTAGTGATGACCTCACTAGTGTTAACTAATCAACCAAGTAGGTTTAACACTTCTTACTCGAACACCCATGTTGCATTCTCGTAACATTCTAGGTCTAGGAAACTACCTCTTATTCAAGTCCTTTCTTACTAAGTTGGTAAATGACTTGATAGTTATACTTTCCTGACTAGATCTTTCTAGTTATGTTCATGTAACATCCTGGAACTTGGCAACTACCTTTTACTCAAGTCCTTAGTTTTTAGCCATGGGAGTAACTACTCTCCTATTTTATGCATAATTAGTTAATAGTGAAGGCACAATGTCATCGAATAGACACACCTGGTCTCAATCTAAAGTACTGAAAATATGTTGATATGTATAATAATCTAGTATTAAACTTGAATTGAGGATTACTTCTTCGTATTAAAGTTTCAATTATTCAATGTTTATTCTTTGGCTCCATTCCTAAAGAACTCTATCACACCACACCCTGTCTTGTTACTGATTTACTTTAACCTTCATAGGTAAATAGGATGGTAAATGCAAACATGATTTTGGTATGTTTTTAAATGGTTATGCTTGTTACATGGCCACTTTGTACATCTCCTTACACTCTTCCTCACACTTGAGCAAAAATTATTATACCCCATCACATGGGCTTTCACATTATTATCATTTGCTTCACACACTAGAGCCAACATATTTGTCTCTTTTGGTGCACTAGAGCTATCCCTAAACTTTTACTCATCAATTTGATATGTTAAATCATTCACTTCATAACAAAGTTGGTCCATTTACTAAGATTTTTTCCATCCCTAGACTATGTAGCACATATTGTGTAGTCCTCTAGCTTGAAATTCAAAATTTAACACTTCTAAAGTCGACAATCCTAATTTATAGTTTTTATTAACTAGCTTGTGCATTGAACCTATATCGAGTTGTGTGTCTAAGAATTATATTTAAGGACACCATTTTATGTTGCTTTAATGATAAATTAGATATGCATGATTAGGATAATACATCTACATTTAGCACATAACTCACATCTGAGTCTCAGATTAGTCACAATCTACTAAGAACCTAACACTTACTAATTTCTCTTTTTGATCTTGTTAAATCAATGTTATGACCTAATTGGGCCATCATGTAAGTCAATGCATTTCCCTCTATATATAAAAGTTCCCTAAATTTTATTTTTAGCACCACTAGTTCTTAGACATAATTACAAGCCTAAGTGGATGATATTATGAACATTGTCAATGATTGGCATAACCATGTTGGGAAGAATATAATCAAGTGGAGAGGGAAATATTCACAAAGATAGGTACAATCCACACAATTAGGGACACATCTATTTGGAGGTTAAGTGCCAAGGGAATAAAACATGGACGCGAATTTTTCCAAGCCTTAGAAATCAATTCAATCATATTTATCCCAGGCTCTTGATCAAATATCCATTACAATTTTCCAAGTCTTTGTCACATACATTTTTTATGGTCAAAGTTTACTTTTATATAAATGAGATAAGAACTCTATCTCTTCTCAGTTGTTTCACTTAATTTTACCTTGATTTTTTCAAAACTTTGTTGTTTTGTTTAAACAAATCTAAGGTTTAATCCAATAAAATTTTACCACCTAAACCCCTTGTGGTAGGGTTGATTTATTTCCCTACATTTTGATGAACCCATAACTTTTATGCCTATACTTTAGTGTAGATTTTCTATCTCCAATTTTTCATAGTGTGCATATATTTCTTTAGAATCCATTGTGTTTAGGTTTATGTCTTAGAAGCTCCTAAGATCCTTAAGGCCCTCTTTGTCAAAGTGCTAAGTTAAACCCTAATCTAGAGGTTGACAATTGATTGTGGTTTATTGAATCGTGTGTCAAAACATCTCAAATTGAGTAATAGGATCTTGTATTTATAGACAATCATGGGTCATTAGTTAACATTGAAAAATATTATCGCAATCTCACATTAAAAATTCATATCAAAGAATCATAGAGCTTGCATCAAAATTATGTCAATAGATGCAACATCATAAAATTTCTTTGTATATATCAACAAAGAGGGTCGATCCATTAATAAGGAAGCTCTAAATCATTCCTTTGAATACAACTCCCCAAGATTCTTTTTAGCATCATTTAATTTAGAAAAAAAAAATTACATACATAAAAGGTTAAATATGCATAGCACAAATTTACATTGTGATAGATTATCCCTAAATAGATCTACATGCATTACCTTCTCCCACAATAAAGAACCATTGAAAAAATATATTATAATTTATAAAATGAAGATTTATACTAAAATCAAGACCACAACTATCAAACATAAAATATATAATTGATTACATTAAATTGTCAAAAAAAACTAAACAACTTCTAACCCTCTCATTTACATTTATCAGTATCAACTCTATAATTAATCTAAAGATATATAGCTCAAATTTATTAATTACACTTAATAAGGCACTCTAAATCATTCCTTTCAATACAACTTCCCCAAAGTATTTGTTAGCATCATTTATTTCAGATGGACAAATTTACACACAAATAGATACATTAAAAGTTAAATGAACCATTGGGCAAGTCTATTATAATTTATACACTAAAACTTGATACTAAAATCCAGATCACAACTATTAAACATAATATATATGTTTGATTACAACAAATTGTCAAAAAAAAAAAACCCCTTCTAACCCTCTCATTTAAATTTATTAGTATCAACTCTATAGCTAATTTGAAGATCTACATATCAGATTTATTAAATACACTTACATAAAAAGTAAGGTGCATTTTATTTCTCTACACTAAGTAACCTTATGGACATATGCAGAGGTTTGTAATATTGAAGAGGCATTCCACCAAAGGGGATCAAATAACCAAGCACTGCAATGGATGGATTCATTCTAGAATGAATGGAACACATGGACACCATCCATAACACCAATTGTCTGAGTGTCTTCAGGGAATTTTAAAGAGAAAATGAAGAAACACAAAATTTATAGAAACAAGAATGATAAACAAAATCACAAACACCTAGCCTCACAACACAACAATGACTATAGATCTCCTTATAGAGATTCTCCTCCACTGGCTCAAAGCTCTCTGACCATTGATCTTTCACATAAAGGGATATGTCAAAAACATGAATGGTTATCACAACTTGTGCAAAAAACTTAGAATCATGTCCAATTCCTCTAATAATGAGTACATTCACAACAATAAATGTGTTGAAGAAAACATTCCAAATTGGTAATTTTTTTGAGTTTACTTACACAACAATTGATACATAAAACTAGGAAATAATATTAAAAACATTCCTACAATAGTATGTTAGAAACCATGCCCTCCTACAACTATCTTTGCAACTAATTTTTTGCAAAATTTTTCTTCTGATTATTCCTTTATTCTCATGTATCGTCCACTAATAAAAATGATAGAAAAAATGCTAATACAACTCAACGACAAGGGAGAACCCTAAATGAAACACTATAGTAACTCTAAATTGACACCTGGGGAAGATTCCCCAAAAATGATCATCAAATCAATGGATGGCCTTTGCAATAACTCTTAGTAGCTAAAGCAGTGACACCATAAATGCAGGTAGATGAAACAAGGGTGCATCAAGAAATAATGGCAGTTGTTGAGATTAAAATTTGCAAGTAGACACTTTAGGCATCAAAACATGTCATGAAATCATATCATAAATTCTTGGTTGGTGGAATATGTATTAATGACACCTCAATTTCATTGGAAAAACATCTGAGACATAGTCACAAACCAAAACTATGAAACTTGAGAAATTTGGATTGCTCTAGAACTCAAAATAATGCACTAATAGATTTTGAGAGTTGTTTAGACAAGTGTGGAACTTCTATGGTCATATAAAACACAATCGATTCGATATCATATTCGTGTAAGTTCCTTTGTATAGGATATCAATTTCTATTTGGCATTGGCAAGAAATACACCCCTATCAAGTTCATGCAGAAAGTTTAAGTGCAAGTGAACCTTAGTCGTTGGATACACATCATGTTCACATGGGCACACCTACAAACCATTCTATTGCATTAATGTTCTTCATCAACTTCATGTGGGTTAGAAGGCTCCATTGGGTCACTACGGACAATCGTCCTCTAAGCGGAATGTGTGGAGAAAAAGTGCATCCGCCAAGTGAACAATATATGATCCATATAGGAATTCCTACAGGTGATGTTAGCATGATTTCATCAAAGAGGATGAGATGGACTGAAGAGATTTGGATATTTTGACATCATAATTATGTAAACAAGTTGGGATGATGTCAATATGATGTCATTTACATGTAGACACATGAAAGTGAAGTGGATCGAGCTTGCGAAAAAGGTCATTTGAACTAGATGTAGAACCTTGGGGAGATGAAGTTCAAATGGATGGGGGAAGTCTACAAGGGGTGATGATGTTAGTGAGGTAGGAAGATGGGTCAAAATATGGAAATAGTTCACCTCACCTGGAAATATCTACAAGCCTAGATGAGTAGACCTTTTTGTAGAGAAAAAAAATTCAAGTGAGCCGACTCAAAATGGGCAAAGGGTAGGTTCAAATGGATATTAGGATTCCACAAAATGAAAACTTAGACATTTTTTTAAAATTTTTTACCTTTGCAAGGAGTTGATGCCAAATTGAGCACTTGTAGGAAGATGGATCGAAATCACACAATTGTGTAAAAACCAAGTGGATAGGAAAATGCAGGGGAAAATGGTTGAACCAGATGGAAAGGAAAAACATACATGGGAATAAATTTCACTCCTCAACATATTTCTCAAAACTCTTAAAAGCAACTAGGCATAATTTTCAGTACTCTGCCTATTGGTGCTAATATATTGGAAAAATCCCACCCATGATTGAATTTATTAGATCAATTATAAACCTGGGTAAATGGCTAAGACACAAAAAGAAAAGGGACTCAATTAAAAAGGTAACTCTGAAGTTGAGTCCCAATAGGAGTACCCCATATGTTATTATAAAAGTGATGATGTGATGAATGGGATCTAGACTAAGTGTTAGTAAATTAATTGATTGTATCATTCAGGTATAAAAATTATTTTCGGCTTAAATTAGTATTAATACTATTTAATTGATATTAGAGGGAAGCCACTTGAGACTAGAGTTCTTGTATGTTAGCTTTGGTATTTAGATTCATCTTGGGAGACATGGTGTTGTTGCAAAAATGGATATTTTGGATTGACTAAAGTTATATACCAAATGATTAGTGGAAAGGTATAATCACATTGGGATAGGTGTCTACATTATGTAAAAATAACTTGAGCTAACAAAAAATGGCTCTTGGATCTATGTATCAAAACAATTAGTTTGAATAAATTATTGCAATAGAGGATTGGATCCTTCCATTGTTTAGTCTCTCCAAAATTGACTAACTTAGATTGATCTTTTATGGCCCTACTATAACCACTAGCTAGTCAGTAAGGGGATTTTCTCAAATGGGGTAAAAATGACACAAAATTCTATTAGTATACTTAGATGTCCAAGATATTGATTGCTTATGCAAAATTTGTGCACATTGAGGGAGAAGAGGGAAACTTCTAGGTTAGGGTGTGTTTGGCATGTGGGCTCTCTAATATACTCACCTTGATTAAAAAAAAAATGAAATTAATATTTCAAATCTCTACTATAGATATTACATCATCCCATAGCTACACTATCCCATCTTCAAGGTATAAAGAGAGTAGCTTCCTAGTGCTAAACACTAACTAGTGTAGTAAAAATTTAAAATGGTTGATAGCTTCTTATGGAGAGGCTTATTCTAAATATAGAGGATCTTCCAATATACAAAAAGGTATGTGGAAGTTAAATTATATCCACATATGATGTCTAAGGCCTATATATTGGATTCTAAGAACCCTTCACTTCATTGGAACCTAAAAGAAAATAATAATAATACATAGATATACATATAAATAAGAGAAAGATAATGATTTTATATTATGTTTTTGGTGCCACTTTGAGGGGACAATCCTTGCAATAGAGCATAGACTCCAAGTATAATATTCAATATTCTTTACACTTGCTAATTTATTACAATGCATAGACTCTTGCTAAAGATTACTATCCCATCTATGTGGGATGAATAGTTTTATATGGGTCACTTACAAAGTGTATGCACCCAAGATAATACTAAATTATACCTAATACATATATTTGAATAAAGGTTCCTAACATCTTTCAACCTTGAGTGACCATTCCTTTGGAGGTATTATGAATTTATCTATGCTTTCTAATAATAGAATATTTGTAGATGCCTATAACGATTATATTTTTAACATCATATGCTTTCCCATGGTGCACCATATTTTAAGGACCACAACGTGCATGATTAAAAATCTATCCCATATACATATCCCACTACCCAACATGAAAAATTGGATAGCATCAAAATGCATAAAGAAAAATAAGGTTATTGTAATATGCTTCATTCTCATTTTGAATCATTTGAGAACGACATTGAAGCAATTGATGATCAATCTATTATATTTTCCTCAACATTCCTTACCACAACAAAATTCCTAATAAATTTTTATGGGCCTTTACAAATTAAAAATCATAACCAAAACATGCCTATTGATTATCTCAAAGGTGCTCTTAATGCTTTTAATATAATGAGTTATTTAATCCTCTTTTAACCTATTTTTTGTTCTAGTCACATGGGAAGGCATCCAAATTGCTCTAATGAGTCTCTTCCAATAGATCCATGACACCAAAAGTGATGCATAAGTAAAAAAATACATATTACTCTCTTTTTGAAGATGATATATTTTGGTTTTACCAGTTTTTTACTTTAATGATTTGAATGTTCTTTGCAACTTAGTTATACACAAACCCACCTTAAATGGGGCATTTTTACATAAGAAATCCTACAAACACTCCTTTTTGTTTCATCACTTTTTTTCTATGATGAAAAGCAACAAAGTGTCCACAATACTCTCCCATTTATGTTATCCAATTATATATAACTTTTGCATTCTAGTCTTACACCTGATATGCTCAATAGAGGCAATTTTTTTATTTTCCTTGTTCTCATCTATTATGTATATCTATTTTAACATTAATTATTTGGCCTTTTTGGTGCAGATGATTGTTGTACATTCCTCCTCGTTTATTACCCCTCTTTTTACAATTTTTTTTGTCCTTTTTGATGAATCCGTGATTGTTGTGCTCATCCTTCTCTTTGCTCTTTCATCTTTTGCATAATTTTTTTTTGTCTCTTGCTTACACCTCATATGTTGTGCTTCTCTTATTTCATTGACACTTCCCTTTGTTTCCTTCACACACATGTAAATTACCATCTACACACCACATTGCTTGCCTTCCCCAATTGGGGGCATGTATTGACACTATCTTCTAAACCAAGTAATTTCTTAAAATCCCTTTGGAGACCAATATGATTATACCATACCTTCACATGCCTTTAATTCACATTTTATATTTTTCATTCATTATTTATGATGTCATTTTCATGACATTTCCCTTGTGTTACTTCCATGTTATTGTATTACACCACTATGCTTATGCCATCCTTATATCTCACATTATTATAGATATCTTTATCTTATTGCAAGTACATGATTCTATTTTTCTCTATTTTTTAAAAATCTTAATTTTGATTTAATTTTTAAAAATATGTTAAAATGATGAGTTATCTCTACCATGAAGAACAAATAATGTCTGGATAATTAAATATTATTTTCTTCGCATAACAAATGAATCAATGAAGATGTCTTAGGATTTTACTATAAGGAGGAGTTATCTTCCTCCTTAATTGGTTGAGGATAAATTTGGTAAAATAAAATAAAATAAATTATTCTTTCATGCAACACATTTGTTAACTTGAGCTACTAAGTAGAATTAGCATATTAACTATTGTTCAATTCATCTAATCTTGGAAACGATTTACTTCAACTACCCTTTAACAAAAATTAATACACTTAACTAATCACTGAACTATCATTTAACAAAATTAATAATCACTTAACTGTAGTCAAGTAATTATTTAATTAAATTATATTTTATTTTACTTTAATAAAATTTATTTTATTTTATTATATTATTATCTAATATTTAATTATTATTATTATATTATATGTTTTATTATTATTTTTATTCTCATTATTATCATTTCCACTACTTAATAATTATTTAATTAATACTACTCACATATTATTTGTCCTAGCTTAACGAATATGTTTTAGTTTTGTCAGGGGGAGGGTTGTGACACTTGTCCTTATGTATTGGGAAGCAATATGGGGCCCCATTCTCTATACAAACCTTTTAACACAATTATGTCATTATCTTCAACCTATTACAAACACTTATTTTTATATTAACATATATTACATGACACATTATATGCTCTCTCATGATGATATTTCATGATAGTGTTATCATGTTTCTTAATGCACACATTTTACATAACATTTACATATTGCTCCTACATGATCATGCTTGGAACATGGCTAGTTTGTACATCTCTTTACACTTAACTTCACACTTGAGGGCAACATTCTTATACCCCATCACATGGGCTTTCACATTATTATTATTTGCTTCACACACTAGGGCCAACAAATTTGTCTCTTTGGGTGCACTAGAGTTATCTCTAAACTTGTACTCATCCCTTTGATATGCTAAATAATTCACTTCATAACAAAGTTAGTCTGTTTCCTAAGGTTGTTTTCATCCTTGGACTATGTATCACATATTGTGTAGTCCTCTAGTTTGAAATTCAAAATTTATCACTTCTAAATTCAACAATCGCAATTTATTTTTTATTCATTACCTTGTGTATTGAACCTGTATCGAGTTGTGTGTGTATGAATTATATTTAAGGACACCATCTTAGGTTTCTTTCATGATAATTAGACATTCATAATTAGTATAAAACATCTACATTTATCACATAAGTCATAACTTAGTCTCAAATCAATCAAAATCTACTAAGAATCTAACACTTCCTAGTTTTTCTTTTCAACTAAATCAATTTTGTGACCAAACTGGTTTCCCTTTATCTATAAAAGTCCCCTAAATGTGGCTTTTAGCACCACTAGTTCTTAGACACAATTGCAAGCATAAGTGGGTGATATTATGAAGGCTATCAATGCTTGACATAACTATGTTGGAAATAATATAATCAAGTGAAGAGGGATTGATTTGTGTAGAGAGGGGCATATTCACAAAGAGAGGTACAATCCACATAAGTAAGGAAATATTTGTGTGAAGGTTAAGTGTCCAAGGAATAAAATATGGATATGGATTTGTCCAAGCCTTAAAAATCAATTCAATTATATTTATCTTAGGCTCTTGATCACATATCCAATACAATTTTACAACTCTTTGTCACAAACATTTTTTATGGTCGAAGTTGACCTTTTTATAAATAAGATAAGCACTCTATCTCTTCTCAATTGTTTCCCTTAATTTTGACTTGATTTGTTCAAATCTTTTTTCTTTCAACCTCAACTTGTTTAAACAAATCTAAGGTTTAATCCAAGTATCATTTTATCACCTAAACCCCTTTGGGTAGGTTGATTTATTTCCCAACATTTTGATGAACCCATATTTTCCATGCCTATACTTTAGTGTATATTTTTTATCTTCAATATGTCATAGTGTGTATTTGTTGCTTTTGAATCCATTTTGTTTAACTTGAGATGAAAAGGATGATGTGCCTTGAAATTGAGATGTAAGAGACGGTGTACCTTCAACTTGAGATGTGGAAGGTGGAGTGTCTCCAACTTGAGATGTGAATGCTAATGTACTTTCAACATGACATGTTGTATATGGTGTCCCTTAAACTTCACTTGCGGTAGATGACATGCCCCTAACTTCGAGATTCAATTGTCTCATTGCACAAAGGTTTTGCATTTGTTGCCTTTGTGATGCCAATTCCATATCTCTTACATTGCATGGATATTTCATGTTCCTCTTCAATAGGCATGTCTTTTTCTTTGGTGTTCAATTTCCTTCCTTCACAAAGTTGCCTCATTCTTTCTCTTTTCTTTGCATGCTCAGCTTCATGCTCATACGGTGTTAGATTATTTGCTCATTTTCTTAGTATGATGATTAATTCTACATGTTCATAATTACAAAAAGAACAAAAATAAGTAATGTTCACAAATACAAAAAGAACAAAATCAAATGAAAATGATTACAATTGAACTATGTAAGAAGGTGAAAAGCACAAAACTTCAATTTAAAAAAAAAAACTCATAATAAACATTTGAATTCTAGAGAAATTTAAATATTACATCATATAATCAAATTTGATCTAAAAACTTCAAATTTTCATCAAGATAATATAGTGTGCACCTTAAATCACTCACCAATTAACAATTTAGGTGTATGCATGTTAATGATAGATGCAAGTCGGCAAGAAACATGTATGAGTTGTATAGAAACATTGTCATTGAGACTTTGAAAACACGCCATGGGTTTAAGTCTTGTAGATTCTAGATATTTAACATTATGTTCAATCACACTAATGATTTTATAACAAGGGTGAAGTGTGAGAGTGATCCTTTCTTCTATTACCAAGTATATGCCTCCTATAATGATGTGTATTGATTATCATATTTTTTAGTGCAAGTGTGTAATGAAGATAAAATTGATGAGGGAGAGACAACATGTGTCTGACACTTTGCATATAGATATTGATGGTCAAGCTTGTATTATTTACATCTATAGATAGAGGATGCACCCCATTTCTCTTATCATTTTATGTATATAAAATAGTTAGTTTATGTTCATTCTTTTATATTTTTATATGCATAATTTGTGCTAAAAGCACATCCCAATGTAAATATAAGAGGAAAATAATGAACTAATTGCATTAAAAGAAATGTAAATTACAAACACTTAGAGGAGGATCATGTAGTTACATAGCTACTCTTATGAACAAACTTTATTAATTCAAATTATTATTAGTTTGATTGATAATTTCATAAACCTACATATGGTATAAATAACATAAGTGATTATTTATGCATAAATCATTAAGCAAGGCCGACCAAAATTAAGTAATGTTCACAAATACAAAAAGAACAAATAAAAATGAAAATGATTGCAATTGAACTATGTGAGAAGGTGACAAGCTCAAAATGCATAAAGACAGATAGAATGCACCTTAAAGTTTGAGATTTGATATTACAATTTGCAAATTATGTCATGTTCTTTCATTTTTTGCTTCAAACTCCTTTTTTTTACTTTTTACGCAACTTCCTTCAAATTCAATTTTGAATTATATGTAAATATATTATGATTAATAAAAATTATGAAAATAATGGGTCTATATTCTCAAATTTAAACAAAAAAACTCATAATAAACATTTCAATTCTAGAAACCTGAAAATATTACTTGAGATAATCAAATTTGAACTAAAAACTTCAAATTTTATTCTTCTACATTGTCAAACGAATGAAAAGGTGGTGGAAAGGTGATGGCGTATGCAAAATATGTTGGTGCAAGATGTCAACACCATGAAAAATAATTTCTTTGCCAAATAATGTGCAATAATTAGACAAAAGTAGATAATGTAGGCCCAAAACACATGTCTCGTGCCTTTTTTACCATTTTTAGTAAAGACTATTTGGCGCTCGCCAAATTTGGCGAGCACCAAATAAGCTTTATTCAGATTTTCCAACCCTTCATAAATTGGGAAAGAAGACAATAAGAGATAGAAGAGAAAAAAAAAAAAAAAAAAGAGAGAAGGAAAGGGAATGATGATACACACACACACACAAAGACCCTGACCCATAAACCCTTTACCCTCAATTATAAACCCTAAACTCTATACTGATATCCTCAACTATAAATTGAATACCCTAAACCCTCTACCTTAACCCTATATATGTTATACCATCAACCCTAAACCCTATACCCTCAATCTATACCCTCAACCATACTTCCAATACCCTCAACCTTATAATCAGTACCCTAAACCCTAAATCATACACCCTAAATCCTAAACCCTATACTAATACCCTCGACCTTATAATCAATACCCTAAACCCTAAATCACACACCCTAAATCCTAAATCCTAAACCCTATAATAATATCTTTGACCCTATAGTTCCCTATATGCTAAACCTTCAACCCTATACTTTATACCTTATACCCTTGTAGACACCCAAAAATGTCCTCTTACAATACCTTATCACAACATCACATCATTTAGACATCTTGTAGTATGTTTTGCCCTAGGTACCCATGTCATCATCTAATTAGTTAAATAAATCTTAGTTATTTGACTAATTTCATTTATTTTTGATTTATCCATAATCCCTTTTTCTATAATTAAATAAATATTTATTTAATTAATTATTCATGACCATTTATCCTCTCTAATTAAATAATTATTTTAATTGTTTAATTAGTTATTTATCTATTCTTCTATAATTAAATAAATGTTTATTTATTTAATTATTCATGACCATTTACCCTCTCTAATTAAATAATTGTTTAATTAGTCATTTATCTATTCTTCTATAATTAAATAAATATTTAATTATTTAATTATTCATGACCATTTATCCTCTCTAATTAAATAATTATTTTAATTGTTTAATTAGTCATTTATCTATTTTCTTATAATTAAATAAAATTTTATTTATTTAATTATCTTTTTTACCTTCATCTATAATTAAATAACGATTTTACATTATTTAATTTTCTTTCCACATCATCCCTTATCATTTCATTATCCTTCTCATCTTTTTAGGATTTATTTCAGCATTTATTTCAGCAGGACTTGACATATTAAAATCAGCTTCTTCCATTTTTCCTTCACGTCTCAAAGCAAGAGCACACCTCTTAGAAAACAAAGCTGGAATGAATTTTGTAGCTGTTTGAGAAGACTCTATAGTGGGGAGGACCTCTTCTTGTGGTTTTATCATCTGTTCACAAGCATTAAAATCAGCACTTCCACTTCCATCAGCCTCATTTTGTCAGATTTCGGTCATGTTTTCTAGATTTTAATTAAGTCTCATTTTATTAGTTGCTTTTAGTTAATTTAGAGTTATTTTAGTTAGATTTTTTTTAGATTTTTAGTTTTTTAAATTAGCATTTAGTTAAATTTTCTTAGTTTTTTAATTAGCTTTTTAAATTTTTACACTAGATTTTTAGATTTTTTAATTAACTTTTAATTAGATTTTTAGATTAGTTCTAATTTAGATTTAGATTTAGTTTTATCATAATTTTGTCATACACACTTCAAATCGTACAAACGAGGACTTATTGGAAAGATGACATGATGAATTTCACAATGGTGTCAAAATCATCAGGTGAATGTGTCATTTTCAGTACTCTTTTATCATTCAAATTTAAACTTGCATTTAAACTTAAAAAGAGCATATCTTGAGCAAAATTGATCCAATTTCGATAAATTTTCTTTGAAGTGCATGAAATCTTCTGAATTTTCTATTTATGTAATCCATTCAGTTGTATAAATTCATCATAATCAAATTTTTATCAGACTTCATCTTTTTCATATCATGCTTTTCTATGCAAGTTTATATATTCTTTACCAATTTGGTGGCTTGCAGGTGCATCAAAAGAGCTGGTGTAGCATTGGGATCAATCACAACATCAATTTGGAAAGCGAATAATCAGGTGCGCTCATTTCATATTTCATCTCTAAATCTTGTTTACAAACACATTTGGATTTTGGATCTTAAAATGAATCTTGGCTTCAATCACATACCAGATTAAAATTAACCATTATCTTCGATCACATCTTGATTTGGGATCTAAAAAGAACAAGTGCTTCCACTGTTTTCTTACACACATCTTATATCTAAGGGTCAATTAACAACTGTGAGTGTGAATAAAGTGTGTGTGTTGATCAAAAACACCTCACTTGGTTCGCTTTTGTCATAACCTTCTTAGGAGGCCTACTTGGAGCACACACCACTCCAAGGGACGACCTCAAATCGAAGTGTGAATCTAAAGACACACTTATTTGGAAGTTGAAATCATGTCACTCTTGGCTAAGACCCAAAGAACTTTATACCTTTGGGAAGTGAAGGTGAAGGGTGGGTTACCCCTTTCTCCCAACTATGTGGTAGGATTTTTCTTTCAAATCATCCCTAATCAACCTCATGCATCATAGCTTGAGACCTAATTGGACATACCCACTTGAATAACATTAGGCTTGTTGTTGTGTATTTGAGTGTTTCTTCATCATAACATTTAATCTTGAAGGACAAACTTATCATTCTGTTTGGTGTGTGTGTTCATGCATTTACATGTGAGATCTTGTGTTTGATATTAACCAAGTCAAACTTCCAATAAATGCTTGCCACATCATCCAAATCCTCCAATATTGTCATTCCACATCATATCCTAATCATCATCATCTCTTTAATCCAATCAACATCATTTTACACCATGTCGACATTAGAAGACCTAGTACCCCAATTCCAGGACCTCATCCAATCACTTTATCAAGCACCACAACCCTTAGACCAACGAATTATACATGGGCTCCAATGCCTCATCCAACAATCTCAACTTCAAACAAACCAATCACCTCAAATACATCTCATAGCGCAAGCACAATACCTCATAGCCACTTGTCAAACCCAACAAGCACATCATCCTCTATTCATTCAATTCCACCTCATTCTTATGTGGCATCTCCCTCCATTCCATATCAATTTAATCCATCCACCTATCAAAACAATTCCATATCACCTTATCCCACATCCTTCCATAACAATTCCACATCACCTTATCCCACCTCTTTTCAAGTATATCCTACATCAACCTATCAATTCATCCCACAACAAGTACATGTAAGCCAAAGTCCACCTTCACAACAAGATCAAAAGCCTTTAAGTGTTAATGCCACCTTTGACAAGGGGAACAACAATCTAGCTCATGCACCCTATAAATTTATCATACCACCATCAATTCAAATACCTATCCCTAAGCCATCATGTCCTAGTCCTAATACATTGGCCTCTCCACCTTCTAACCCATCAAATTTTTCATTACCCCCACCATCATCTAATCCTCCATCAGATCTACGCCCTAAATTAAAAAAATTCAAATGTAAACCTATGGCATTACCCAAATCCACCCATCCACCTACAAAGTATGTGACCCAAGGGCTACTAGCAAGGAATAAAACATCACCATGTCATCCAACTCATATGTTTGAACATACAAAAGAGTCTTCAAACATCATGCTTATTCTTACAACCCTATCATGTAGTCTCCCCCATTGAGCCCAAGTAAACCTCCATCATGTCTCCATGTTGTTGACCCTCTAGAACATGTCGAGCCTATTCAAGAGTTATCCCATTCCACTTCCATTCAATCAACCTGAGTACTTTCAAGACTCTACTCCCAAGCATGTGTAAAAATCAAGCCCTAGTCCTAATCAAGATCATATCACTTTCATCCAGCCAATCCATAACCTATATATTCTCTATGATCAAGATATTACCTATGAAGAATCTATCTATGAGCAACTTGATCCTATACCTATCCATGAACAAGATATCTCAAATGTACCTTCACCTAGTCCTATCCATGATCCATCAACATCTACTTCTCTTGATGAGACATATGCCTCCCAAGAACACATAGAAGATCAAACAAATACCTTGGATCTAAGTGAACACAATGCTAATCAAGATCCTAATGATCCTCCATCACCCACTATCAACCCCATTGCAAGTCATCCATCATACTCACTTGGTCTTTCCACCCTCATTCATGAATGTTCCCCCTTAGAACCGAAACCACCATTATCCACTTTGCCATCTTCATCTAATAAGGAACTTGTGTCTAGTGTTCCACCTAAACCTAGTCCCATTGTCCACCGCATACTCCAAAACATGAACCACCAAGGTAAAGGTTTAGGCCTTCATGAACAAGGTATTTTGGAGCCCATCCATGTCAAAGTCCCTCCACACTCATTTAGCCTTGGATACCCACCCCAAGGAAAACAAGCTAAAGATTTTGGTACTTCCTCCATCCATCCTAAGTCCTCTTTCCACCATAAATCCTATTATATGCGTAAAACATATGTTGTCATCCCTCCTCCATCATCCTACAAATTTCAAAAGCATGTGACCATATAACTTCCACCATCAACTTTTCCACCATTCCTTCCAACTCCTAATATCCCTCCATCTAATCTACCTCTGTTACTCCCAACACCTAATATCACAATTATACAATTTCCTTATCCATCCATCCATAAATTGTCTAAACATGAAGCTTCCACTCATTTCACCATACCCATGAGATTTAAAAGCAAGAATTCCAATGCCTCTACCTATAAAGCAATAAATCCTAAGGGTACTCATGCCCTTAGATATAAAAGTAAAGAATCAAAGAAAACTCCATCTAAAAAGCTATATATAAGCCCATACCTCCTGTAACGAAGATTTTAGTACCCACTTAGGGTTCTCTAACACTTCTAGGGTTTTTCACCTAAAAGGATAGAGAGGGATACCAAAATGTTAATTTTGAATTCAAGATTAGGGGTAGAATGTGTGTGTGAAATGTGTCTAAATTAAATAACCTAAGTGTTGGAAAGAGACTAAATACTAATGTAAAACCTAGAAAATGAGCTATGCATGAAATCACATTATGATATGCAAATAACCTAAGAAACATAAACAAACTATTACAAAAATGAATAAGACTGAAGAGGTGAGCTTAGAGGCTGAAGAGGGATGAGATGAGGGTCTGAAATCCTAAAAAACTTCATGCAGAAGCTGACTGGAACACTTGCACCAATCTGGGTGACTTAGTCCCAAACCTGGAAAAACTTGTCCAGAGCTCGTTTCTACCAAAAGGGTACTCAGGTCTATTGAAAACCTTAAAATTCATGTAAAGTGGGACTAAGATGCCACTAATGGTGACTTATTCCACTTTCAGATTTCAGGAGATTTGAAAGTGCACTTTGTAGCTTCAGGTCTGCTCTTTTGTTCTTGATAAGTTTTTAGATCTGAAACTGCAGAATCTAGTCGGTAGGTGTCTCCCAAACTTCAATTAGGGCTTTGATAACCTTGAAGGGATTTGAAATTTTTTTGAAGGATCTTTCACCTTTATTCTTTGTCAAATCTACACACAAGACCTGCAAATCACACTAAGAGGGAAAACTTGTTGATTGTTAGGGCATGGGGGTTTGCCTTGGTCAAACCCCTTTTAGATAATCAAATCAAATGAAGAGACAAGATAATAGAGCATGAAATATGAAATGATGGAGTTAGTACCTTTCCATGAAGATTGATCTTGAGTTATTGTAGCAATCAACCCTTGAATTCTTTGGAGAGATGTCTTGATGACTTCGAACACCAAAACCCTAGCTTGCTTGAGGAGAGTAGTGGATGAGAGATGAGTGAATGATGAATTGATCATGAATTAGGATTGTTAGGGTGAAAATGAGGGGAAAACCCTTTATTTATACATGTTGTGCCCTAATTTCTCAAAAATAACACCTTACAGGCCGACCTTAGGGTTTAAGAGACAAAATCCTTCTAGAATTTTGATTTTATTTTGATTTTTATGCCACATGGGACTAAGTCACCCAAGGTGGCGACATAGTCCACATGGGAAATTTTAAGTGGTTATTGAGAATTAAAAGGTGATTAATGATGTTTTTCGGGATTGACTTCTAAAACACACTAAATTTGGACCTATAAGTGCATTAATGGGTCATTGTGTCATAATAAAGGGTTAATTTATTGATGAAAATCCTAGGAAAGTGTTAGGGTTGGTTACAACACCTTACAACACTTTGACATAAGGCTTGGAAAGGGGTAAAAAGAGGTTGTTTAGTTGAATTATGATGAAAGGGTCCTAGAAAAGTGGGAAGATGTGTTACAACACTTCAAAACACCTTTGCAAGACACCATAGAATTCTTATTGATTTACAAGGGTTCAAGACTTAATTTGAACCTGTTGATCACATTACAACATTAAATCTAGGCAAAACTAGGCCAAAAACCACAAGAAAGAGCCCAAATGAGTGAAAAATGTCAAGGCTACACTTTTTGGTGACACATTTAGCACCCACTTTAGTGAGAGGATGAACTCGCTTCAAACTCACACTAAAGTAGCCAAGTGGTGCAGATGGTGAAGAATGACAGAGATGAAGGAGATGATCAAGCCACCAGGATTCAAGATTCTAAGTCAAATCGACATCAATGCAAAAGGAAAAATTCAAGGGTGAATGATTTGCAACAAAACGAGATACATGATCATGAAATGACAAGAACTAGAATGAAGAGAAGAAAGAAAGTAAAAAGTTAGATCAAGCTTCAACCGTTTGTCTAGCTAGTTGTGGATCAGATCTAGGCTGTCTGTCCAAAAAAGATGTGTACTCACTTTGGGGTGAAGAAACTTTTGGTTGTCCACCGGGTGAGAAGGCCCAAAAGGTGAGAAACATACACTCATGGATGGTATGTCCTCACACACACATAGGTGGCTATGGGGAAATTTTTTCCATTGGTTGGGCTTCCCGATCAAACCATACCAAAGTTATACCTCCTAATAAATTTAATAAGGCACCACAAGAGAAAATGACTTTTGTAATGTAAAGATGATGTAAGGAATGTTCAAAGGGATTTTTCTTAGTTTGTGCAATGACTCATCTTAAGGAACATTAGGCATAATGTCTCCAAGAGAGGAAAAGTCCAAATGGTCTCATCTTCTTTGTAAGAGAGGAAAAGTGCAATGTCTCATCATGGGCAACATTGTACCTAATGTTTCCAAGAGAGGGAATCGTAAGAAAAATAAAATCACACAATGAAATTTGAGTGTCAATGTATGCCCCCACTTTAAAGTGGTTTCTAACACCATGACTATGAGAAATTTCTTTAAAGTAGAAGAAGAATAAGACATGAGGGCTTGTTCGAAAAGCCATATTCCAAGTCATATGTTTTCGATAAGCTATGTCATGAAAGAGAGGTAGTGTGTCACATGTGAGTCAACTTAAGGCATGTCGTCCACATCCCAAGCTTGCTCTTATATGTTCACGAAAGGTTAACGACTAGCCAAAAGAGACAACAACAAGTGACATACGAGGGAAAAGGATAACTAACCCCTTGCCCCCACTTAGTGCAGGACAAGAGTGAGCTGAAGGGGTTGATGAAATGTAAGGTAGAGTGAAAAAATCAGTATCAATTAGAGGAATTAGGTGCCCCTACACAAGGAAGAATACCAAACTCCTTAAGATGTAGGATTTTACTACTCAAGGCCTTACATGCATTTGTAGAATGACTATGAACTCGGTGGTAGACACAAAAGGAATGTTTGTTGGAACATTTATTTTGAATTCTTGGAGGAAGGGAGATCAAGTGATCTTGGAGGAGTCTCGACAAGATACCCTCTTGATCGAAGGTATAAGGTGTTCCTTTGGTTTGTAACAAAGAAGTTTCTTGCTTAGTAAAGGATTTCATACTTACGAAAGGCACTATAGATTGTGAGATTTTGTACGCTCCTTTGGAAGAGTGAGTAAAATCCAAATCAATAGTGGGTTGTGAGATGGAATTGGCATTAACCAAAGAGTCCTTTGTTGGTTACAAAGGATCACTTTCTAACGTTGGTTTAGAAGGGTGATCTGGGATGGTGATGTTGGATGAAGATTTGATGATTTCAATGAAGGGAAAATAACCAAGACCATGATTGGTTTTTTGCATATGAGGCTTGATAGGGGTGTGGATACCTTGTTCATTAGAACCACATTGTTTTCCATAATAGACAAGTTGTTTCATGAGTTCATAACCTTTTCCATAAAGCTTTTGTAGTGATTTTGGATCAGGTGATTGTTCATTGTTGGCTTCTTTGTCTAAAGTAGTTGAGGTGCATGCTTTTGAAGGATCGACTGAGTCTTGTGGTGACAAGACCGTTGTTCCCTTGTCAGAGTCTTTTTTTGTGATCTTGGATTCTCCTAGTAAAGGAGGTGTGAAGTCTAAGGAACCCCAATCATCGACTAAGGGTGTTTTTTGTAAAGGTTCCACTTGTTTGGTGGGTGTTGAATTGTTGAAGGGTTTGGATTTTTTTTTCTCAAGTTGTAAGACACTAAACAACTCAAGATCAACATCAAGCGTGTACACTTTGTTGTTGTAGATGTACTTAATCTTACGATGAAGAGTGCAAGGCACCTCATTCATTGCATGAATCCATGGCCTACCTAAAATGAGGTTACATGAAACATCATGTGGCATGACATGGATCAGTGTGTCTAATGTGGCCATTCCAACTATAAGAAGTAAAGTGATCACACCAAGCGGTTTTTGTCCTACACTCTCAAATCCAGTGATAGACAAAGAGGTAGGTTGAATGTTTGAATTATCGATATGCAACCTCCAAGATATTGACACTATACACATTAATAGCAGAGCCATTGTCAACAAGGGTTCAATTTATCCCTATGCGTTTGTATTGAGATATGATTATGAAAGCTTCAACTTATTTTTTCACTTCCAAAGGAGGGAGCTCACTTTGGTGGAAAATAATGTCAGCATTCAAGCCTTGAATCATAGTGGCTATGTCATTTGTTTGTGCATTAGAAGGGAAATGAATTTTTTGTAAGGAATCCTGCATCATGTTGCAATAGTGAGGGGAGGTTTGAATAAGGTCCCATAAGGAGATTTTAGCAGGAGCATTCCTTACTTGGTCGACAAGGTCATAATCCCTAATGTATGAATTTAAGCGAGGGACAATAGGTAATAGGGGACTAGGTAAAGGTACCGATGTTGAGGTTGGTTGGGGTGGGTGAGGATTGTTTCTTGTGTAATGTGTGTGAGAAATGGTATTATAACTCGGTTGTTGCGACACATTATTCTTAGCTGGGTAAAGGATGAGTTTAGGTTGAGGTTTATTTGAAGGTGGATAGAGGATGAGTTGAGGTTGAATAATATTAACATCCCATAGGGAAGGAGAGTCTAACATGGGCTCTGCATCTTCTTGTAAGGGAATAATATTACTAGTGTCAATGTTATTCATGTTTTGAATCATGATATCCTCCTTAGGAGGAGAGTTTTTATGAGAAATACAAACCACGTGTTCGTGACATGCAAGGATTGGTTCTTCTAAAATGACTTCGTCACAAGTAGGGGAGTGATCAATGATGGGAATATCAAGAGTGGGATGATGAGGAGAGGGTTCTATTTGATTATCTTGTTGTTCAAAGGTCTCATACTCTTGTTCCATACTATCAATCCTAGTAGGAGAGCTTGGAAGAGGTTCACCACATGTCATGGCTAGAGTTGGTAAACTAGCTTCATCACAAGTAGGGGAGGCATCAAGAGAAGGACCATCATGATTTTCAAATGGATTTTCCCAAATGGTAGGAGAATTAGGGAAGGGAGGGTCAAGAGTCTCATGACTTGTGAGAGGTATATCTTCAAACATCAGCCTATCCTCTTTGCATCAATGAGGGATATTAGAAGAAGGACAAGTTTGATTGTTATGTTTAGGGAGACTAGGTAAGGTAGTGGTCATGATTATAGATTCATGTTTCATGAGGTCTTTTCAAGGGGTAGGAGGAGGAGGAAAAGAAAGACCATCATGATCTTCAATGATTGTGTCCCCTTTCCACAAGATACCTTTATCACTAATGGGAGAGATATCAGGAGAAGAATAATTATAATTATCATGATTATCGATGTTTGCATCCTCTTGTGTCAAATATTTAGTGGATGATCAAGGAGAGATGAAGTCTTCAAGGGCTTCATCTAGCATGTCCAATTCATCGCTACTAAAGGGTTTAAGAAGGTTGTGAGTGTGTGCTTGTGATATTATTAAGGTTGTGTTTTCATGTTTTAAAGAATCTGATTTAAATGATCTAAGAACTAATGCGGAAAATGAAAATTGCAACAATCTAATGCTATCCACAAAATCACTATTCCTCTCAACTTCGATTTATTTAAATCCTAAAATCTAAGTCAAAATTGTCAAATCATCCAATTTCTCTCATTAAATTAATTTAATCCTAATCACTCCAATCCTCTAGATTTTGTAACTTGCACAATAAATCAATTTGTTTGATTTATTAATTCCTCATTTTCATTCAAACTTGGCATCTTTGAGGGAATATTCTCCCAATTTGAATTTCCCTCCACATGACTTGTCCATCCAACAAAGCATTTAAGAGCTCTTACATGTCTCTTACACAAGTCAAACTTGGCATTTAACTCCATTTTTCTCTCCCTCCAACATGTCACTTTCAAATTTTAAATTTGAATCTCATAGCATTTATCATGCACATTGACCAAAATGTGCACAACCTTCCTCCATTCACATCTTGACAATTGGCACTTGGCCATTGGATGTTGAATGATCCCACATTGCTAAATTTTTTATCTTTCTTCCAATTTTAAATCTATAAATGAGAGACTCTTCCTCTCATTCTTCATCCACAATTTGAGTAAACTCACTATACTCAATTTCATCTTCAAGCATATCCATTTTTATCTATTTTTATCAAGTTCTTAGCTAGGTTATGCAGGAATTCAACCAAAGTGGATCAAATCTTCATCAAATCATCACAATGCGTGCATAGGAGTTGGGAAAGGGCCAATTTCTACACATAATTGGCACCAACTCCCCCATGGGATCAAGAGTTTGATTTACATTGAATAAGATTTGATAGCTTTTGTTTATGTTTGCTTGTGTTCTTCAACTCATTTCTTGTTCTTTGCAATTTAAATGGATTTCATGGGGAATCTTTATTCTAACTTGCATTTGGATCTAATAATGTATTTGTTTCTCATGTTTGTGCAGGTCTAGGATCGGGGTTCATATTTTGGAACTAGAGGGAGGGGTTTGTCCATTTCTGTCAAACAGGTGGAAGGAGCCTATGTTCCTGACGCACTTGCGATAGGAAGTTTGAAATATATGTTTGTTTTTGTCAAACAGGCGAAAGGAGACTATGTTCCTGACGCACTTGCGACAGGAAATTCAAAATATGTCTATTTCTGTCAAACAGGTAGAAGGAGCCTATGTTCTTGATGCACTTGCGACAAAAAGTTCAAAACATATCTGGTTGTTCCTGAAAAATAGGCGAAAGGAGCCTATGTTCTTGACACACTTGCGACAGAAAGTTCAAAATATGTTTGTTTGTTTTGTGATAGAACATTAGATTAAATTCTCTTTCTACTATTTTTTGTGTCTTTTTTTTAACAAACAAGTGAAAGGAACCTATGTTCCTGATGCACTTGTGACAGGAAATTCAAAATATATCTATATGTTCCTGAAAAACAAGCGGAAGGAGCCTATGTTCTTGACGCACTTGGGACAGGAAATTCAAAGCATATCTGTCTGTTCCTGACAAACAAGGGGAAGGAGCCTATGTTCTTGATGCACTTGCAACAAGAAGTTCGAGATATATTTGTCTTTTTTGTGACAAAACATTAGATTAAATTTATTCTGGTTGCTTTAGGTTGCTAACTGGTTTTTCTATCCTTTGTTTTGTAATTCTAATCAGTTTTTGTAGGTTGGTTTAATCAAGGTGAAGGAGGAAACAAGATTTAAAGTGGCATTATGGCATCATCATCACAATGTATCAGTGTTTTTCAACACTTTAGTCTTTATTCAACACTTTTAGGGAGATCATAATCTCTCTTAAAAAGAAATTGTTTACCTTCATGCTCTTAGGAAACACTAAATTTCATTTGGGTCCTAAAAAGAAAATTACAAATCTTCAAATGTTTTGCAAACAAAGGGTTAAAATGGACTTTAAGACAAACTCACTAGATTTGGTTTAAGGATTAACAATTGAACAAGGAAAATCTCACGCTTCCTTTGGTGCTTAAAAAAATTCATTATTGCTTTGAGGGATTTAAAATGAACATGTGCTTTTGTGTCTTGTAATCTTTTTTGCAAAGTAATTTCATTTAAAAAGGAGTATGCACTTCTCTCGCACTTCACATAAATCTTGAGAATCAAAAGTCTTTTTGTTGACATTAAGTTGCATAAAATATTGCCTCCATATTTCAATTTGGGTACCTAACAATTGAACCAATCTTGCGAGTGTGAACGTGGCATATTGCGAGTGTTCTCCCTTTTTTTTTCAACGAAGGTCGATTGAACTACGGGATATGCTTGCTTGCTTTTGTTTATCTTAGCGGGCCTGCCTTGTGGGAAAAATTAATCACCCAAGGGAATGACCCAACCGGGAACACGCTAAAGCCAAGCGACTTCCACCCGGGATATAAGTGTGGATATTGGAACAAAGGCCAATATCATGAGGATTATTCCAACGAGAAGGGAAGCAATGGTCTCTCGCCACACTGGATAGTCCCCCACAAATGGAATGCCCGCATTAAAACCCTTGTTTAGCAAAGGCCAAAATCCTTAACTATTTTGTTGGTGCAAAAGGTCATGTCCTTTGAAGCTACCCCACATATACATGTGGTTATTTTGTAGAGATGAAAAGTATGCCATGGGAGATTCATGGGTACTAATGCTTGGCTGACTCGAGAAGTGTGTGTCGTGGAGGGGAGTCAGTGTGGTCAAGCATCTAGTCATCCACACTGAATATGTGCAGCTAGAGTAAAATCCAAGTGGGAACCCAAAAAATATTGTTTTTTCAACCTAGGATTGTGCATGCTCTTGGAATAAAAAAACACTTTGCTTGAGTCTTGAAACATTGGAAAAACAAACATTCACAAGATCTTCAAAATTTCAAACCCTTTAGGGGAAGCAAATACCTTTGACGAATTCAAATTCTCATGCTTTCCCTAGGGATTTCATCCTTAGAGGCTTCTAAGTATTTGGAATTAATCACAATTTTCTCTCACTAAAATCAACATTAGGGAACTATTGTCTTGATTTTCTCAATTTTCACATAATGCACTTTGTGGGATGAAAGAAAATTAGGACATTGGACATTCAGTTTGAAAAAACTAAGCAAGAAGTGTTTGTGGTAAAAAGCAAGTCATTAATCAAGATTAACCCAATTGAACCCCACACATGTCCTTGGTATCTTGTGGTCATATGGTTTTCCATGCAAACAATGGTCTTTTGGTCTGATTTACTCTTAGGGAAAAGCATGTTCTTCAATATCTTGGTCTAGTAAACAAGTCCTCTTAGGTTCATCTAGGATCAAAATCAATCATTCTCATCCATCCCTCAACCATCAAAATCAAATCCCATCTCACCAACAACTCTTGGAAACTTTGAAAACATCACATCATGCTAAACTTATAGGCAAAACCAAAATCATCTCATTTGGCTTAACACACTTAGCCAAATCATCAATCCTTGTGGATAAATTTGCCTCTTGATAAAAAAACCAACATCTTGGGGTCTAGGAGTCCATTATCCAAAATCACCTTCCTTGACTTAACACACTTAGTCAAACTATCCTCTTGTGTACGAGTTTACTCTAGGATAACAAAACTTCCTATAATTTACAATTTCATTATCCAAAATCACCTTGTTTGACTTAACGCACTTAGTCAAACTATCCTCTTGTGTATGAGTTTACTCTAGGATAACACAACTTCCTAAAGTTTACAAGTGCATAATCACTTTGTTTTACTTAACACACTTAGTCAAATTATCCTCAATCAAAATCAAATCAAATCAAGTCCTAAAGTCTAGCATTGATCCAAAGTTCTTAAAAGATCAAACATCCATACCCTTCACCCCTTTCATCCTTCATCTCATCATTGGTTCTAAGCCCCTCAGAGGTCAACAAGGTAAAAACACAAGAAGAGCATGGAATATAAACTTGATTCATACATCATGAGTAATCCAAGTCAACCAAACTATCGGGACCTTACAATACCAATTGATTTTCAAAATTCACATTTGTACAATCCATACATGGGATCATTATCTCCTACAAACCTCAATGGTACAACAAATGTGAGTTTTCCCAATCTAAATTTTGGAACATCTTTTCCTATGGTAGATTTAAATCAAAGCCAAAACTTACAAATCTATCAACCAAACAATCAAGGCATGAGCCTTCCCCCTTTACCAACCATCAATCAACTGAATCTGAGCAATACTCCAATCATAAAGAAAAACATCATACCAAATCCTCTTATCTTGCCATCAACATCGCAACAACAAGTGGAAACCATTCAATCAACCCCAACAATCAACACAGCATCTACCACCCCCCAAATATCTCAAAATGTGGTCTCCCAAGGACCAAGCATATCAATCACACCCTCCACCATGCAAACCCCAATTATCAATACAACCGCTCATTTCATCACAATGGTCAACACCATTCCCAATCCACTGCCACCATCGCCAAAACACAACATGGAAAATTCATTCTCCATCGTGTTGCAAGCCACTCCAAAACCAACAAGTTGCACAACTAGTTGCTCAACAAGTGCAATCGCAATTAGCTGCCCAACAAGCCGCACAAGCTGCACAAGTGGTACAAGCAACCCAACAAGCATAGGCTCAAGCTCAAGCCCAACACCAGGCTTGACAAGCACAAGAAAAATACCAGGCACAATTGCAAGCAATCCATCAACAAGTGTATCAACAAATCTTGCAAGATTTTCAAGCACAACAATAAGTAGCTCAACAACAAGCCCAACAACAAGCATTGCTGGCACAGCAACAAGCATTGTTGGCTCAACAGAAAATGCAGGAATTACTCCCTCAGCAAAGCTTGCAACAGATTCCCACCACAATCATTGAAAATGATGATCAAGATCCTTCGACCAATGATCATGTTGAAAATGTCTCTACATCACCTAATGATTTAGAGGACATATCTCAAGAATTTATTCCAAAGCATGATCAACATCTGTCACCAAAGTCTAGAAATGATCCTTTCCAAAACATATGGACATCCTTTGACCTCATGAAATTTGAGAAACTTCCTATGGCTAATGAAGATATCCAAGAACCCTTTATAAGCAATCCATTCTTTGAAATTGACCCATGTCAAGAACTTGATCCAAAGCATGCCGAAAGCAATTCCGAAATCATTCGAGATCAAGAATTTGTATCTCCAAGCTACTACAATGATATAATGGACACTCTCCTATTTATACGAGATGATCACATCCACATAGCACACACTCCTCCATCTACCCATGAGATGCTTCCCATAGATGGACATGTAGATGATCTTCATTCAGAACAAGATCCCTTTATTCTTGACATAATTACACAAAAAGGGTAGGTTATTGATTCCTACGATCAAAATCAGTTGTCAACATCACGATCAGATATATCCCAAATTTAGACTGAGGACATCATGTATGAAGATATCCAGTATTATCCACTCAAGGAAATAGGTCAGACCCAACATGATATTCCAGAATCAGCAAAGCAACAAATTGAAATGATGTCATCTGCAGTGGTCATTTGTTAGAGAATGCATTGTGAACAAGACATCTGAAAATAGGGAGAATCAAATAACAAAGATGCTACTACCACCATACTGGGGGCAACTTCATCTCAAGCAAACATCAACATAGGGGGCACAAAGGATCCTTATGATGAAACCAATGCCAATACTACAACCATCCACATCATGAATCTTCATACACCCACCACCCCATCCACAAACTAGGACCAACATCAAAAGAAATATTTGAATCAAAGCACAAAGAATGTTATCAAGGAAAAAGAAGCAAAGAAGCATAATGGACAAATCAAATACAAGTGGATATCAAAAAACATAAAGAAATATTATCCCTATCAAACTCCATTAGTCAAAGAAACTATGGGGTAAAATAAAAAAGGGAAAAGCATCCATCAAAGATGTCCACAAAGGAAAAAGAAGGCTTCTCAAGCAATGCACAAAGTATATCAAGCAATTGGTCCTAATTCCAGGCACACTTTCGTATCCACACATCATCGCTCATCTTCCCAAGTTTGGACAATCAAAGGTTCCAAACTATCAACCAATTGATCTCCTATTCCTAAACACACAACACCATCCACTCCATGCATGATATCCAATTCTCACATTGACCATGTGTTGGCAACGAGCCTTCATCACAAGGATTCAGAAGACACTCTATCGCAATGTAAAGACAGAGTTAACTCCAATATCAACAAAGCAGATCAGAGATATCAAAAGTTGCATTCAAGTGCACGTATCTTGGCAAGAAAACTTCTTCAAGCAAGATATCAATGGAACATTATGACAGAAGCATCTACATCGATGACATCAGGTGGTTTAGCATGAGCTTGGAATCTTTCAGCCAAAAATACAAAAAAAAAATATTAAAAATATAAAAATCAGAAAAAAAGATTAAAAATAGTAAAGAAAAAAATCACCCTCTGGTGAAAACCACTTCGGTGGTCCTTTGGACAAGTACCATGATGAAAACCTGGAAAATAGGCGTCATGTGTAGAATCGAGCATCTACATGCACCAGTTCAAATGAAAGCATCTCATCCAATCCATAATAAATCCAACATTCCCTCCATCTTACCTATAATAAATCCATTCATCCACGAACCATGTATCCAATCCATGTTCATATATTTGCATCCATAATCCAAGTTATCTTGATCTTGGAAAATTTTGGTGCACACTTTACACTTGCTTATGGTAAACATATTGACATGGGTCATTTTCATTGATCCTATCCTACCCAATGTTATCTGAGCCATGAATCATTATCCAAATAAACATCCACTATTTGAACCCCTTATCCTATCGCAAGATAATCTTTGCCATCCTTTGCATGCTTACCATATCCATCCATCCACACACCTATCCAAGAATCCACCCGTGGCCTTCCATACATTGTTAGACACTAGGGGTAGATGTTTGCATCTTGCTTTGGGAATAAATATTGATACATATCCTCCAACTTATTTGGTGATCCGAACATTGGAAAACATAAATCAATTTGGTCAAAGCATTTGTGGGCCAAAATCTGAACCACTAGCCCATGGCATATTTTGACAAGACGATGTTCCTTATCAAGCTTTATCTTTCATCGAACATCAATCCAAACGATCAATATCAGTTGCATCTAATGTGTACTTCAACGTCACACCAAATAATTCAAACAAATTATGTTCCATGTCAAGCTTCCAAATCCTAATCAATCAAATCCAATCAATTCATCATCATCTCGAGATATCCTTCCCAATCCTTGTGTTGCTTAACACTATCCTTGCATTGTTGTGTATCCTCAATAATGTTATCACCATCAATCTCAAAATACTTGTGTTTCTTAACACTATCCTTGCATTGTTGTGTATCCTCAAAAATGTTATCATCATCAATCCATTGATCCGATGAATCAACCTTAGCTTGGTTTTCAACAAAAATCCCAAAACAGAGCACTGATATCATATCCACATCCAAAACATATCAAAAGTATGAAAAAATAAAAAATAGATTCAAGTCTATTATCATCTAAACTACATCATCTATGAGCTTGAATGTAGGCAGGGTTGATCTTTGATCATCCCCTGAGACATTTTAGGTCAGACCTTTAGGCGTTCATCACAATCTGGCAATCTATTCGCCCATCTATCTCATCATCAAGTCAAGTCAATTGTCAGTCAAACTACGTGGTCTCTGCATGTATAACGTAGGCAAGGCTAATCTATTGATCAACTCCCGAGACCCCTAGGATAGGTCTTTAAGTTAGTATCTTGGTTATAAGTCTCGAAAATACCAAAAAATAAAAAAAATAAAAAAAAACCAAAAATAGCCTCAAAACATCTCAAAAAACACCAAAAACATCCAAATATCTGAAAACCCAAAATGGTGCACCCATCCCATCTCGCTTTCACCTATAATAATCATCATTCCTAATAAATCAATCATCGCCTTCATCCTTTGGTGGGTCAGTCAAAAGCAAGTCTAGCAGGTTCCAAAGTGAACAACCTAATCATCAGAAGTCTCAAGTTTAGGTCAGTAAGCAAGCAAGTTGATCAACTCAGAGTATCAATAGTTTATCATCCAATCAATCTCATCAAAACCATCATCACAACATGTCCTAGGATGCATCCTTCCCATGATGGACATCAGCATCAGGTATCACCTTAGTTTAGCCTTGGCTAGTGGTACAAAGAACATTAGCTTGTCAGTTTACTTTATCTTGGCCTTTTTCACTTATCTTATTTTGTTCTCATTCCAAGGACCTCTTGATGATACCTAATCAAAATAGGTTTAGAGAGAAATGAATGGAGAAACGATCATTATCCTTTTTATCTGTTGTCCTTGTGGGATGTTCTTGTAAAATAACTTGGCGAATACTTGCTTTGTTAGGTACATCCTAGCAAGGTTACTGTATGCCAAGTGTGAACAAGAATACACCTATCTAATTCTTGAGTCAAATTCCATCACACTAGGTACCACGCCATCCTAGTTCTTTACACCTCGATGCATCGTACCTATTTGTATTATCAAACATAAACTAATTATCCCTTTGAAAATCCTGACTCCTGGTAAGCAAATCATCATGATTGGTATAATAACAACTTGTTGGATCCTCTTGTCATCATTCTTTTCTTCTTATTCTTCTATCTTTACTAACATTTCTATCCAAAATTGATGTGTTGTATCAAAATATACATGAGGCTACCCATGGCCGATGACTGTCTATACATCATCAAAGTTATCTACGTCAAATATCTGATCTTTCTAAAGAATTATCTTTCATCCTCTGATCAGTAGAACCACTCTCGCATTTTATCATGATCTTGATCAAAAAATCGAACATTTCCACTCGATCTCTCGAGGGGGCAATATATCAGCATAATCCTTCCGTTGGGACAACAGTGGGGCATTCAAACAAATTGAGAAATTTTTGAACTTTGGTCACAATAGTTTATTCTTTGAACCAATGCAACAAGTGCTTTGCTTCAAAGAGGGGCAAAATGTAGACACAAAAAATATACAAGTTGATCCTACACACTTGATCCTGATCTTACTAATATCGTTTCTTCCTAAAATCGTCCCCTTTACTAATTAATTTAATTAAATAATCTTTATTTGATTAAATTCATCACAATTCCTCTCTTAATTAAATAAATCAAATTTATTTGATTAAGTCATTCTCTTCCATTAATTAAATAAATCAGTTTGTTTAATTAATCCTATAGTCTATCTTTTAATTAAATAATTCACTTTATTTGATTTAATCTAACACCGCCTTCTTTAATTAAATAAATCAATCTTTATTTAATTTAATCTAAAATCATTATTCCTCTCAACTTTGATTTATTTAAATCAAATAATCTAATTTCTCTCATTAAATTAATTAAATCTTGATTAATTTAATCTTAATCACTCCAATCCTCTAGATTTTGTAACTTGCACAATAAATCAATTTGTTTGATTTATTAATTCCTCATTTTCATTCAAACTTGGCATCTTTGAGGGAATATACTCCCAATTTGAATTTCCCTCCCACATGACTTGTCCATCCAACAAAGCATTTAAGAGCTCTTACATGTCTCTTACACAAGTCAAACTTGGCATTTAACTCCATTCTTCTCTCCCTCCAACATGTCACTTTCAAATTTCAAATTTGAATCTCATAGCATTTATCATGCACATTGACCAAAATGTGCACAACCTTCCTCCATTCACATCTTGACAAGTGGTACTTGGCCATTGGATGTTGAATGATCCCACATTGCTCAATATTTTCTCTTTCTTCCAATTTGAAATCTATAAATGAGAGACTCTTCCTCTCATTCTTCATCCACAATTTGAGTAAACTCACTATACTCAATTTCATCTTCAAGCATATCCATTTTCATCTATTGTTATCAAGTTCTTAGCTAGGTTATGCAGGAATTCAACCAAAGTGGATCAAATCTTCATCAAATCATCACAAAGCTTGAATAGGAGTTGGGAAAGGGCCAATTTCTACACATAATTGGCACCAACTCCCCCATGTGATCAAGAGTTTGATTTACATTGAATAAGATTTGATAGCTTTTGTTTATGTTTGCTTGTGTTCTTCAACTCATTTCTTGTTCTTTGCAATTTAAATGGATTTCATGAGGAATATTTATTCTAACTTGCATTTGGATCTAATATTGTGTTTGTTTCTCATGTTTGTGCAGGTCTAGGATTGGGGTTCATAATGTAAAACCTAGAAAATGAGCTATGTATGAAATCACATTATGATATGCAAATGACCTAAGAAACATAAACAAACTATTACAGAAATGAATAAGACTGAAGAGGTGCACCTGGAGGCTGAAGAGGGATGAGATGAGGGTCTGGGATCTTGAAAACCTAATGCAGAAGCTGACTAGGACACTTGTGCCAATCTGGGCGACTTAGTCCCAGATCTGGAAAAACTGGTCTGGAGCCCGTTTCTACCAAAAGGGTACTTAGATCTATAGAAAACCTTAAAATGCATGTACAATGGAACTAAGTTACCACTAATGGTGACTTAGTCCACTTTTAGATTTTAAGAGATCTGAAGGTGCACTCTATAGCTTCAGGTCCACTCTTATGTTCCTGATAAGTTTTCGGATCCGAAATTGCAGAATCTGGTATGTAAGTGTCTCCCAAGCTTCAATTAGGGCTTTGACAAGTTGTTGAATTCTTTTTCACCTTTTTTCTTTGCCAAATCTGCACACAAGACCTACAAATCACACTAAGAGGGAAAACTTGTTAATTTTTAGGGCATAGGGGTTTGCCTTGGTCAAACCCCTTTTAGATAATCAAATCAAATGAAGGGACAAGATAATAGAGCATGAAATATGAAATGATGGAGTTAGTACCTTGCCATGAAGATTGATCTTGATTTATTGCAGTAATCGGCCCTCAAATGCTTTGGAGAGATGTCTTGATGACTTAGAACACCCAAACCCTAGCTTGCTTGAGGAGAGTAGTGGATGAGAGATGAGTGAATGATGAATTGATCATGAATCAGGATTGTTAGGGTGAAAATGAGGGGAAAACCCTTTATTTATACATATTGTGCTCTAATTTCCCAAAAATAACACCTTACAGGCCGACCTTGGGGTTTAGGAGACAAAATCCTGCCAGAATTTTGAGTTTATTTTGATTTTTATGCCACATGGGACTAAGTCACCCAAGGTGGCGACTTAGTCCACCTGGGAAATTTAAGGTGGTTATAGGGAATTAAAAGGTGATTAATGATGTTTGTCGAGATTGTCTTCCGAAACACACTAAAGTTGGACCTATAAGTGCATTAAGGGGTCATTGTGCCACAAGAAAGGGTTAATTTATTGATGACAAGCCAAGGAAACTGTGAGGGTTGGTTACAACACCTTACAACACTTTGAAATAGGGCTTGAAAATGGGTAAAAAGAGGTTGTTTAGCTAAATTATGATGAAAGGGTCCTAGAAAAGTGGGAAGATGTGTTAGAAAACTTCACAATGACTTTGCAAGACACCATAGAATTCTTATTGATTTACAAGGGTTCAAGACCTAATGTGAACGTGTTGACCACATTACAACATTAAATTGAGGTAAAACTAGGCCAAAAACCACAAGAAAGGGCCCAAATGAGTGAAAAGTGACAAGGCTACACTTTTTGGCGACACACCTCCAAAAGAAAAGTCTAAAAACAAAATGTTTTGGGTACCTAAGAAAAAATAAATCAAGTCAAATGAAGCATCTACATCACAAAAATCCCAACCATCCGCTTCCACCTCACATTCCCACTCTATGCAAGAATCTCATATTCCATCCCACAAGCAAAATAAAAGTCATAAAAATACTAAGTCTATGTGGGTACCTAAAGCACTTCATCACCCATCTCTTAAGAAAACATCTCCATTGCTTCCTACACCCCTTCCACATCAAAAGCTTCAATGTATATCATAGTGTGTGCAACCATTGGTCATGGTTCCCTTCCATTTCACAAGAATTCCACCTACCTCCATCTCCTCATCCTTCACTCATGATCCTACATATCTCCCCCATCACCTTCCTATGATCCATGCTTTTGGCTAAGTCTCCCCTTCATCTTCTCTACATAATCCACTATTCCCCATCCATCCTTGCATAAGCCTTTCATAATCCGCCATCTACCTAATCCATCTCACACTCATGTAATTCCTTACCAACATCTATGAGCACACTTGACATGGTCCATGCAATGGCATCCATCTAGCGAGACTATCACCTTTCATGGAACTAGACACTAGAGTCCCTCCTATCCATATTCCCCTTCTCCTATCCAATTTGTTTTTTTTAAAGTAATAAAAAAGAAAATAAACAAAAAAAAAGTAAAGAGAAATCCCTTTGTCCAATGGTGAAAACCTGGTAAATAGGCACCCTAGATAAGTACCATGATGAAAACTTGGTAAATAGGCGTCATGAGTAGGTTGATCTTATATGTCCCTTACACTTGGGGACACAATGTCTCATATATCCAACCTATCATTTTCATGTCATATCATTCTACCTTACCATCCTACCATCTTTAGCCATCGTACCTACCTATCATATGTGAGTTCATTCATCCTCCCTTCCTCCTTTTGATCTTTATGAAGATATAGGGGCAAAATTTTGAAACAATTTTTGGGTATCTCTGGACATACCTTATCCTTTCCAACCAATAATATCATTATCCTATTGTCATATGCTTTGTCCGAAAAAATCGTAACTATTGTACCTAGAATACGACATGTTATTTCTATGCGACAGTCTTTGGAGATCACATCCTTGCTATCTTATGATGCATACATCCATTCCATTCACTATGACCTATCCTTTTTATCCTTCCATCTATCATGAGCCTTTTATCCCTTATCCTATCACCCACCAATTCATCCATCAATCCCATCTATTTCCTTGCACCTAGACTTGGTTTTCCCTTGTCATTGGTATCTAGCAAAAAGGCTACCCAAATTGTCATCTCAAAACATTTCAAAAATCCAAAAAAATCAAAACATTTCAAAAATCCAAAAAATCAAAACATTTCAAAAATCCAAAAAAAAATCAAAACATTTCAAAATCCAAAAATCAAAACATTTCAAAAATACAAAAAAATCAAAACATCCCCAAAAATACGAAAAAAATAAATAGAAAAGGGTCTTGAAAAAAAAATTAAAAAAATTAAAATAGCCAACAAAAATCCAAGCAATAAAATGAATCCATCTAATCACTTATGCTAATTTCATCTAATCAATCCATCACCTCAATCCAATCATCCAACCATTCAACCAATCAATCATCTTCATCAAATCCATTCATCCATACATTAAATCATCTTCAATCATTCTAAGCAACAATCTAAATGCAAGCCATCATCAATCCATACCAATCAAGTCGATCAATCTTGTCAAATTATCCAATCGCATCCTTTAGTCTTGATCCTAATCTTATCGTAAACCAAATCAATCAATCAGTTAACATCATCCTTGTATTGATCTAGGGATATATCATTCCCCGCAATGACAACACTATCATTACCAATCAATCAATCAATGGTTTACAACTTGATAGGGGCAATACCTTGTTTTTTTTTTGAGTCATTTGTGCATGCTTGCTTGCTTGCTTGTGTGTGCTATCATTTTATCTTGCATTTGTATCAAATCTGTATCATTCTAGCTAATATTCATACCTTGTGTATGTTGGAATAGCTTTTTGCACTATCCTTTGCATCTAAGGTCATATCATACCTTTTGTGCATTAGGACTTTAATGCTCTAAGTTTACTCCCTCATACATTTAGACAAGGTTATATTACGCTAGGGCACAAGACACATTGTCATCTTGGTCCTTATACCTTGGTGCATAACATCTAGTGCTATATCAAAAACCATGATTGCTCACTTTCTTGCAGCATAATGTATTATCCATCTCTTTATCCATCTTTTATCATTTCATCCATTTCAAGAGCATACCCATGTCCTTCCAACTCGCCTATCCTTTTAAGGGGGCATCATCATCCTGTTCTTATATCATCATCATCATCATCCTATCTTTCTATCATCATCCATTTTTCCTCTATCCATACCTTAATTTCTTTGAAATGATGTTACTCGACACAAATTTCATCATCTCGAACATCATCTCAAAGAGGGGCAAAATGTAGACACCCAAAAATATCCTCTTACAATACGTTGTCACAACATCACATCATTTAGACATCTTGTAGCATGCTTTTCCCTAAGTACCCATGTCATCATCTAATTAGTTAAATAAATCTTAGTTATTTGACTAATTTCATGTATTCCCTATTTATCCATAGTCCCTTTTTTATAATTAAATAAATATGTATTTATTTAATTTTTCATGACCATTTATCCTCTCTAATTAAATAATTATTTTAATTGTTTAATTAGTCATTTATCTATTCTTCTATAGTTAAATAAATATTTATTTATTTAATTATTCATGACCATTTGTCCTCTCTAATTAAATAATTATTTTAATTGTTTAATTAGTCATTTATCTATTCTTCTATAATTAAATAAATATTTATTTATTTTATTATTCATGGCCATTTATCCTCTCTAATTAAATAATTGTTTAATTAGTCATTTATCTATTCTCTTATAATTAAATAAATCTTTATTTATTTAATTATCTTTTTTCACCTTCGTCTATAATTAAATAATGATTTTACATTAATTAATTTTCTTTCCACATCATCCCTATCCTTTATTAGATAATGATTTATCATTATTTAATAAGTTTATCATTTCATTATCCTTCTCATCTTTTTAGGATTTATTTCCTTTAAAACATAAAATCGAATCTTCCAAATCTTTTTAAATCTTATCTTATCTTGTTTTATTTCCTCTTTGATCAAATAAAGCAAAAATCGAATCCTTATCGAATCTCATCTCCAAAATCAAATCTTATCTTTGTCCATATCAAAACTCTATAAATATGGCCTCTCACAAGCCATTTGGGGGAGGAGCTTTTGAGTACCCTTACTCTGTCGAAATATCTCTACTCTTTCATCATCTTTCATCCATCATCCTCCATCTTCGAACCTTCGCTATATCGTTATGTTGCAATATTGAGCAACCAACATTCCACAATCAAATCCTTTGAAATCTTGCATTCTCATGCGAGGTTGAGAAGAGCAATGGAGTGAATCCCTATTAGTATGCATGTGTGTTTAGATTAGATATTTGTTTTGTATGTGTGTGTGTTTTGCAAGTAACTTCATTGAGGGTGGTGAAAATCTTAATCTTAATCTAATAAGATTTCAAAACAATTTTTCCTCCATCTACAACCCTCAACCATAAAGACAATACCCTAAACCCTAAACCTATAATAACCTAAAACCTATACCCTATGTACCCTAAACCTTGTATCATCAATCTTGTACCCTAAAACCTATACCAATACCCTAAACCCTAAACCCTATACCCTAAATTCTATACCCTAAACCTATACCCTATAGTGTACCCTAAACCTTGTACCCTAAACCCTAAACCCTATATCCTAAACCCTATACCCTATGTACTCTAAACCTTGTATCATCAATCTTGTACACTAAACCCTCTACCAGTACCCTAAAACCTATACCCTATACTCTAAACCCTATACCCTATGTACCCTAAACCTTCTACCATCAATCTTGTACCCTAAACCCTATACCCTATAGAGGGGGTAGGGACAATCCTAATGAAGGTTGAAACTTGAGAAAGTCTTCTCTGGAATGAACGAGGTAACTACTAGCACTCCTCATATGCCACCTATATCATTATAATCTCACAAGATGGTGGAACTAACTAATGATAGGTTAAACACTATAGATAATGTTGTCACTGATTCTAGGGTATTGCTTGAAGATCATGTTTCTAGTTCTAAGGTTATGGGCTCACAAAATAATATGCCTAGGTTCTCACAGGACAAAAAGAACAAAAAAAAGTCATTTTGTAATGCTTCAATTGCATCACCCACAACTAAATTGTTGGGTAATGGCTCTGGAGGTGGTATTGGCCTTAAATGATTATGACATAGGATTTCTCATAAGGGTTGATTGTCTTCTATCTCAAATGCCTCATATTGGACATTTATAATTTTGTAACCATCACATGCTTTTAGAGCCCCAACATCAATGACTATACCCTTAAACCATGCACCTTCATAACCAGATTGATTGCTATAACACTCCACCAAGCTTCCTCTTCATAACTCCATTTTACTCCCACAACACTTTATCCAATATCCTCAACCATAAGCCCTATACCTTATTCACTTAACCCTATACCTTCAACCCTGAACACTATCTGTCAACCCTCAACCCTATACTTAAACCCTACACCCTCAACCCTCAACCCTCAACCCTCAACCCTCAACCCTATACATTATACCCTCAACCCTATACCCTATGTACCCTCAACCCTATACCCTAAAACTTATACACTCAACTTTTAACCCTAAATCCTATACCCTAAACCCTCAACCATAAATAGATACCTTATACCCTCAACTATAAACCTAATACCCTTGAATCTATACCCAATATCCTCAACTCTAATCCTTATACCATATACACTTAGCCCTATACCCTCAACCCTGAACACTATCCCTCAACCCTATGGCCTGGGGAGGGGTGAGAGACATAGGGGGAGAGATAGAGGTGAGAGAGATAGAGAGGGGAGAGAGGTGGATAATGATATGAGGGAGAGGTAAAGAGGGAAGGAAGGAGAGACCTAGAGATGGGGGAGAGAGAGAGGGTGGGAGGGAAAGGTAGTGATCGAGAGAATGGAGAGACGTGAGTGAGAAACAATAACAAAAGGAGAGAGAAGAAGAGGTGGGGAGGCAAGGATAGAGATGGGGTAAGGAGGGAAGGAAAGGTAGAGAGGGAGAGAGGGTGGGAGAGACCTAGAGAGGGGAGAGAGGTGAAAGAGAGAAGAGAGGGAGAGAGAAATATAAGTATCGATAGAGGATTAAAAAGGGATGGAGGGAAAGGTAGACATTGAGGGAGTGAAAGACCTAGAGGAGGAGATAGAGAGGTGATGACCTAGAGAGGGGAGGGAGAGAGAAGAGGAGAGAGAAGAACATAGAGAAATAGATGGTTAAGTAAGGATGGAGAGGTAGATGAGGAGTGGCTGAGAGACTTGGAGAGGGGAGAGAGAATAAAATAAGAGAGTTCACAAAGAGGGAAAGAGGGGTAAGGAGGGAGGGAGAGAGGTGGAGAGGGAGGAAAATAAATAAAGAGGGGAGAGATATAGAGGTGAGAGACCTACAACCTAGGGGGAGAGGGGTGAGATACATAGGGGGAGAGATAGAGGTGAGAGAGAGAGGGGGGAGAGAGGTGGGTAATGAGACAAGGAGGGAGAGATAGAGAGGTAAAGAGGGAAGGAGGGAGAGACCTAGAGATGGGGAGAGAGAGAGAGAGAGGGTGGGAAGGAAAGGTAGTGATTGAGAGAATGGAGAGAGATGGGTGAGAAACAATAATAAATGGAGAGAGAAGAAGAGGTAGGGAGGCAAGGATAGAGATGGGGTAAGGAGGGAAGGAAGGATAGAGAGGGAGGGTGAGAGAGACCTAAAGAGGGGAGAGAGAAATAAAAGTATTGATAGAGGAGTAACAAGGGATGGAGGGAGAGGTAGACATGGAAGGAGTGTGAGAACCAAGGAAGGAGATATAGAGGTGATGACCTAGAGAGGGGAGGGAGAGAGAAGAGGAGAGAGAGAAGAACAAAGAGAAAGAGATGGATAAGGAGGAATGGAGAGGTAGGCAAGGAGTGACTAAGAGACCTAGAGAGGGGAGAGGTAGAGAGGTGAGGGGGAGAGAGAAGAAAATGAGAGAGAATTTCACAAGAGGGAAAGAGGGGTAAGGAGGAAGGGAGAGAGGTGGAGAGGGATGGAAATAACTAAAGAGGGGAGAGATATAGAGGTGAGAGACCTACAACCTAGGGAGAGAGGGGTGAGAGACTGGGGCAAAGATAGAGGTGGGAGAGGTGGGTAATGAGACAAGGAAGGAGAGGTAGAGAGGTAAAGAGGGAAGGAGGGAGAGACCTAGAGATGGGGGGAGAGAGAGAGCATGGGAGGGAGAGGTAGTGATTGAGAGAATGGAGAGAGATGGGTGAGAAATAATAACAAAGGGAGAGAGAAGAAGAGAGAGGTAGGGAGGCAAGGATAGAGATGGGGTAAGGAGGGAAGGCAAGGTAGAAAGGGAGATAGGGTGGGAGAGACCTAGCGAGGGGAGAGAGAGAAAAGGAAGTATCGATAGAGAGGGAAGGAGGTAGAGAGGGAGTGAAAGGTAAAACCTCAACTATCCATTACCAATCGCAAACCCTAAACTCTAAGCCTTATCAAAGTGGGGGAGAGAAAGAAATAGAAAGAGAATTTTGATCTAGCATTCTAAAAATGCATTTTCATTTGGCGCTTATCAAATGACTTGCATTGGGAAATATGAACCCTTTGGGTTGGATGACCATCTCATGCCAAAGATGTGTTTTTGTAAGGGTAAAAAAATCACATTTTTTTGCCGTGCTCTCCATCAAGTTTGCACATGTTTAAATGAAAATTTATAAAAATACCACGATGATGTTAAGCTCTCTCTTAGCTATCTAACCATATAATTTTTTCATGTTTTGATTATGTTAAGGTTTTCATCTTTTAATTTCTTTTGTTAGTGTGTTTTTTTTTTGTCAAAAACCATGTGGTATTTTGGGTATAGTTTTTTACTTGTTCAGCAAATTTTGAAACAAATTACATTTTTAGAAACTAGACTCCATTCTACACATATTGAAAAAAATAAAATTGATTTTTGATTAGTTTTCAAACATATTAGAGGGGGAGCGGGGGAGGGGGGCGACATGCTCAATTTTATTTTTTTCAAGATGTGCACTTCAAAAATTAGTAAAAAACTAATATTCATTAAAAAAATATCCGAAAAAATGGGTTAAACTACATGGTGTTAACTAATTTCTCACTAGAGTGATTTTTGAAATTTTTTAAAAAAGTTATGATTTTAGGGGGAACACATTAGACGCTATGTTATGTTTTTTTGAAAAAAAAAGGACCACTTTGTGTGCTCCCCCTTTTTGAAACCCTTAATCTTTTGCTATTTTCAAAAAAATGAATAGTAGTTTAGAAAGTAGATTCAGAGCACTAGAACTCTTGTTCTTGTTGCATCTTCAAATTTTGAGATTAACTATCTTCATTTTCTCGTCAAATATCAGACTTTGCTAATTTAAAAAAAAATTGGCATCTTAAGGCCCCCTTTTTGTGTCACAACTTGATGCACTTACCCACTACTACAAAGAGGAGTCATCTTCCTTCTCAACTGGTTGAGGATAAATTTAATAATATAAATATTTTTTTTCATGCAACACATTTGTTAACTTGAGCTACCAAGTAGTTTTAGGATATTAACTATTGTTCAACTCATCTAATCTTGAGAATAATTTAGTTCAACTACCCTTCAACAAAAATTAATACACTCATCTAATCATTCACTTCATAACAAAGTTGGTCCATTTTCTAAGGTTGTTTTCATCCTTGGAACATGTATCACATATTGTGTAGTCCTCTAGTTTGAAATTCAAAACGTTGTCACTTCTAAAGTCAACAATCCCAATTAATAATGGTTATTCACTACCTTGTGTATTGAACCTGTATTGAGTTGTGTGTATGAATTATATTTAAGGACACCATCTTAGCTTACTTTCATGATAATTAGACATGCATAATTAGTATAAAACATCTACATTTAGCACATGTCCTAACTTAGTCTCAAATTAGTCACAATCTACTAAGAATCTAACACTTCCTATTTTCTCTTTTCGACTAAAACAATGTTATGATCAAATTAGGTTGTCACGTAATTCAATGCATTTCCCTCTATCTATAAAAGTCCCCTAAATGTGCTTTTTAGCACCACCAGTTCTTAGACACAATTATAAGCATAAGTGGGTGACATTATGAAGGTTGTCAATGATTGACATAACTATGTTGGGAAGAATATAATCAAGTGAAGAGGGTTTGATTTGTGCACAGAGGGGCATATTAAAAAAGAGAGGTAAAATCCACACAATTAAGGATATATTTGAGTGGAGGTGAAGTGTCTAGGGAATAAGATGTGGATATGGATTTGTCCAAGCCTTAGAAATCACTTCCGTCATATTTATCTTAGGCTCCTAATCACTTATCCAATACAATTTTTGAAATCTTTGTCACAAACATTTGGTCAAAGTTGATCTTTTTATAAATGAGATAAGCACGCTATCTCATTTCAATTGTTTTAATTAATTTTGTCTTGGTTTGTTCAAATCTTTGTTATTTTAACCTCAACTTTTTTAAACAAATCTAAGGTTTAATCCAAGTACCATTTTATCACCTAAATCCCTTTGGGTTGGTTGCTTTATTTCTCTACATTTTGGTGATCCCATAACTTCCATGCCTATACTTTAGTGTATATTTTTTATCTTTAATTTGTCATAGTGCACATTTGTTGTTTTTGATGCCATTGTGTTAAACTTTACGTCTTAGAAACTCCTAAGATACTTAGGTCCTCTTTGCCAAAGTGCTAAGTTAAACCCTAATGTAGAAGTTGACACTTCTAAATTTTGATTGTGGTCTGTACACCAAAACATCTTAAATTGATTAATAAGATCTTGTATTTACAAACAATCACGAACCATTAATTATCATTGAAAAACATTATCATAGTCTCACATTAAAAAGTCATATCAAAGAATCATAGAGTTTGCATCAACATTATATCAATAGATACATCTTAACATCTTAGACACTTTACATACCTTTTACATAAATCAACAAAAAAACTTGATCCATCAACAAGGAAGCTCTAAATCATTCCTTTAAATACAACTTCCTCAAAATATTTTTTTTCAAATTTATTTCATACAGACAAATTTGAACACAAATAGATACATAAAAGGTTAAATATGCCAAACATGAATCTACATAGTGAAAAGAGTAACCCTAAATTTATCTAAATGCAGAACCTTGTCCCACAACAAAGAACCACCATTGAGCAAGTCTATTATAATATATACACAGAAGACTCGATACTAAAATCCAGATCACAACTATCAAACATAATATATATGTTTGATTACAATAAATTGTCAAACAAAACTAAACCCCATCTAATCCTCTCATTTAAATTTATCAGTATCAACTCTATAATTAATCTAAAGATCTATAGATCAGATTTATTAATTACACTTACATGAAAAGTAAGGTGCTTTTATTTCTCTACACTAAGTAACCATATGGACATATGAAGAGAGCTGTAATCCTGAAGAGGCATTCCAGCAAAGGGGCTCAAATAACCAGGCACTGTAACGGATAACTTCATTCTAGAATGCATGGAGTGCATGGACACCGTCCAGAACGCCAGTTATTTGACCATCTCCAGGGAATTTTAAAGAAAAAACGAAGAAACACAAAATTTACAGAAACAGAAACAATCGGTAAACAATAAACAAAATCACACAAACACCTGGCCTTACATCCTCACAACACAGCAGTGGCTACAGATCTCCTTACAGAGATTCTCCTCCACTGGCTCAAAGCTCTCCCACCGTTGATCTTCCGCGTAAGGAGACGTGTCAAACACATGAATGGTAGACATACAGCGGCCATAGTCCAGAGGAAGGCGATGGCCGCCGAGAAAAAAGAGCCTGTTCCCTACCGCCGCCATTGTCAAGTAGAGCTGCTCACCCCTGCCATTCTCTGGACTCAGGTTACCAAGACCTGCAGGGTTCTGCATACTCCTCAGGTGAGATCCCTCTACAATCTTCCACATATTAAGCTTACTATCATACGCTTCAATATACCCCTTCCACATATTCAGGCAGTCGCCGGAACTGTAAAGCCGATCATTTACAGTCAAAATCTGATTCGGCGGCACATCCAGCTGCCACATACCGTGAATCAAGCTCCACCGCCCCTCCGCCGGATCGAAAACCTCAACAGAGCTCCGGTCATTAGTAAAGGGCAAAATCATTCTCTGTGAATCTTCCGGCCCGGCAAACCCTCCGACTATATAAATCTTTTTCTCCCACGTCACTCCAACCGACTTGTACCGGCCCGTGCTCATGCTGGGCAGAGGAGTCCACGTGTCGAGCACAGGATCGTACACCTCAGCGCTGGAAACCCCCTTGGCGCACGATCTCTGATTCAGACCACCCGCCACGTAGATTTTGCCGTCGTAGACGCTGCAGGCGAAGTCCACCCTGGCGGTATTGAGGTCTGCGCAATGGGTCCACAGGTTGGTCACGCAGTCCAGCTTGTAGAGCTCGTTGCTGACTCGGATGTCGATTTCAGACGGAGGGGACGGCATGGTGTCGGAAAGATTTTTCCGGGTAACCCGGCCGCCGGCGACAAACAGATCCGTTCCGATGGACACCATGCCGAAACCCTTGAGGATCTGATCTTCTTCCAGGCCTGGAATTTCCACCACGCGCTGCCAGACTTTGTCTGCTGTGTTGTACGCCTCTATCCAGCTTGACATCCCGCTGTGGTATAATCCTGTCTCTGTTAATCTCGCACAGAACGAGACGTACACCCAGTCCACTGCGCCCTTTCTGCCATCTTTTTCCCGGGGAGAAGCCGGAGTCTTCTGCTTGCAGAGGAGGCCCATGGATTTGAACTCGGGTTGCTGGAGTAGCAGCTATTGAGGACGCTTAAGGACTGCAACTTGGAGCAATTTGTTCCAGAAGTTGAGATTGGTTATTTAAGGGCAAATTGCGAATGAGGGCTTTGGCTGCCGCCCTATGTTTCTAGTTCTCTGCGATTTTTACGATGCAGAATTTGAACTTGTGCGCGAATAAGCTTCGGGCTTTACCCTTGGAATGAATATTTTTTTGTTACAGATTTTGTCTTACGACGGCCCTTCGGCGATCGATGCGGCTGACCATGACATGAGAGGACGAGTTCTCCCATGGCGATCGCATTGGACCTTCCTTCGCCTCCATTTGCCTTGTATCCTGATGTCATTTTTATACCAGTCTGTTTTTTCTTCTGTTGCCTTCTCCGTCTTATGTTTTGTTTCCGGAAGTGAGGTGAGACAAAATGGGAAATTTTTTATTAAGATTTATATTAGAAATTGGAAATTTTGTAGAGTTCGTGTAGATTCGTATGAAATATTTTTATTTGCTGTTCTTATTTTTATCTATATATTTGGAACAACTCTGATATAATTTTTTCATATTTCATGAAGAATAGTATAAATGTTTTTGGATTTAATTTTGTGTTTTGGAAAGCTTTGTAAACTTCAAAGGTATTTTGAGATGAGGAAGTGAAGTTTACTAAATACATGTGAAATGAATTTTAAATGTTTTAGTTCGTTGTAGAATTTATGAAAGAAATAAGGTAAAAATGGTGGATGATAACAAATTTAAAATTTATATATTATTGTCTATAAATAATCAATTTAGAATATGGGATTGTAAGAAAAATATAGTTATTCTAAAAATTTGTAAGAAATATAAGAGAACATCACGAGAATAACCTTGAGTTCACTTTGAGTAAGAATGCATGAACAATAATGTTTGAGTCATAGAAAAGTTTGAGGCCTAAGACAACAATGAGAATGATAATTTAATTTAAAACAAGTTAGTAGTTATAAAATTATTAAAAAATTGAAATTTTGCGTTGATTGGAAATTTTCATTTTATATTTATATAGATAAATTAATCATAACACATAATATACTTGGCATCTCTATTCTTAACTAGTTTTATTAGTTATTGCTATTTCATAAGTGTTATTAATATGATATTTACCTAAATACAACTCTTGTATTAAAGGTTTGAACATAATTGATGAGGAAGATGGCATGTTCATTTAATTATGCCGTCCATCAAAGTTCAAATCCTTGGAGGTGTAATTGGGTCAAGTTCAACCCATAGGTGACTTTGATGAACTAGTTCCCTTGCTCATTTTAGCTTAGTTGAAGGAGACTTTTGGAATATATGTATGCTTACTCCACAATGTTGCAATTTGCTTAAGGGAAAACATTTTGATATTTAGATGTTGTATATGTAAGCATGAAAATCTTAAAATAATAAAGGAAATGAACCGTCGATATCAAATCCTATTCTAAAAAGAATGCAAACTTTTGATTGAGTGTGCTCTCTTTTAAGAAGAAGATTTGCTTGTGTTTATAAACATGGATACTCAAATTACTATGTAAGATCTTTGCAGCATATGCATTCAATATGATATGATAATGGAAAGAATAAAATATATTCCAAAATTATTCAAAGATTCCAAAAAATCAAGATTTTCCAATTTATCAAAAGAGGTAGATTTATAGGCTTTTCAAGGAAGAAATGAATAGTTGTAATTAATTTACTTGATTTAAAAATTTGAGTTTACTTTTTTTTAATTGATTTGATTTTATCTTAAAAATGTTTGAATGGCCTTGTTTTTATTTGTTGTATTTAATTTAAGAATGTGCAATAATAAATCAAGAAATTAACAATTTGCATGATTTGATGAGTGAAAGAGATTGATTTTGACAATGAGTTAATTATAAAATGATAAAAGTATAATTAGTTATGTATAGATTTAGTGAGTAGTTGATTAATTAATAATTATGAATTCATGTTGGTGGGTTTAAATGGGATAAATTAATTAACATAATATAATTAATTAATTGACATGGATTTAATTATAAATTAGTTGATCAATTAATTATTGTTAATCAACTAATAGAATGTGAAGGGATACATGAGATCAATAATTAATGTGTGGAATTGTTTAATTGACATGGTGATGTTTGGAGCAAATTAGCTAGGATGAATTGATGTGTAGGATTAATGATAGAAGGTGGTAGAATTAGAGTGGAAAAATCTAGGCGTCTACATTTTGACTCTCTTTGAAAGGGCACTGTGACTAAAATAAGTAATGGAATTTCAAAGAAAATAGAAAAAGACAAAGAATGGATGTAGAAGGGTGCCCCAAGTGGAATGATGGTTCGAGAGATGCCCCATTGAGATAACATGCAAGGATGAAAGATATAGAGGAGTGAACAAAACGAGAAGGGTAGTAAATTGATAATAAAATTATAAATGATTGATATAAAATGAAGGCAGTGGGTGGAACGAATAAGAAGAAAGTTGATTATGGATAAGAAACTAGAATAAATGTATTTAAGAAAGAAGATGAATCATGAGTGTTAATGGCATGATGATGAATGTTTTGAATCTTACATAGAATTTTAAATATTTAAGCAACCTAATTTATTATAGCATATAACGAGATGTGCCATGATATGGAAAAATCATGACGTCATTGTTGTGGTTGGCCATAAGACTACTATAGATGCAACAACAAATAAATAATAACAAGAAAATGATAAGAACACACACAAATTGAACTTGAGTAAGGAGAAAAACATCAAATGTTTGTCCTTGGCTAGGCTAAAACTTGAGATATTTTTATAATGATAACTTTCATTTGCCCGAAGCAACAATGTATGCAAGGAGGTTGGATTGAAAATGGTATATCCCAATAAATTTGTAAATGATTTATTCAAAACCAAATAGGAATTTTAATAGAACTAAGGATTAGTTCAAATGACTTTCGTTGCTTTTTTTTTTTGGATTTTCCTATTTTTGATTATTTTGAGGATTTTTTACTTTTCTATTTTTTTTATTGTCTAATGTTTTTGGATTTTTTAATTTATAGGGGATTCTTCTCCACTGTGGTGTTATCATGTAAGTGTGCTTTAAACAAAACCAACTATACCAAGATTTTCCCAAAAAAATGTCTAAGATGTTTTCCATGTTCAATCAAGTTCAAAAGTGAGGAGGAGGAATAGGTGCATGGACAATAAGAAGGATGGTCTAGGATATCAAGGTTTGAATGGAATGGGAACTTCCATGGTAAGAAGATGAATGGTTACCCACTAATTTTTGTTTTGTATTATCATACACCTTGATGGTGATGAGATTTGAGTCTAGTGTTGCTTAAATTGAATAATCAAGATGTTTGGGATTTGTTTGATTATGTTTTGAAAATAGATATCGATATATATAATGATTTTTATTTTCTTTAATATAGATGCACTTCTATCAATTAAATTGTGTATGTATTTTTTATTTTCATACATTAATTTGTTGAATTCCTTGTATTTTTAAAAATTCATAGTAGGCATGCTCTTTATACCATGTTGCTTTTGGTTTTATTTTATCAAAGAGTCTGGTTTGAGGAAAAAAGACCACGTTTGCAACAACCAATTTATAAAAAATGACTTTCAATGATTCCTCTATAGGGGTATATTACCTTCTTATGAACTCTTATTTAGTTTTCCCTTAGGGATATAAATGTTAGGAGTGGTTTGAATGTGCTTTGAATCATAGCTACATCGTTAACAATATTCTTGTTTTTGCTAAATAATTTTTATTTATCAGATTGTGTTTGATTTGAATAGTCTTTATGAAAAAGTTTTATCAATCCTTTGGCAACAAAGGGTTTCTTTATCTAAATCCATATTTCAATGATTTTATTAAAGGTAATAGTATATCAAACTTGTAAATGAAAGGTAATTTTTGGGTTAAGGTTGGTAGAGAAGATATAAACCAAAAAAAATTGGGATTGACCAAAGAAACTTATTAGCAAGGCTTCTCCATCTTTATAGGAATTATGAGATATTTATCCATTCCTTTGTTTAGAATTGCATAGATCCATTATCATAAGCTCTTGCTCAACATTAAAGAAAAACAATTAACAAATCTTTTACCAAGGTCTAAATAATTTCTAATGGATCCTTTAGGAAGATGTAAAAACCATTAACAAGCTTGACCTCCTAGACTTCAATTGAATAAAATAAGATAATTATGCTATAGGCCACCTATTAGAAAGAAATGTTAAATTCTTTGGTATTTTCTCTTGGGTCGAGTTCTTTCCCTTTACTTGTAAAATTTAAGGGGTTCAAAGTGTAGACACCTAAAATTAACACATCATCAATTACTTAATAACCTAACCATTTCCTCTATAATTTATTGAATACATTCCTAATCATCCAATATTCATCCCCTTATTGCTTAAATAATATTTTATTATTTAATTAATAAAGTCACTATTCATTGATTATTCATCACTATTCACTTGCTCTCCTTGTCTAGTTTAAATCATTTAATCATCCCTTTTTATAGTCTCCATTAGGTAAATAAACATATATTTATTTATCTAATTACCCCCATCCTCATCCCAAAAACTAAATAAATATATTGTTTTTTTAACTACCCATTTTCTCCACTTTCCATTAAGTGGGCTAAAATAAATTATCCCCTTAATCCTACACTTGCATAACCTAATCCTAGTGAACTTCACTCAAATCATGCACATTCCTCCAAGGTGTACAAAGGAATAGGTACTTTGTACACAATGCGTGGGTTTTTGTAGAAGTTGCATGGATCAAATTACTTGCCCATCCATCAAGGGTACTCCCAAGTATCATTTCTATCTTGACCATTTACCTTTTCCAAGGGGATGTAGGAGTTTATGGTGAACTCCTCAACACCTTAGGATCACCTACAAGACAAAATAGATTCCACAAGAGAGATATGGTAGAAATATCATGCTATGATTAAGGATGCAAGAATGCCAAAATAAATATGGCAGTGTACATATGAAGCATTGCTTATATGGGCAAGGTGTGATGATGTACCAACATTAAATGAGTCTGTCATAATTAAATGATATGAATCGACATTAAATGGCCTAGGACACAAGTATTAAATGAATTCCAACTAGATAAGATAAGTGACAACTAATGCTTAATTAGAAAGATTCCTTCCTAGGACCTAAGTGGACTTAACATGTAAATAGGACCTAGATAGGTAAAACGCCTATTTACGCCAACACCCACCCTTAAGTACAACTTAGGGAGTACTTATGAAAATGACACAAAGATGGGTCCCAACTACGAGGCCATATTAGGTACCCATGTACAAATGAAAATGTAATCTCTCACAGATGGAGAAAAGGAGAAAACTCAATGCAACAAAAATCCTTCCCAAAAGAGAGAAAAGATATACAATAATGATCTCCATGCAAAATGAGAGGAAAAAATCCCATTCGAGGAAAAATACCCCCCATGAGAGAGACAAAGAAGAGACCATTCAACCCTCCCTCAATGAAAAGATCCATCACAAATACAATCAATCTCCCTCCATATGAAGGATGATAAGAGAGACCATACAACCCCCACATAATGAGATAACCTACTACAAAGAAGCACTGAAAGCATGTAATTTTAAAGTAACACTGGAATCCTTAATTAGGCAAGCAAAGGAAAGATAATTTTGATGCTAGAAACTATATTAGAGTCACTCAAGGACTCAATTTGGAATCATGATAAAGCAACGAAAGACCTGTTGCCAAGGAACACTAGAAAAATCTCAAACTAGCACAACCCTAGAATTTGTGAAGCAACAATTGATTTACAAATGATCTAGAACTGAAATAAAGTGCAAAGATCAAAATTGCACCCTCCCAACTATCAAAATATTTGAGTAATCTCTAGGACACCCATTGGGGAAAAACTAAAATAAAGATATACCTAGTACAAATACATAAAAAAGTGCATGGATGGAAATGTTGAGCTCCTCAATACCTTTCCAACGTTGTAAGTATCACAAAAATTAGAAATTGTTGCAAAAAGTTATGAGCTTGGGAGCCAAAAATGAAGATATGACTTTAACCAATAATAAATAACATAAAACTGATTTTTTTTTAAAATACCCACACCACTATGAAATTGGTGAAGCTAGCTTTCCAACGATATCTTGTTTGAAAAATTTTGCCTCATGGATTGCAAGTTATAGTGATTTGAAAAAATAGCCTATTATGTCCTCGGGGAACAAGATTAGGGCCCTAGAGCTTAAGCCCCTGGGTGCCCATATGACCTATCGGCAATTTTAGTTTAAAAAAAAAATTCACCACCGCCAATGATGATGGCGTCACTAGGCAGAGAGGTGGGAGAGCAGTGGGCCACAAGCCGTGTTAGCCCCTTTTCCTTGACCACTAGTCACGGTATGTTAAACCCTCAACCAACCGTTATAACCAAAGGCCAAAATATTTATCAAGCGATAAAAATAAATTTAAATTAAACATTTAATAAAATTGTTGATTAATAAATGAAACCATACCAACATGAAGTGATTTTATAGATACAGTCCAACCTACAAATTTGACCAATACGAAGATATTATGCCAAAAATATGCTAGCTAAAGTACTAACAACATATAATATGCCTAAAATTATGCTGAAGGTACAAATGACTTGCAAACTACTAACAACTCTTAACGATATTGTATGAGTTGTACTGCCAAGTACATATTTGTATGACTGTATGACCTAATTTTTTTGTATTGCATCTTGATAAAAGTCAAATTTTGATGATTTGAAAATTGATCGTTAGGTTCTCAGGCCTCCCGAGTGCAATGGTGAGGTCATTTTTTGCCCAAAATGCTCTAAAATATCAGCTACCCCTAAATTTGGTAACTGAAACCCTTCTTCAAACCCTTGTAGATCAATATATTATGAAATTTGATGAAATGAAATCCAAACCTGACTTTCTCTAATGCCCTAGATTCAATGGAAAGGTTCTCAAGACCCGAACTCACACTCAACAAATATTTCATGCCATGATAGGTCCCTCAAATCTGGGAAGAAGTCTGTAGCATTGAAGCTCTAATACCATGTAGGAGTTTATGGCGAACTCAACACCCTAGGATCACCTACAAGACAAAATAGATTCCACAAGAGAGATATGGTAGAAATATAATGCTATGATTAAGGATACAAGAATGCCAAAATGAATATGGAAACCAAAATGAATATGATAGCCAAAATGAATATGGCAATGTACATATAAAGCCTTGCTTATATAGGCAAGGTGTGATGATGTTCCAAAATTAAATGAGTGACATAATTAAATGACCTAGGAAACACACATTAAATGAATTCCAACTAGATAAGATAAGTGACAACTAATGCTTAACTAGAAAGATTCCTTCCTAGGACCTAAGTGGACTAAACATGTAAATAGGAACTAGATAGGTAAAACACCTATTTACACCAACAAGGGATTCTCCAGCATACATTCCCCTTCTATCTTGGCCCCCTTTCTATCATCTAATCTTGTGAGGAAAATTTTCCTCATATCATCCTCCCAAGGTTCTCAAGTAATTTGAGCCCTTATAATTCCCTTTGATCCTAGAGAACTCACATGCCTCATCATCCACCAATATTGAGCATAACCACCATAGACTAGGTGAAACAAGGATTGGTGTTAGTGTCACTTTTGTTTGTTGTCATTGGTATTTGTTAACCCCTATGCTTAATATGAGTGGTGAATTTATTTGGATAGAATGGGCTAATGTTATTTTTAGCTTGTTCTTTTATACTCAAAATTCCATGTACACACAAAGTGAGGTGAAAAAGGTAAGCACAACATTTCTCAATTAAAGGGATGGAGCCATTACTCCTCAAATTTATATTTTTCTTTGAAGATTCCATATTCTAATTTACTTGGAGGGAATCCTTCATAAATATCCACTATAATGCTACTTTTCTCTTGAAATTGTTTAAGTATTTATAGTGGATTTAAATATAGTTAATACTAGATTTAAATCAATTTATAAAATTTATTTTCAACAAAATAGATATAAATAACCAATGCAAACTATACATGTGATAATTTAGTAATAAATCTAAAGTAAATAATTGACATAATAAATTGAATAATAAAATCACATAATCCAATCTTGTTAACATTAAAATATTATATCATGGTATCTTCTTATCATGGAATCCAGTTGACTAAACAAAAAGGATTGACTAAATCGATTATTGAAGGAGACACTAAAAATGTTATAATGATGTTGAATGGGGAAGCCACTCCCAACTGGTCTCTCCAAGATCTCATTGAGGTCTCTTGCAAGGATATAATGAGCTTCGAGAATAGCAAATTAATGCACATTTTTTTGTGAAGGAAATATTTATATGGATTTGATGGAAAACTTAGGGTCCTTTGTCCAAACTATTAAAGTTTGGAATGATATGGATCTACTTTCAAAGAACGTGAGAACTTTGATCATTAATGAAGCATAATTTCTTTACGCCTCCTATGTCAAAAACTGAAATGAAAATGTCACAAGTGTGTAAGGATTACATGTACCCCCGATTGCTTGGAGAGTTATGAAATCTTCCCACTCTCTGTTCATTTTAGTATGTTCTTTTTCATCTTACTTCTCTGTTGTGTGAAAATTTTTTTTGGAATCACCAATTGTTGGTTTCCAATTTCTATTATATTGTTACTCTGTCATCTACTATGGGTGGTGATTTGGTCCAAGAGGATCCTAAGAACTATGAGTCTTTGAATAATGGTCAGGAAGTCTAGTCTATTCTTCAGAAGGGTAATCTAGCTTCCTATATTGAGGTGATGAAAGGTCATGGCCCTGCTCTTTCAATTGGGTTCTCTAATTCTTGGAAGGATGATTTAGTGGATGTTAAGGGCCTCTCCTTTTCAATCATTGTTGTGATGATCTCAATGGCTACTACTCTTCCCCTTGAAGGAGTGAAAAGGATGAAAGGACATGGATAATTTATTGAAAAGGGGTGAGAAGATCAACCATTTGCATAATGGATTTAATGAGGACCTCCTAGGGGTCTAGAAGAAAATTTTAGAGTTTTTTATGAGGTACATAATGTTGGAAAAACAAGAATAGACAACTGAGAGGGGGGGTAAATCAATTTTCACAAAATTTAAAACTTATTCAACTTTATTAACCTTTAATCTCAAATCTGATAATTAACAGTGAAAGCATGAATCAACAACACATCAGAAACACATGAACACCAAGATTTTATATGTGGAAACCCTGTTAGGGGAAAAACCACGGTGGATGTTAGTCCAAAAGATTGTACAGATTGTACCTTGTTAAAATTATAATGAGAATGAAGAAGGAATGCACATGCATTCAGACACACTGCCTAGAGCTCATTGCTCAAATGGGAAGGCTCATTGAATTACAAAAAAATTCAGATTAAAACCATCTGAAGAATATGAACTGATAAATTAGCTTCTGCAAAAGCCTTATTACAATTCTGGTTAAACACAAAAACCCTTCTTCACACTTTGCTCAATCTTCTTCACACTCTGCTCTGCAATCGAATGATCTGATCTTTCTTCGCACATTTCGCATTTACACTTCTCATACATACATTGAGCACACCTCACACACACACTTCAAAATGAAGAAATAATCATTCTTATATATCCGCTACATGGAATTACATTAACAACTCTATTGGCCAAAAATAAAAGAATAAATTATAAACTGTCAGCCCAATTCATGAACAAATCTCAATGCACACCAATCGAAGTTGGTCACAACATAATGAGGTCCTAAATCAACTTCCTCGAACACACAAAATATTAAAAGATTAATCCACGAGGATCTGAAACATGCTACAGCCACCATGTTGGCCAAGAACATGAAAACCTGAACACACAATGGAAAAATCTCTGATCACAAACACACCGATCAACACGGACGTGCAAAAAGGATAGAGCACAATCTAGAAACATCAACAATCATCTCCGGAGCATACACAACAACTAGAATTACCAGAATCATGTTCTCTTCTTTCAGAAACATCGGCTATAGTAACATAATAACTGTAGGAACACAAAAACACACAACTTGCACAAATTTTGATGCACACCTCTAAAACTCCCAGATTATAAACTAGATAGGCTCAGCAACAAACCCTTTAAAGTACAACTTTTGAATACCAATATATTGAACTTTACACCACACTGAACTTCACAGCTTCACAGACAACCTGCAACATATTTATTATAATTTTTTCAATATCCTCGATATATACAACCTTCAAAATATCAAATACTAATAGTGTTGACATCAATGACAACCACATATCAATGACACAACCACAACATCCAACAATCTCCCCCTTTGGAATTGATGGCAACACATGATGTGAAAATACCATCAACACAACTAACTCGTCTTCTCATACTGTTCTTCTCCTCCTTACATTACTCTTCTCCCTTTTTTGTTCTGCTCTTTTCCCCCAAGGTTTTCTTCTCTTCTCCCCCTTTGACATCAATGGAAAAGGTACACAAGCTCTAAACCACATATCTGAATCATCTGACTATGTCCCCTAGTAGCAGCTACCACAACATCAATCCGGAATAAGATATGACTATGAGTGCACGGATTGATGCAAAGACTTGCATCTTAGGTCAGATTAGGAGGGGAAATCACCCCCAACTTGCCTCTAAGATACTCAAAATTATCCTTAGGAAATGGCTTATTAAATATGTCTGCAATTTGTTCCTTGGTAGGCACATACTCTAGTCTGACTTCTTTATCACTCACTTTATCTCTCAAAAAGTGATATTTGATAGATATATGTTTTGTCTTTGAATGCAGCACCAGATTCTTAGAAATGTTTATTGCACTTGATTTATCACAAAATATGGCAAAAGGCTCATCATATTCAATTTTGATATCTCTCAGCATCTGCTTCATCCATAATACTTGAGTGCAATTGTTTGCAACAGCAATATATTTTGCCTCAACAGTAGATAAGGAAATGGAATTCTGCTTTTTACTTAACCAAGACACCAACTTCTTCCCCAAGAAGAATGCATCACCACTCTAGTACTTTTTATGTCATCCACATCTCCTTCCCAATCTGCATCAGTAAAGGCGCTCAAAGTAATATCATCATCTTTAGGATACCAAAGACCAAAGTCAACTGTCCCTTTTAGGTATCTGAAAATTCTCTTCACAAAAATCATATGAGATTCCTTTGGATGAACTTGATATCTAGCAACCATACATACAACATTCATGATGTCTAGTCTAGTCTAAGTCAAATAAATTAATCCACCGATCATTGACCTGTATCTTGTTTGATTTTCTTTAGGATAATCATCATTATGTGTTAACTTGCATCTGGTTACCATGGGTGTACCAACATGCTTTGAGTATTCCATGCCAAACTTCTTCAGTAACTCTCTTACATATTTGGACTGAGATATAAAAATTCCATTGTCTAACTAATTAATTTGCAATCCTAAAAAGAATTTCAGCTCTCCAATCATAGACATTTCAAATTCACTTTTCATTTCATCAGCAAACTTCATACATAAGTCATCATCACCTTCAAAAATGATGTCATCAACAAAGACTTCAATAATCAATTCTTTATCCTGATCCATCTTGAAATATAGATTACTGTCAATAGTACCTTTATTGAATTCAAGCTTCAACAAGTATTAATCCAATCTAGCATACCAGGCTCTAGAGGCTTGTTTAAGTCCATACAGTACTTTCTTCAATTGACAAACAATATCTTCTTTATCAATCAGTTGAAATCCATCTGGTTGCTCAACATATACTTCTTCTTCTAGCTCACCATTCGAAAATATTGACTTTACATCCATTTGATAGACTTTGTAGTTCTTAAAAGCAGCATAAGCAACAAATAATCTTACAACTTCAATTCTAGCAATAGGGGAAAATGTTTCTTCAAAAATACCTTCCATCTGTGAGTACCCTTTACATACTAGTATTGCTTTATTTCTGACCACTTCACCTTGTTCATTTAGCTTATTCTAAAAGACCCATTTGGTTCCAATCACATTTTTATCCTGAGGTGTAGGGACAAGAATCCATGTATCATTTTTCTCTATCTGCATCAGTTCTTCCTTCATTGCTTCCATCCAATATTCATCTTTACATGCTTCATTGACATTGTTGGGCTCAGTCTTGGAAATCAAACAATACTCTTTTGCAATTCTTCTTCTAGTCTGCACACCTTTGTTCTTATCTCCTATAATCTGATTTTCAGAATGATTTAGCTTTACATACCTCAAAACTTTGGGATTCTCTCAACCTTTTGGTTCTTTTATTCTTTCTTCCACACTTCCACTAGCTTCTCCTTCTTGATTCTCTTGATTCACCGGAACAATTTGAACTTGATTCTGTGTCTACACATTCTTTCCATTATCAATACTATCATGTTGGTCATCTGAATCACATCCACAGTATCTGGATGATCTAGCAGCATCTTCATCAACTCTAACATTTGCACTTTCAACCATTTTCCTTAATCTTCTATTATAGCACTGGTAGGCCTTGCTCTTAGTAGAGTAACCCAGAAAGATTCCTTCAACACTCCTAGCATCAAACTTTCCAATATCTTCATCTCTCTTGATATAGCATCTACTACCAAAGATTTTGAAATATTTAACAATAGGATTATAACCAAACCACAACTGAAAAGGAGTCTTACCAGAATTACCACTGACATTTACCTGGTTGATAGTGTATACAACAGTATTTACAGCTTCTCTCTAATAGATATGAGGAACATTACCTTCCAACATCATAGTTCTAGCAGCATCTAGAATTGTTTTGTTCTTTCTCTCAACAAATACATTATGTTAAGGGGTCTGGGAAGTAGATAACTGTCTTTTGATTCCATGCTCTTCACAGAATGAATTGAAATCCCGAGAAGTGAATTCACCACCTCTATCTGACCTTAAGCATTTAATCTTTAAACCTGTCTCATTCTCTGCCATAGCTTTGAAACTTTTGAACTTTTCTAATGCTTCATGTTTTTCTCTTAAGAAAGCAACCCATATCATCCTAGAGTAATAATTAATAAGCAACATAAAGTATGTTTCTCCTTGTAGACTTCTGATTCTGGAGGGCCCACATAGATCAGTATGCACCAGCTCTAGTACTCCATTAGAATGATGTTGTTTGCTCCAAAAATAAATTATAGTTTTCTTTCCCATCTAGCATTCCTTGCATATGGTGTTAGTAGGATTCACTAACTTAGGAAGATCTATAACTGCTTGAGTGGAGCTTACTTTGAAAATTTTATCAAAATTCACATGACACAGCCTCCTATGCCACAGCCAACTTACATCAACTTGAGCAATTAAACAACTTTCACTAGCAGCACTCAGGTGAAAAATATTACCTCTTGTCTTTGTACCTGAAGCAATTACATTTCCAGCACTTTCCAATATCCTACATTTTCCATCTTTGAGCTGAAGATTGTATCCCTTGTCTACCATTTGTCCAACACTCAACAGGTTATGCTTCAATCCTTCAACATAAAGAACATCATCAGTATTATATTTACCACCAAGAGAAATAGTGCCTCTACCACAAATCACACCAGCATTGTTATCTCCAAATCTTACAACACCATTGTCATACTCTTCCAAGCTTATAAACTTGCTTTTGTAACCAGTCATATGATGTGAGAATCCTCTTTCAATCACCCATCCATCCTTTTCTTCAGTTTTGGCTACAAGAGCTTTCTCAATATTCTTATCACTAGTAGATTTAGTGGACACCGTGCCATTTTCCTTGATAGCAATGAATACCCATCCATCTTCATTTCCATTTTCTTTATCAGATTCATCATTAGTAACACCTTCTTCAGCATAATAACATTTCTTTTGAAATCTAGGCTTATCAGGTTTGAACCTAGGAACTCTTTCAGGACACCTTGATGCAAAATGATCTATCTTATTGCAAGAGAAACATTTAATCAGAAATTTTCCTCTATACTTACCTTGACCTCTGGCTTCTCTTTTCAAAATCAATGCTTCTAGCTCTTCTAACTCTCTTTCTTCATCTTCAATCTGTTTCATCTCATCTTCATACTTGAATGTCTTTCTAGAACTTTCTCCCAGATCATATCTCTATTGGTTTCTTCTAGATACAATAGCCTTAAATGCAAATTTTGTCTTAGGAGTAGATTCACCAAATTCACTCAATTAAAAGGCGGCAAGCTTACCAATCAGCATAGCTCTTGTCACATTTGTTACTATCTCGAGTTCTTCAATAGCATGAGCTTTCATTTTGTAAGAAGTAGGCAATGATCTGAGCACTTTAGCCACAATCTCTTCTTCATCCAAAATTCCACCAGCACATCTAATACCCATCACAAGTTCATTCACTTTTTGCATGAAAGAAATAATGTTTTCATCTTCACTCATTTTCAAGTTTTCCCACTTGCCTTTTAGAATTTGTAGCTTAGCAACTATCACTTGTGCATCTCCTTCATACAATGTTTCCAGCTTCTTCCGGATCTCATATGTTATTCTCAGACCTATCATATTTTTCATTTTTGAATTTGTTAAAGCACTCAATAATGCTTCTATAGCCCCGGTCTTTGTTTAAGCTTCTTTGATCTCACTAGGAGTAGAGGGACCATTATGAGGAATAACATATATGTTCTTTGTAATCTTCCAGAAGGGATCACCAATGCACTTCAAATGACACTTCATTCTAACCTTCCACAGAGAGTAGTTTGTTCCATCGAATCTAGGACTATCCTTCTTGTATGATGCCATCTCGAATCACCTCAAGTTGTTAAGATTCTTCAGAGGAACCTTCTCTGATACCAATTGTTGGAAAAATAAGAATAGACAACTGAGAGGGGGGTGAATCAGTTGTCACATAATTTAAAACTTATTCAACTTTATTAACCTTTAATCTTAGATTTGATAATTAACAATGAAAGCATGAATCAACAACACATCAGAAACACATGAACACCAAGATTTTATACGTGGAAACCTTGTTAGGGGAAAAACCACGGTGGATGTTAGTCCATAAGATTATACCCTATTAAAAATATAATGAGAATGAATAAGGAATGCACATGCATTCAGGCACACTACCTAGAGCTCACTGCTCAAATGGGAAGGCTCACTGCCTTACAAAAACATTCATATTAAAACCATCTGAAGAATATGAATTGATAAGTTAGCTTTTGTAAAAGCCTAATTATAGTTCTGGTTAAGCACAAAAACCCTTCTTAACACTTTGCTCAATATTCTTCATACTCTGCTTTGTAATTGAATGATCTAATCTTTATTCACACATTTTTCATTTACACTTCTCATACATACATTGAGAAAACCTCGTACACACACTTCAAAATTAAGAAACAATCACTCTTATATATCTGCTACATGAAATTACAATAACAACTCTGTCGGCCAAACTAAAAGAATAAATTACAAACTATCGGCCCAATTCATGAACAAATCTCAATGTGCACCAACCGAAGTCAGTCACAACATAATGAAGTCCTAAATCAACTTTCTCGAACATGCCAAATATTAAAATATTAATCCACAGGGATCTGCAACACACTACAACCACCATGTCGGCCAAGAACATGAAAACCCAAACACACAACGGAAAAATGTTCGATCACGAACATACCAATCAACACGGAGATACAAAAACGATAGAGCATGATCTAGAAACATCAACAATCATCTCAGGAGCATACACAACAACTAGAATTACCAGAATCATGTTCTCTTCTTTCAGAAACATCAGCTACAGTAACAAAATAACTGTACGAACATAGAAACATACAACTTGCACAAATCTTAATGCACACCTCTAAAACTTCCAAAGTATAAACTAGATAGGCTCAGCAACAAACCCTTTAAAGTGTAACTTCTGAATACCAATATACTAAAATTTACACCACACTAAACTTCACAGCTTCATAGATAGCCTTCAACATATTTATTATAATTTTCTCAATATCCTCGACATATACAGCCTTCAAAACATCGAATACTAATAGTGTTGACATCAATGAAAACCACATATCAACAACACAACCACAACATCCAACATCCAACACATAATCCTTTAAGGTCAGCACAAGGGTTCCACTCTCAACTATTTCCTATGCTTAATAATTTTAGGCATAATGTGAAAATGAAATTTTCTTTTTGGATACATTTTTTGTTGGAGTGATATGTGAAAGTCGTGCTAAACAAAGGTAAGTCCATGCCTCTCCACAAAGTCTTAATCTATCATTTATACAGGTATAATCTAGCCCTCACCAACGATGTCTCCTTGCTCCCTCATATTACTGGTTCCCCTCCCCCATCCATAAGCAAATGAATTCAGATAACACTGCTAAAAATATTGGTACCTCTTCCTCAATTGTTACAATAACCCCCTCCCCCTGAGTAGAAATACTTGGTCCATCCCCCCTCACTCCTCTAAAGGAAAATCCATTGTTGTTAACTCCCTTGCTTCCTCTAGAAAGAAAAGGGTTTCTTTTGTGGACCCTATTTAGATTTATATTTTTTATGATGATTCTAGGTCTACTTGGTCCCCATCCCTAGATGTCACCCCCAAGGACTCCCCTTACAACTCTCTTTCATCCCACAACATCTTTGTTATCCCCCCTCCCTCTCCTTGAAATATGAATTGCCTACTTAGGACATGGCTAAAGATACCCCAACCTCCCAAAACCCCTCCTCTTGCAAGAAATGTGTTTCTTTGTGTGAAAAAGTTAATGATTTGTGTAAAGATACAAATGTCTAAAATGAAATTCTCAAATGGAAACTTTCACAATATCTTATGGCCAAGAACAAGATCCAAAATTTAGAATCTATTATTTTGAAGAAGGATAGAGATTGACCTAGAGAGGAAGTGAATGAGGAGCACTAGGAGATGATGGAATGTATAGTTGATACTTTTGATAAATGGGTCGAGCTAGAGAAGGATGTTGGGGGCTTAAAGGAGGTTGTCAAGTTGATAGAGGATTGCATGAATTTGAAAAAGGAGGTTTCCAGTCTTCAAAGAAACTAAGACAAATTTTGTTAAATTTGTAAGAAATTATTGATTATAGCAAAGAGACTATTAAGAACACAGTTATGACCATTCAATTTTTCCTATTGGAGTTAAAGAATAGACATGTTAAGAGAGAAATTAATGGAACACCTATCAGTTCCCCTTTTGGCTCTAGTAAGGAATGTAAAAACAAGGAAATGCCCTGCCTACCACCCTAGATAAAAATGAAAAAAAGTCCTAATGTTTTGTCCTTCAAGGACAAGTTGGAGTTCCTTACCAAGGAGTGGAAAGCCATTAAATTCCTTCACCTCCTTAGCAACCAGTAATGATTGTTGGTCTTGGGTTGGTCTTGTTTGTGGCTTTGTTGGTTGTTGGTCCTTTTCTTTTAGTTCATGTTTCTTTTGTTTTTTATTGTCTCACTCCTTTTTATGATCCTCTTTATCACCTCTATGGCTATTTTGTAAATGGGTTTACGCCCTTCCTGCCTTATCTTATCAAAACATTAAAATCATATTATAATATTTCCATTATTTTAACATTAATAGTTTTTAATACTTATATGAGTCAAAGTATTTGGAAAGGTCACTCTCACCCTAGGAATATTTCAATGGTATTGGTCATTATAGTTATGCAACACTCAAAATAACTTGTGTAAAAATAGAACACGTGCCTACTCGCACCAAAGTATAAACTTAATAACACCAAAGTATGTGCTTACTTGCAAGCTCTCACCAAGACAATCTCAAGTGTAATTTGTACCCGAATTTTGACACACTCTATGTGCCCCCTTCTCTAATGCACACAGCCCACCAAACTACCTTCTTTCTTGAGTGATCTTCATGCCCCTTTCCAAATCCCACACAATTTTTTTGTATAATCCTTAACATTTCATGCCATCACACCCTTTCACAAAGGCATCCTTTCATAATTATTTAATAAATATAATTATTCCTCTCTTTAAAAGGAAACTATTAAAAATATTTAATATTATCCACCCTTTTAACTAAAAATTCTTAATAACCTTTATGTTATATCTCCCTCGTAAGGGTTATTTCATAGAAAAATAACTTTCTTTTCACTTTGGAAAAAAGTCCCACAACATCCACTCTTGAGAAAATGGTGTATCTTTGAGGGCAATGATAAGGGTAGGATAAATTTTTATTATCATGTTGAATATTGGATTTTTTTTTTGGGGGTTGTTGTGAAGAGTTAGATGTTGTAGGATACATATTGGAAGCTAAGTTGGATAATTTTTGAATTAGTTGTTGTACTCGATCAAACATAATTTAATTTTAAGGGTCTTGTTGTCTAAGAATCATTTCTCCTTTACCAAGGGTGACATTAGTTGAATTTAGATATATTTTATTTTCATTAACAAGATTAAATTTTTGGTTTTCAATATTTTGGTCTTTCACATTGATTATGTTTAAGTTGTCTAGATCACACTATATGGGAACTTTAGCCCTTAGTTCTATTAGCTACAAGATAATTTCATCTTTATATTTTAAGAAGAATTTACCTACATACCTACCCAATTTTAAATAAGTCATTGTGGTCATACTCACCATGATTGAAAAGGCTATCATTATCATCATTGTGAAGGGTTTTTTTAAGTTAAACTTGGTTGAAAGGTATGTCCAAATTAAATGGATTTGGACTAAAAGGTTTTTCCATGTTTAAGTTTTGATTTAATCTATCTTGGAGTCTCATTAGTGGTGCAACATATTTTTTCTCAATTTAAGGTTTTAGATTTATTTATTTTTGCATGGGCTTCACGGAAAAGGAGGAATGAAAAGTAGAAACAATAACCTATATAATTAAAGTGTGGGTGTTTGGCTTGCAATCTCATGAATACTCCTCAAGGGTATCTAGTGATTAACTTCTTGGGGCTAACCACTTGCCACTACATCACAAGTTACAAATGTATAATGATTATTTAATCTAGGCTTAAAATAAGATTAAAAAGGGGAGTCCTAAATATACCCAAAGACACACAAGGTCCAAATCTATAAAAAGAGAGAATTATCTAAGGTGTGTGAGGATGAGGTCAAATCTCTTCTCACTTCACTATATGCCATTTGACTAAAACTTCATCAAAAAATAGCAATTCAAATCATAGTACTATCTAGGGCTTGATTATTGGTTGATGAAACCACCTCACTCCATGATGTGCTTAAAGAAAACTACCACTTTTCCAATAACTATATTTCCAAACTTTAATTTGTACATTATTAAAACATAAGGTTTGCCCTATGCTTAGTTATGAAATCCAAGTTGCTAGATTCCTAAAAATAGAAGAAAAAAATAGTCACTTTTGATCCTCACGATTGCAGTAAGGAGCAAGAGAAGAAAATACATTGTTACATCACAACAAAATATATAAAAATTATTCCTTAAGATTAAGTAATTAAGTTTATTTTTAAATAAATTTTAAGCAAACAAACCTACACAAAAAGGGTAAGAAAATTAAAAAATTAGAAGTATAAGCCTTGTAAGACATTGTAATGGAGAGGATCTGCTACTCTCGAGTCTCTATAACAAGGAAGAGTCTACAGGAAGTGGATGGCTCTAGATTACCTCAATAAAAAAGCTCAAGTGACGGGATGATAAATAAAGGAATGACTAAACTATGTTTTTAGGTTTTCTAGTTATTTTATGACAAAGGACTTCAAAAGCGGAGGTGAACGGACCTTAAAGATCTTAAGAACATACTAACAGGCTCTTAGCCAAAGGACAAGAGCGTGGACCAAGGATGAAAACACAACGCATTGGCATCTCGTATAGCCAGAGCCAGAGCCTATTGCCAGAAACACTCAATATCTGTTAACAACCCATATATTAAAATCTAGTGGTTTTAACTAACTAGACAAAATGCTAAAAATGCATGAAATGTAAAGAAGTAAAACAAGAAGAATACTTGAAGGATAAATAAACTAACTACTAAACAAAATTATTAGTAAGAGGAAAATATATTTAGCTTGTGATAGGTCCAGCCTCTCACAAACTCCTCACAGATAAAACTTGCACACATAGAAATGAGAAATTGTTGGGGTTGCTTTTTGGGGTTTTCCTTAGTCAAACCCCCACTTTGGTGTTTCCATCCCCACAGATAGACAAATAGAGAATGATATAGAAATGGTGATAAGGAAATGGAAAGACAAGATGTAGAGTATACAAAGACAACAAGTATGCTAACAATAAGAAAAATAATGCTATGAAATAAAGGTTACCCTTCCTCCAACAAGATTGGTGAAGCTGAGAGGAAGAGTGACACTTAGAATAAGTGAGAAAAACATGAAAGAATGTAATGTAGAGAGCTTAAAACCTGCAAGAGAAGATGAACAATAGCAAGAAGGAGAGAATGGAAGAGCTAAGAAGTGAGAATGATAGAGTGGATTTGCAAGAGTGAAGTTGAATAGCAAGAATAAATGAGAATGAGGAAAATAGGGAAATAAATGGTCAAATTGCATAGCAAAGAGTTGTTCTTAGGTGTGCCTACAATTTCAGAGGCATTATACTTCATGAGTAAGCAACAATGTAATGTCCCAATGACCATAGGAGTAGTAATCTTGTCAAGACATTCATGTAGCGCACTGTCGTCTATGCAGCATGAAAGCATCCTCGACAAAATTCCCCCACCAACAAAAAACATCAAGGAAGGGATGAAAATGAAGGCTTAGGACATCAAGTTTTTGCATTATTAACTTATTAAGCTAAAGTAAAGGGTGATTTGGGAAATTGCATAAGGGTACTATTTGATGCCATAACATTTTGCCACCACTTAAGCGAGCATATGTATCTAAGCATGTGTGAGCTAAAGTAAAAAGAGATTGAAGAGAATATGTCAAAGATAGAGAGGAAGTAGACCTTCAATCTGGTATACCATGACATGAAAGGGGCTCCATCAAAATACAAAGAGGAAATGGGTCTTCGATCTTGCAAATCTAGCTGCAATCTCACCACAAACATGCTAGCTACAAACAAACATGTTAGGCAAAAAAGAGAAAATTGATAGACATGATAAAAAATTCATAGATAAGACAAGACAATCTAATTAGATAAAGACAGTGTTGATAGGTATAGCTAACATGGCTAGAGTCCATATGAAAAGCATATAGGCATGTGGGTGTTGTAAATCATGTTGCATGACATTCATAGAAAAGACTAGACAGTTCTAGTCAGGTTACCCCAAGCTAGATGACAAAATATAAGATATAAGACATAAGACATCAAGGATTCCTTTTGAAACTTTTTAAAAATTTAGTATATAGGATAGCCCTCCTTAGAATGATGTGTACTGCACAAAGGATCACATGTCATTCTAAGGAGAAGAAAAATACAAGAGACGATGTGGCACGAGATACATGGAGAGATGTATTTGTGGGATGTTGTCACGCAAGGGAAAACACATAGAAACCACAACATCATGAAGCCAAAAGGAAAAGTTGAATAAATCAAGAGCATAGGGGGATCTAAATATTTGGGGTTAGAACTGCTCATAGATATAGATAGATGAGTATAATATAATATATCTATGAACTAGCATCACCCCCCAAATGTATCAAAACATGAAGAATAACACATCAAGATAAAGTAAAAATAAAAATTGAGTCAACATGGAAGAGGCCTAAATTCCCACACGCTTTGCATCATTCCTAACATAAAAATTCAAGATTTACAACACATAGAGGAATGATGAGACAAATAGAATAAGTTCGTGACAGAGTTTCTCCTATATTCAAGCACCTACAAGGGTGGCAAGGGTCCTCTAGGAAAGAGCACAAATATATTTAGACAAGTACGGGGGAACACAAACAATCACATAAAACTAATCTAAATATGTAGAAGAGAGTCTTGCTCTAATCCAAATCCATTAGTAGGTCATATTGCTCCCAATATAGATCATTGTAAGGGGAGGGAGGGTGCGCCTTGAGGGGAGGGATAGTTAAAGCAACACCAACTGACTCACCTACAACAAGGGCTGAGGAAGAAGGCCCATCAAGGTCTTTTTCACTAAGCTCTTGTGAGAATAGATTCATCGATCTTGTAAATATCAAGGATAGATTCAGGATGTCCTCCAATGAGTTGAACATGCACTTTTCAGAAGAAGCATGTGGCAACTGCACCAGAGGAGGATAAGACACCTAAGATTTAATTCCATCCTCGAGAAGAGGGGTAGTGACAAAATTTGGGGATGTCAGCACTACCTCTGTCACAAGGACGATGCAAGCTAGATCAAAACAAGACTCAAGAGAAGACAAATGTTTTTTATCATCGCTCAAAATGAGGTTGCCCTCTGACTTGCACTTCAATAGAGGAGATGGGATCCTTACAAATAAAGTGGAAGAGGGAGAAGGAAACAAGGCCACCGAGGACACCACCTTTATGATAGGCATGTCTATGAGTTGTGAAAAAGGAGGAATAGCAAGAAGAGAGGTAAAAGGGGTGGCTCCGTAGAGGGGGAAATGAACACATACACCCTTTTAGGGGTAGGTTCATCGGGGTGCACTAATGAATCCAGAAGAAGAATAGAGGTGATGGGAATTGAGGTAGAAAAAGAGATAGAAGCAGGAGCAACCGAAAAAAAAAAGTATAAGAAGGAACAACAGGCTCCTCGATGACCTTCTACGAGGTAGTGTGCTCCTTAGCCAGAGCTTTTCATTGGTGCTTATGCTAGTGCACAAGTTGGTTATGTCAGTTGTGGGCACTAGAAGATGCAGCCTGAGAAGAGGTTGGGGGCTCCTTCTCTATGAAAGGAGCAACCTCCACAATTGTCGTCAATGGAAGAGTGGACTCTTGAGGAGGAGCAAGAGGAGGACACACAAAGATAGAGACAAAGGTGGGTGTTTTAGCAATGAGCCTCTTTCCTTTCTCCGCCTTAGGGGAAGTTGTAGGAACAAGAGGATGCCATGAAGGCTGATATGTAGGAACAACTCCACAAGAATGCTTCCCCTTTTCATAAAGGGTGGGTCAAGGAACCATGGGCAAGATTGAAAGCTGAAAAAATTTAGGCTTCAATTTCCACAACATAGGCACTTTCCCTTTTCCTGTGCCAAGCACAGTAGGATGAACAAAAGATGCCACTAAAGGTTGGGAGGAGTAAGTAGAAGGTACAAAGGAAGAAGCAACAAAATAAGAGGAAGGGGAAGGCCCAAGGGCAAGATCAATCTTGTCTTTCCCCTTTTGTGCAATAGAAAACCCATCATGCGTGCGAACGGTAGCTTGCAATTCATCATATTTGTCCTTATGTAAATTATTATAAAAAGGGTGTCCTTCATACTGACATGCACGTGGCTCAAGGGATCAACCATAACACCTATTATGATGTTATTGTTAATACAAGTAGGAACACATAACAGAGAGAGCTCCTTGTTTAGGGGCAGATCATGTGAAGTAAATTTAATGTCAAGCGTAGCAGTCACATGCTCTAAAGGAGGAATATGGGTGAATGAAACTACATTCACATACTCAGATGGGTGAAATCAAAATATTATGAAGAAGGAGTGACCAAATTATCAGAATGCAATGGAAATGGATCTGTGTAGATCTATAGCTAGTTATTCAGCTTCGCTACTGATTTGTTCAAGTTCTATTTCCTACCATCAAGCGAGATAGTCTTGTCATCAATGTGGTCCTGAATCAAATGATGTAGGTAAGAACATCTCTCAATATCATGTCTACAGACTTTGTGGTATTGACAATACTTTTTTGTAGCATACCATTGAGGATATGGCTCAGAAAGTGGTCTAATCTCTGGAAAAGTTATTATTTTATCTTTCAAAAAAAATTGTAGGATGCTATTATAAGATTTTGACAATTTAGTAAATATTTTATTTCATCTTATATTATTTTTATCTATGGGAACATAAACCATGTTCACCACATCCTTGTTCTTTCTAAATTTTTCGGAGACTGACATAATTTTTTGTTCATCCTAATGGAAGTGTGAGGATAAATCCCTATACTAGGCAACAGTTTGTTGGTACTCTCGCAAGGTGGCACACAAATACACAAAGGATGGATATTTCATGAAAATAAATTTATCTTGCAACACTTGATGCAAGTTTTTGATGATTAATTTTTGCACATCAAAATTAGGTAAAGGATAGGAAACTTGAGAGAATAGGGCCTAATATTGAGCTATTAGTTACCTTCTCATTAGGTCCCTGCTTACAATGGACAAGATTAAAAATTGTAATATTTGGCCCAATGTTGGCTTGGAATTAATAGAGAAACTGGTTTACAAGCTGATCAAAAGAGAAAATAGAATTATCAGGCAAGGAGCAGTACCATTCCAACATGGCATACTTAAGAGAATGCAGGAATAGTTTTTCCAAGAGTGCATCATGGTGGAAAAAATATGTACACATGGCATTAAAGGATGAGACATGTGTCTGTGGATCCCCACGACCACTGTACTATTCAAATTTTGGAATCTCCACCACCTGGGGGATAGGAGTGTTTAGAATAGCGATAGACAAAGGATTGCAACCACATAAAGGTTGAAACAGAGGTTGGGAGGACGAGTTGGAAATTTTTTCCAGCCGATTCTACATACATCCCAAGTTTTGTAGGAGAGCATTAAGGATAGGATCAACGAATGAGGTATGAACAATGGAACCACTAGCAGAAGCACCAACACCTAGATCAATAGAGCTACCAACACCAACATGAGAAATGGGGACACTCTGAGTCTCAGGCATGGAGTAATTGAAACCCAAAGGAACCTTATTTACTTTAATTGTACAACTCTGCTTAGGTATAGTGTTGGTATTAGTAGAGGGACCCATGTCATCCATACACATAGACACCTTGGGCATCGAGATATCCAGCTATCGTCCAATGATCTCTAATCTAACATCTTGAGTAGCACCTAAGACAGAGGTGTAGGATGGTACATGAGTCTCTACAATTTTTTCTATGCTACGAAGAAGCTCTAAGCCTCTTTGATATTTAGTTAACAAAGTCCTTAGAATTTCAAAAATAGGAGCCGCTTGGGAAAATGCATCATCCTTCACCAAGAACCCCATGAGCTCTTTGATTCTCAATTCTAAGGAGTAAATTTTTTATGCAAGAACCCTGAAAGTAGCTTTATCTTCCAAGGAAGAGGTAGAGCTCGAGGGCGAGGTGAGAGGGGTAGGAATATGAGTTGCAAATTCATTGATTGATAGGTTATCCAACAGAGAGTCTTATAGAGAACTCTTTGAAATTTGAGTCGGATTGGGTAGGACTAAACCTTCTAGATCCCATATTTGTGTTTTTGTAACTCCTTCTTACTATGTATCTAAAGGTGTTCAACTAGGTTGTGAAGCTCATAAAGAACATCTCAACACACTATCGGCTACACGTCTAAGTATGAGAGAAGAATTTTTTTTGAAACAAAGACAAAGAGAAGAGGAAGTTTCACTTCGAGTTCATAAAAAATGTAATGGAGAGGATCCACTACTCATGAGACTCTATTATCATATCACATTGTTAGAGATATACAGTTATGTGGTACACAGTTATGCAACTGCTCTCACAATTTCTCAACCACCTCACTGCTCCCTCTATACTCATCCTTCCTTTCTATAAATGTAGATGTAATTTCAAATATAGATTTACCAATTACATTTCCTCTCATTTTGTATCAAAGAAAGCGTAGAAGAATCTGGTGTGAGAGGGAAGAAAGATGTTTGAGGGTATGGCAGCTCACAGGAACTCTAGCATAGAAACATGAACTTTGAATGATGGCATGATACCACAAGAACTCTGACGTAGGAACTTTGAATAGATGTTTTCATTTTTCTAATGATGTAAGATCCATTGGGGTGATTCATTGGAATTGAAATCTATAAAAGATGATATATGCATTGGAATACACCTACATAGGAATCTGAGCCTCATTCTTGCCTACGTTTGCCAAAAATGATGTAGACTTGGTGTAGAGAATGAGGGATTAAAGTGTCATTAGACAAACCATACTTTTTCAATACTAGTTGCTTGAAGGTATTTTTCTTAGAAAGACTTGTTATGGCATAAGTAAGGAAGTGAAAATCTACTGCATCCGGGTACTGTGTTTTTTTTTTGAAGTTTTTGTCATTATGGGGATTGTAGTAGATAAATTAGATAAGTATTCTAGCTTTAATTTTCATACTTGGAAAATGAAAATTCAAATGCAATTCATGAATATAAATTTATGGGGAATCGTAAGTGGAAAAGAGGATCTACCTACAAATACAAATAATTTACTAGATTGGAATAGTAGAGATGATAAAGTCAAGGCCATTATTGGTCTTGCACTTTCTAATTTTTAATTACATCACATAGATTTGGACAAATCATCAAAGGAAATTTGGGATGATCTAAATAAGTTGTTTGGAGCAAAAGCATTTAATGCAAAGTTCTCTTTAAAACTTCAATTATTCAAATTCGAAATGGAAGATGGAATCACAATGCCAAATCACATAAGTAATTTGAGGTCTCTCCTTAGGCAATTAGTAGAATTCAAGGATATGATAGATGATGATGATTCTAAAGCTATATTGTTAAATAGTTTACCTTCAAATTATAATAACGTTATTTTTACACTTAGCCAAATAACCTCTCAAAATTTAGAAGATATGATATCAACTCTTTTAGTAGAAGAAAAGAGAACAAATGCAGAAGATTCAAAACATGTTTCTCGACTGGAAAATGCATTATATTCATGAAGCAAAAATAACAGGTCAGGTACAAAAGAAAATGTACATTTTTATCGTAAGAAAAAGGGAAACATAGTAAGATTTTGTAAAATTCGATCTAGTGATCTTCTTAAAGGGAAACTCAAAGATGAATCAAATATAGGAAACTTTTCTTGCATTCAAGATGAGGATTTTTCAAATGATAATTTTTAATAACTTTGCCTGCATTAAAGATGAGGATTCATTAGATGATGAAGCTATTATTAATTACTCTTCTGGTGTTGATGGTTTTAATCCTAAATTAGTACTATAAGCCTTCATTTTATTGGATGTTGGCAACACCAAAGGATGGAGGAATTTCCATCATCTCAAGTTAGCTTCTGTCTTTGAGATTATGCTTTGTATGAGAAGCATTTTTAGCTTTAATTTCTTGCTTTTTCTTGATATTGTTGATAAATCTGAAGAATACATATATTGTGAAGTTTTATTTTTGGAGACAGGTAAGGATTTTGGTGAAGAGCTATGTATGGATTGTTGCCCAGATAGTTCATGAGACTATGACCAAGGATTACACCTTTATGAGGGTTGAGGAGACAACCTATCGAGGGTGGTTTTTTGGTAATTACGGTTTGGACCAAGGTTTATACCTTTACGAGGGTTGAGGAGACAACTTGGCAGGTGATCCCATAATACTAGTTTATAATTTTTGGCCAACCTCGACACTGAACTTATTTTTTCTAACTAAATCTTCACTTTCAGACACCTATAGCGGTTAAACCGTGAGGAATTTGAAGATGATGCAAACTAGTGATTTGTGGCATCTTGTCTATAGATTCTAAATATGTTTTTTTCAACTTTTTTTGGAATCAGATTGCACTTCTTTTTCCATCTCCTTCAAAAACTAGTTTTTTTCAGTAAACACCATTTTTAAGGAGTGACGCTCACCGTATAACACATAAATTTTTTTCATGAAGGATAAAATTCTAATTTTTTCAAATTTATATTTGTAACTATGATATCAGTACTTCCAATTGGTTTCATAGTGTTTTATTGAATATTTTTCCTTAATCAAGTTTTGAATTCAAACCAATTACAATTCAGACATAGGCGGGTCGTATAACACAACTTTTTTTGCATGTATCGAAATTAAAAAAAAAAATTGTTGGATCAAGGACTTCAATATCTGGTGCACTCATATTTTTCAAAAAAAAAAATTGATAATCTTCTATTTTTCCATGTGCAAAACAGAGAGCTTGATTTTCGATGAAAAACCTACATTCACAAGAAATAAAAAATAAATATAATAATTAAATTAAATTTATTTAAAATTATACTTTTTGGGAAGCTCATAATAAGGACTACATACTTGCAAAAAATAAATTTTAAATGAATTCATTTGATCCCCCAAAAGGTAAATCAAAAGTGGTTTTTTATCAACATTTTGATAGGTGTAAAGGAGACTCAATTATAGGTATGGTTTAAAACTAGCAGGGTTCTATCCAAGGGGGTTTGATCTAAGGTGGTTTGATCAAACCCTCTTCAATTGGAATCCTTAAAATAGAACTTTGTAAGGCTTAATTCATTATATTTTTTTAAAATATGAGATTTAAGCAAAAATCAGAATCTCCCAAATATTGTAAACCAACATTGTGGGAGGAAGAACTCAAGAATTCAGCTCAGAGCTTTTGGAAGAGTTCCACCCGATTCAGGATTTGTTTCTTCAAAGAAGATCTTCACAAAGATGTATATAAATTTTGTTTTTAGCAGTTTTTTCTATGTAAGCCTTAAGGGGGGGTCCCTTGGCAAAGTGAATAAGAGCTTTTAGGAGATATATTTGTAGGAACAATGTAATAAGGGGGGGAATGTTAGTATATCACATTGTTGGTGGTATAAAATTACATGGTACACAGTTATGTAACTGTTCTCACAATTTCTCAACCGCCTCACCGCTCCCTCTATGCTCATCCTTCCTTTGTATAAAATGCCTCACCGCTCCTTTTATGCTCATACTTCATTTCTATAAATACAGATGTAATTTCAAATATAGATCTATCAATTACATTTTCTCTTAGTCTCTAAGACAAGAAAAATTTTACAGGGAGCAGATGGCTCTAGGTTACCCCAATGACAAAAGCTCAAGTGATGAGGTGACAAATAAAGGAAAGACTAAACTATGTTTTTGGGTTTTCTGGTTATTTTATGATAGAGGACTTCAAAAGAAAAGTGAACACACCTCATAGGTCTCGAGAACAAACTAACAGGATCTCAACCAAAGGATGAGAGCATGGACCAAGGATGATAGCATGGTGTGCTAGCATCTCCATGGCGCACTGGCGTCTTGTACAGATAGAGGTAGAGTTTGTTTCTAGAAACACTCGTGATCTGCTAATAACTTGAATATTAAAGTTTGATGGTTTTAACTAACTAGATAGAATGTTGAAAATGCATGAAATGTAAAGAAGTACAACAGGCAAAATACTTGAAGGATAAATAAACTAACTACTAAACAAAATGATGAGTAAGGGGAAAATATATTCAACTCACGATAGGTCCAGCCTCCCTCAAGCTCCTCGTAGACAAAACCTGTACACACAAAAATGTGAAAATGTTGGGGTTTATTTTTGAGGTTTTCCTTAGTCAAACCCTTGGTTTGGTGTTTCCACCTCCACGAAAAGCTAGATAGATAACAATATAAAAATGGTGATAAGGAAATGACAAGACAAGATGTAGAGTATGCAAAGACAACAAGTATGCTAACAATAAGAATAATAATGCTATGAAATAAATGTTACCCTTCCTCCAATGAGCTTGGTGAAGTTGAGAGAAAGAGTGGTGCTTCAAAGATGTGAGACAAACGTGCAAGAATGGAATGTAGAGATTTAGAAACTTGCAAGATAAGATGTAGAATAGCAAGGAGAGAATGGAAGTGATAAGAAGTGAGAATGATAGAGCAGAGTTGCAAGAATGAATTTGAATAGTAAGAATCAATGAGAATGAGGAAAAGAGGGAAAGAAATGGACAAATTGAATGCCAAATAGCCGTTCTTGGGTGTGCCTATGACTACATAGGTGTTACATTTTGTGGACAGACGATAGTGTAACATCCCAATGGCCATAGGAGCAGGAATCTTGTCAGGATACTTGTGTATCACGTAGACATCTATGGCATGGAAGCATCCTTAGACAAAAAACTCCCCCATCGATTGAAAATGACAAGACAGGGACAAAAATGAAGGCTTAGGATGGCGGGTTTTTGCATTATTGACTTATTAAGGTAAATTAAAGGGTGATGTTGTTTTTTAATGGTTAAGTAGGGAAAGGGCCCTAACCCAAATATTAGTATATCATGAAAATATCAGCAAGTGGTAAGAAACAAGAAAAATAGGAAGCCCACCAATTTTCCCCCCTCCCACAAACAAAATGCTTAACCAATTCCCATACGATTAAACATGGCAGCTCTATCATAGTAATCAAAATACCTTAACCTAGCATCAGTAGCATCTTTCCCTATCCATCTAAAATACCTATTAACATCTATCATAGAGTCCCTACTTAAAATATAAGCAACATTACAGATATTTAAGTTTCGGCACTAGCGGCCATAACCAATAATAATAGTCTAAGAAAACATAGCTTGAATAACCATTATAACAAAAAGAAAAAATAGAAAAATGAAGCAACCATGTTATGCTTCCTCGATCAGCTTTCATGCGCTCATCAGATCTTCAACATTGTTGTTCATTGTTGCCTTCATCTCCATCTTGCCAGCTAGATCCGCACCCTCACCCGCTACATTTTTCCTTTGCTACTTTTTGATTTTTCCCATGCCAGAAACAATAGACATAACAGTCTTCTTCATGACAGCATCGACCACCAAGCACACACTCTTTACTGCTTATTCCAAGCTTTGAATTCTATTGGCATTTCCTTGTTCGTGTAAACCTTTCCCCAGGACCTGTAGTCTTTCCTCCATTATATTCTTCATCCTATTTTTGAGGGATTAAATTTTCCTATCCTTCTCCTTCTCATGTATCCTTTTTTCTAGGATTTGCAACCTCTCCTCTAGTTTTTGAATCCTCTCTTTCTCATTATCCTCAGCCTTTTCTTCCTCTCTACTTGTTTTCTCTTCCTTCTCTTGGTTTTCTAGAACATTTCCTTCCTCCTCCTCCCGAGCCATTTCATACTGCAACTCCTCAACCCTATCTTCATTTCCATTACCATCCTCACTTACCACATCTGATTCCTCATCCTCATCTGAGACACCACCCAAACTATCAAGAATCTCTTCAGTTGAGGATTCATTATCTTCTTCCTCTTTCTTTTCCACACTATCTTGCGAACTGTGGGTATTTTTCTCCTTAGGGCTTTGCGAATTCTTGTTGCTTTCCTATCCCTTCAATGTCACCATTGTCAGTCTCTTTGACCTCCTTCTACCCATGTTTGATCCTTCCATATCATTATCATCAGGTATGGTAATTTTTTCCACCTCTTCTCTGAGTTCTCGCATAATCAACTTCCTCTTCTTTTTAGCCCCCATCTCCATCGAAACATCCCTTCTTTTCTCAGGCGTAATCATAAGAAGGTCTTTCCACATAGTTGTATCAAGGCTTTGAGATTTCTTACTAGATTTTTTAGGCATGGGGTGGGGATGGTCTTCAAGAAGCTCAATTTTTACCGAGCTTTAGGGTTTTGGGTCTTCAATCATCTTGAGAACGGGTTTTTTCTGAGGAGTCTTAAAAAACACAAATTTGCATATGGCTCTTATGAGGCCATGATGTAATGGAGGATAAGCCCCATGAGTAAGACTTTGGCTGGGGGAAGAGAATAAAAATAAAGGAAATTTTTTTTTTTCCTGATGTCTTATGTGGTTGAGGATGGGAAAGTGGTACCCATGGACGGATTGGTAGCGTCCTTCAAGGGTAAAATACTTCATAACAATAATAAAAATTTTATGATAGAAAGGTAGAAATTTAACCCTAGAGTAACCATTCTGGAACCTTTCTGGTTTTTCTTCTCCTTCAAAAAACTTATCAAAGTAGTCCTGATACTTACCATTTCTCATCTTAGCAACCTTCATTCCTTCATAAGCTAGACCCATCGCTTTCACAATCAACTTCACATCCACCTTGAACTGGAGCCCGCCTAGATTCACTTTGCCATCTCTCCAAGCGTTAGCAAACTTGTAGCTAAGTCTTTCATTGTATCCCTCCATTGCAGCAAAATACAGAGTGAAACCCACCTACTCGAATAAACCCTAGAGCTCCTCATTGTTGCGAAGTGAATCATATTTATGAGTTTCAGTTCGTTTCCTAGGGCCTCCCATAGTGCTCTCTGGGCTATGATAGTTTTTAGGAATGAGAAGGAAATCACTTCTATTACCTTCGGCATCCTCAACACTAACAACAGGTAAATCCACACTCTCGGTTCTCATGGTGATTATGTGACTATTCATTTGAAATGTAGCTGACTTAGGGTTTTTTCGTCAATGGATAAAAGAGCTCACACCTCGATTACCACCTTTTCACCTATCATCATTATTTCTAACAATATCTCCACCTCTTTTTCTAGCAATGATCACACTTCTTTTATTCCTACTTTTATTATTATTACAAGCGCAAGCCCATCTGTCACATCGGAGATCGGACTTAAGATTTTTCCCCATGCAATTTAAATCCTTATTTAAATATTTCCTATCAAGGTACAAATTTCTATCATCCAAACATCCTTTCCATCTTTGTCCTTTCCTTTTATCAAAATTTGGCAATCTTTTCACATCGTGCCTCCACCGGGCCAGCTAGTCATCTTGCCATCTTTCCTCCGTGGGGTCCACAACCTCATAAGCCTTCTCACCCCAACACTCAACTTTCCAACTTGCATCCATGTGGTCAACAACCTCATAAGTTTTCTCACCCCAACACTCTTATTAATAATTAAGATTACCATCCTCATAATCCCTTACTTGAGTATTTTTCCTATGTTTGTCTGCAACTAGGACTTCTTTCATATGATTAGGTAGACTAGGGAAGTCCCAATTTATTAAGATTTATTGATTAAATCCAAGGTTTTCCATCACATCCGCCATTTTATTACCTTCCCTCAAAGTGTGGTAAATTTTAACATTGAATATCTTGCAACATACTTTTGCAATCATCCAACAGATCTTTGATTTCCCAAGGAATATTCGCCCCATTGTTGAGATAATCTATTATTAGTTTTGAGTCTCCTTCTATAATTACCTTGTTTTACCCATCCTCTTTTAGAATTCTAATTCCTATCCAAATAATTGACACCTCAACGAAGTTGTTCATGGTCATTTCTAAGCCTTTGTTGTATCCAATCAGATAGGCACCCTTATCATTCCTTATTACTCCACCTACAACAACCCGTCTAGGATTTCCTTTTGAGCAACCATCAAAGTTGCATTTGACCCACCCTGGATTCAGGGGGATCCAAACAATATTCCTTCTAATAAGCTATTTTAGCTAGTTTACATTATTTAAATCATGAGAAATCTCCCATTGTTGTTTTATGCTTAGCTCTTGATGTGTAGGTTGTTTCTTAGTCTAATTGTACGTGCAAATTTCAACATTTTCCTAATTTTTTCTTTTAACAATTAAACATAGCTCCTTACTATTTCTTGCAGTATCCCTAAACACCCTATTATTTCACTCTTTCCATAAACCCCAAGTCAAAAACGGGGGAATCTGTCCGCACAGATCATAGATTATGTTGTGGGAAAAAGGGTAGAAGCTTCATCCTTCAACAAACATTTGGACATTGGCAAGAAAGACCCACTCCACTTTCAAAATATTGAGAAAAAAACCCCAGACTTCCTGAGCATAAGAACATTGAAAAAATAGATGCAAGATAGTTTCCTCCTCTTCATTACAAAGACTGCATCTGTTGATCATAGAGTCATAGGCAGATTTAACCAAGAACCTACCATTGGCATTTTTTGTCTAGATCCATTCATCCTTTCTATTTCTTGAGAAGATGTCAAGATATCCTATTTGTTTTATTAGCAAGTCAATAGCAACATCCCAGTTTTGTTATCTGCTTCCCCTGAGAACAACATTATTTAGGTAGTCTTTGAAGCTTTTCCACCTAGGTCGCAAACCTTCCCACACAAGATAATTAGAGAATTTTTTCCAATGTCTCTTTTCAGTCTCATGCCGATTTGTTGGAGATCAGCAAAGGCCGACAATGGGTTCAGTGTGGACCAGGGTCATCCCAAAAATCATTGTTTAGCCCATTACCAATCCTCATTTTGACACCTCTAGTTAGAACTCTAGTTTTAAGGACATTATTCCAAAACACAAACCCATGCAGAAGCTCCTTCTTCCTTAGAAAATAGCTAGTGTCCTTATTTTTGAGATACTTTGCCCTTAGGATTTCAACCCAATCTTTTTCCTTTTCTAGGAGAAACCAGCCCATTTTCATCACCAGAGCCTTGTTGAACAATTTTAATCTTTTGAATCCAAGCCCTCCTTCTTTCTTTGAGTCACACATCTCCCATTTGATGAGTGTCATTCTTTTCTTTTCCTCCACTCCTGACCATAAAAATATTCTTTGAATTGTTTCAATTCTCTCAGCAATATATGCTAGTATATTAAACATTGAAAGATAATACACTGGAATGTTCTGTAGAGAAGCTTTTAAAAGCTAAATTTTTCCTACCAAGCTCAACAATTTTCCTTTCCAACCAGCCAATTTTTTTTGGACTTTCTCCACTATATAGTTCCAATAGTTGTTGTTTGGATTTTGAGAGAAAAGAGGTAGGCCTAGGTAAGTAGCAGGTAGCTTCGCTTCCTAACAACCCAAAATCCTTATCACTTTATTTTTCACAATCAATCTAGTATTAAAAAAATAAAATTTTCTTTTTTGGTAATTTATACATTGTCCTGACAATTCAACATACTTTTCTAGAATAGTTTTCCACTATTTAGCTTCAACCGCCGAAGCCTCCCATGAGAATGGTATCATCAACAAATTGTTGATGTGAATTCAGGGACAAAGAAGAAGCAAGACAAAAACCTTTCAGAGATTTAATATTAAGTTGTTTTTGTATGTTGCGGCCAAGAGCCTCTACCACAATGAAAAAAAGGTAGGGAGATAAGGGCTCTCCCTGTCTCAGCCCCTACCAGAAGAGAAAAAATCACGGGCAATACCATTAACCAAGATCGAGTACTTAGGAGTAGTGACACGAGATTTTACCAAATTGAGGAATTTATCGGTGAAGCCAATTTTTTCCAAAACAACAAATAAAAAATTCTAGGAAATTCTATCATAGGCTTTGGAGATGTCTAATTTCAAAACCATACTTGGCTTTTTACTGTATTCCATAGAGTGTAGGATTTCATGAGTGTAGATAGCTGCATCCAAAATTTGTCTACCCTGAACAAAACCTTTTTGATTAATAGCTATCATCTTTCCTAACACAAGTTTCAACCTATTGACAATGATTTTGGAGCAAATATTATAAGTTGTGTTGCATAGACTTATGGGTCTATAATCATTCAATGAATCAACTTCATTGGTCTTAGGAACTAGGGCCAAAAAAGTAGTATTCATCTAATTCAAGAGTCTACCTGATCTAAAAAAATCTTTAAAAACATTAAAGAGGTTCGTAGATGCAATCTCCCAATAGAATTGGAAGAATTTGGGAGGGAAACCATTAGGCCCAGGAGCTTTATAAGCTCTAAAAGAGAAAATATCCTCCTTCACTTCTTTCATAGTGACAGTCTTAGTTAACTCTTTCAAGACTTCCTCAGTATTAACATTAGGTATAACCTACAAGAACTCCTCCAAATCAAGATTGTCAACCCTTGGAAGCTCTGGATAATTTGAAAAGGACACAACCTCATTTTCTATTTCATTTTCCCATTCTACTGTGATGCCATTAGAGTTGATAAGAGATCTAATCCTATTTCTTCCTCTATGCTTCATAGTAGATTGGTGAAAAAACTTAGTATTCCTATCTCCTTCCTTAAGCCACTAAATCCTAGATTTTTGTTTCCAATAAATTTCCTTCTTCTTGCTTACTTTGAACCACTGGGTTTTGAGCTCCTCTTCTTTGATGTAGATCTCATCATTAGAGTTTCTTGCCTCCATTTGATCTTTGACTTATTTAATTTTCCCTATTAGGTCCCTCTTAGTAGTAAAGATGTTCCCAAAAGTGTATTTGTTCCATCCTTTAACCTTTTCCTTAATTTTTTTCAACGTTTGTGTTAGCCTGAACATCGGGGTGCCAACACAAGGAAGCTTCCAACATTCCTCAATTAGAGATTTAAAGTCCAAATGAAGGGACCACATGATTTCATACCTGAAGGGGTATGGTTTTTTAATCACCCTATCATCCCATTCCAAAAAAAGAGCATTGTGATCAGAACCCGTTCTAGGAAAGGTAGTAAGAGAGATATTCTACATAATGTTTCATTTAGAAGAGATAAAAAAATTATCCAACTTAACTTGGATGATTTGATTTCCTTTCCCTCTATTAGTCCAAGTAAAGTGGGAACCCGTAAGAGGGACATCCATTAGTCCTACTAAGTCAAGAAATCTTGAAAGATCCATCATACTCTTAGAGTAGTCAGTAAGGCCTCCCTTTTTCTCATATGGGTACAACGGGGAGTTAAAATCACCTCCAAACATCCATAGTTCATCCTTGTTGTTAGTTATAACTCCATCCAATGAAATCCATAAATCCAGTCTATCCAGCCTTGAATTAGAGCCATAGATATTCCCCATATTCCATTTAATGGAGGAATCACCATCCTCCATACAAATCAAGAGACTATTATTATTCTTAAATTTCAACTTGCCACTAAACCTAGACGAATTCCAGTAGGTAGCAATCCTTCTAGAAGCTCCCTCTGCATCATTGGGCCAAAGCCACTTCAGGGTTTTCTCAAAAACTTTCCTTTTTTCATTTTTGTTTCCTGGATCAAGAGGATATCAAGTTTCACCTTCGCTAAGCATGCCTTTAGCACATGTCGTTTATATGGTCCATTAAGACCCCTTACATGCCAAGAAAAAATCTTCATAACCACAAAGAGTTGAGGGGAAGTATCAGGTTGAAACTACTCCAAGTGGGAGGTCAACCTCCCTTACTTCCTTTTTGATTTGTTCCCTGCCAATGAATCAAGGGTCTTATGTTTCCCTGGTGCCACATCTTTTGTTGTTTCTTTGATTCTTGTTTCTTTTGATTGGGGTCTGCCAACTTTACTATTTCCTCCCATGTTTGGTTTTTTCTTTTTTCTTGATTTGGTGTTTATCAATCCTTTCTCATATTTGCTTTGTGATTTTCCCTCTTCCTCCAAGAAAGGAACATGGTTGTCCCAAGTAGGAGTCAAAAACTGTTCCTTTTGGCTTATAATTTCCCCTTCCTCCAAGACAACATTTTGTTGTTCTTCCTAAGGAGTTGGAGGTGAAGTTGTTCCCTTGTTTTCCTTTTCTTTATCTAAATCTTGTAGTTTCTTTGAGGATGGCGGGGTGGGTGGTTCATCAGTTGCTTCCAAAAATAGCCTTTCCAGATTATCTTTGGGAACATCCTTTGTTGGAGAAGTATCATTCATCGTATTTTCTTGTTCTAGTTTAAAGGCTTCTTCTATGAGTAACAACTCTTTATTAGGTTTTGATGTTTCAGGTTCCTTTGAATTGTTCAGCATATTCTTCAAAGGAGCAACCATTTGTGTCTCAATTTGGGGGATCTTAGGCTCAAGAGGAGCTACTTTACAAGCATCATGTAAGTGCCCAAATTTATTGCAGCCTTGATGAAAAACCATAGCCCTCTCATATTCTAATGATTGAACCCATTTGCCAAACTTGGATGTTAAGGTAACCGAAGTGGGTAGGATTGTATTAACCTCTACGTTAACACAAATTCTTGCATAGACTAATATTGCTTTAAGAAGAGTAACTTTTTCAATGGTGACCAAAGAACCAAAGGAGTCAATTATTCCTTTAAAAACCTTCTGATGCCAGAACTCTAGTGGCAACATAGGAAGCCTAACCCAAGTTGGAGCAACTTTCCCCAAATCAGCAAATGCAAAGGGTGATGTTGTTGGAAATTGCATAAGAGTGCAATTTTACGCTATAACAGACACATGTTAGAGAAAGAATGAATAAAATTAAGATAGTAAAAATCCAAAAGAAAATATGTTAATACATATGAATAAATGTTAGTGAATAGCCAAATAATCAAAACAAGAGTCAAATACATCAAAAAACTATAGAAAATGGATAGAAAGGAAATACACTAAAAGATAGAGTAAATGCACCAATGATAAAGTAAATACACTATAAGTTCAATCTACATTCCAAACTTGCAAAAAATAGCTAGAAAATAAATACTCTGACATAGAGAGAAAATAAGCTAAAGATTAGTAAGCTATGCTAAACATTAAAAAAATATGCCAAGCTGATGGAAAAAAGTTATGCTTTTATAAAATATAGTAAATACACTAAACATTAAATAAATTTGTCAAATATGAAGAAATTTTTTGGAACACAAATATGTTAAGACACAAAGAAAATATGATAAAGATTAGGTAAATGAGTTAAAAATTAAACATATATGCCAAACCTATAGAAAATAATTAGAAAGTTGTTATACTCGAATTTACATCAATGATATGGAAGGAAATTGAAGACGAAGCTTTCTCAATAGCTTCAATTGATAAATTGATGGACATTCAACTGACATTGGATAACCTAAAAAAAATTTAGAAAGGAATTGAAAAGATTTCAACACTTTCAAGGAGTCAATCACATGAGTTCTTTCCATCTCCAAACATACCTTAGGTCCTAATGATGAAGAATTCCAAGCAATCTTGAAGAAATATGAGGACGTTTTATGGAAAGACGATGGAGAATGATGGGCGTGCCTTTGTTATGCTTCATTTATTTTCAAACATTTTTTCTTTATGTAATTATTTTTTGACATTTTACATGTTTTTTTATCAATATGTAATTACATGTAAAAACAATATGAGTTCTAAATCAAATCAGACTCTATTGTTGAATAAGTCAAAATTAGTTTAGCTTTTCCTAGATTAGCTCTCAACTCTCCTCTATATATATGAGGGGGTTTCTTTGTATTAAGACCTTTTGAAGAGCATACTTTAATCTTTGAGTTTAATGTGCATATCAAAAATTAATAAATAAAAGAGGCGAATTTGCATCCAACCTTTCTTTTGGCTCTTATTGGTTATGTGTAAGATTGTTCTTATGTCTTTCTTATCACATTTTATTACAATTGGTTGATAAAGTGGTGTTATATCAAATTATTGAAAGGGATTTCAAATCTAATATTGATATCTTTGTGCTAATTTATTGCATTTGTAGTTTATGTGTTTGTGTGAGAACTTGGTTGATAACTTGAAGACATTGAGCTGTGATTATTTTCTACTTTCTTGTGGATATTTTGGTGGCGTATGTTGAAGTCTTTGAGCTGCAATATGCTTCACATTTCATTGTTCAGAATCATCATTGGAAACAACAAAAGTCTTTGAGATTTTGTGGGTTTTCAGGATACAAAAATCATTGGTATCATTGTTGATTACTCTTATGTCTGATCAAGTTGGATATTTGTTATTAGTGCTTTGGATAATACTTTGAAGGAGATTACTTTTCATAATAAGTATTGTTGTAAGAAATAAAAGTCTTTTTTGAATAAAGAGAAAAGGATGACTATAACACCCAATGGATAAAATTAGTGTATATAATCTAGGTTAGTTACAAATTAGTTTATAGAGCAATAAGAAGGAGCCTCCCCTTTTTGAGAGAAGAGATTAAATTTTCATCATAGTTGTGGCTGAGATTACCATTTTGTAATTAATTAAGTGATTACAAAATATTCACCCAACAAAATTAAATACAATAAAACATAGATCAAATATCACTATAAAAAAATACACTAATACTTTCAATTACAATAATCTAGAATTGATGACCCAAAAGGCACAAAATCCCTACAAAGACCAACTAAAATATATAAAACCCAAGTCAAACTAGGGACATGGGGTCTCACCAGGTGTGTCAGAATGTAAGTATGATAATTAAAAATAATGAAGGAAATAAACAATGAATATCAAATCCTATTTAAAAATAATGCAAGCCTCTAATTAAGTATACTCTCTTTGGAGAAGAATATTTACTCATGTTTATGAATGTGGTCGCTTCATTGATTATGCAATATCTTTGTAGTGTATACCTTTGAAATGATTTGATAATTGAAAGAATAAAATATATTCCAAGATTATTTAAAGATTCTAATTGTTTTGCTCAAGATTCCTCATTTTGTGAAATAAGTAGTAAATTTATAGGTTTGGTGTCATGCCCCTAGTTTTTGCACTTGGATGTAGTCTTGTTGATCATATTACTATTTTTTGTTGTCATGTAAGTGTTATTGACGTAATTTTGTATTCTCATCTAGATTTTGAGTGTATTATGTGTGATGCATGAGATACACTCTCATTTAAATTTAATTATGTTTATATCTCATCTTATCTTGTAGATGATTTTATATTTATGTACTTGTTACAAATGGGTGTTTATTGATTATAATTCTCACATATTGAATGATGTACATTAGCATGAAATCAACATAATGTGATGATTATATGTGATGTTATACCCTGTTGGGTGAATTTACATTGCTTTGGATATTATAAAATATGCACATGTGCTTAACTTATGTATTGAGTATGCAAGTATCAGGTTATTTCCTCACCTAGCTATGTCAGTTTGTGTTATTCCCCAATGGTGGTTATATCAAAGATGTCACACTAGGCATAATGTGGTTTTTACCCCTATCATAATTTAATTGAGTATGATATGTGTTGTATGAGATCTGTAAATGCCTAGATATATAGTGATGATGATAATAGATTCTATCTATGTTGTGAAGTAAAATAGAAAATATGTAGTATGTCAATTGTGAAATCATAATCCCCCTTTATGTTATTTTATTTCATTAAAAAAAAAATTTGCATGGTAATAATGAATAATACATATATAAGAAAATAAATATTGTTAAATTACTACAATTGGTTAAATTTGTTAAATAATGTATTCATTATCCAATGTTAATAGAAAAAAAATGATAAGATGTATTTATAACATAAACAAAATATAATATGTTAAAAATGGAAGAATGATTAAAAAAAGGACAAAAAGATGGATAGGGTCATTTAAAGTGAATTGCATAAAGGGAAAGGGACACAAGTTATTAATAGTGGCGGAAGAGTTTGGTAGGGGAGGGATGGTGTCATGGCAAGGGTTTTTGGTATAGAATATGTAGTAGGGAAAAATGTGACCGTCTTTTCGTATGGAAGCTTATTCTTTTGAGATGGGTAGGCTCTCTCTCTTTCTTGTTCTTGCACATGCACTTGTCTCTTGCTTTGGCTCTCAAGCTAATTTTGTAGCTCATTTTCTATTTCTCTAGTTCTCTCTCACTCTCCTACTAGCTAGTTCATGTTTCTTTCTAATTTTAGACTAATTTTAACATTTTTGGACTAGAGCCTGATTAGGAAAAAGGGAGAATGTTGAAGGGAGACCTAGGGTAGTGGGCTTACTGAAAGAAACTAGCAAACCTTTGAGATAACTAGGAAGTTTTGGATTTTATTATAAAATAATGTTTTTTTCAATAAAAGTGGTTGTGCCACTATAAAGGAGATTATATTAATTTTCCAAAGACAGTTACATATCAAGGCTCCATAAGCCAGAGAGAAAAAAGATTCCAAGATACAATGCAGAGCCTCCAACACAACCTACATTCAAAAACTACAAGATCGATACAAAAGAAATTGGCTCGACCAAAAAAGGAAACTCAAGAGTTGTGAACATGAGTAATATTGTCATCCATTACAAAAACACTAGCCATGACCCCATTAAGGGTTGTTGAAAAAGTAAGAGTAACCTCTTAGCCATACAAAAAAGGGCCTAAACAACAAAAAACCTATCATACACCACTTCTTATAGAAGAAAAAAGATCCAAATGTCGGGAAAATTATGGAACACAAAATGGATCCTCTAATGCATGTTTAAACAAAAATTTCACTGCATGAAACAAATTTAACAAATTGTTTACCAAAACACACCCCAAAGTTGGTCATAGAGCTCAGAGATGAGTTGTGAACATAGAATAATTAACAACCACCAAATCATGCACCATGTAACTCAAGAGAGAATACAAAATCTAACAAGAAAGGAGATCCTCATGAAAAATAACTCCACCCACCATGTTTGTGCCAAAATGAAGATCATAATTTTCCAAGGCAGATTCCAGAACATACATTGGGAAGACCTGTGGCAAAATAAAGCTACCTGTGATAAACTTGACTGTATCATTGCACCAAAGAATATCTATGAGGTTAGAAATGAATAGAGAATCCAATTCATTAGAAAAAGACATTCAATGCATGGCAAGCCATTCCCTGTCCAAAATAATCAAAATTGCATCCTCAACCTACGGTCAATGCACAATGAATGCATTATCAATCAAATCACTTTGTGAGTAATGGCATACACAAGATTCTAAGAAGAAAGGAGGTATGAATACTTGAAACAAACTATCCATGGAAGCTCACCCAAAACTAAGGATATACATAGGCCCAGAGCAAAGAAAAACCAAAGACATGCCACCATGAAACCATAAAGAAAAATAAATTGAATACCTCCCAATAAATAGATATCAGGCATTAAATCATCAAACATGTACGGGTAGAGAAATGTACAATCCACATAGATTGCAAGTAGCCAACACAAGCACCACATGAACATAACACAAAAAAAAGATCCCACAATTAGTGAGCAGGATAGGTTCCAAGAAAAGGTGATGCCACTAAAGAGGAATGAAATCAGAGAAATGACTAGTCAATTATACCAAAACATGTTGAAATGACATCAAGCAACCTTTCTTAATTAGGAAGTCTCTCCCAAATCGATCCCAACGTTTGAGAAGCCCCACCTAGATGGGAAAGCCAAGAGAGAGAGAGAAGAAAGGACATAATCCACCTAAGCTGCGAGAAAATTAAAGTACTCCAATGATGTCAAGAGGATAGTCATTCAAGAGGAAAGAGAAACCAATGTCATGAGGACCGTCAAGCGCCACCTCACACAAGTAAAGCTATGAGAAGAAAACTAGCTAGGAAACCACAATACCAAGATTCCATGGAGACCATCTCATCATGGAATATACTATCAATCAAAGAGGTAGAGGTAGCTAACATCACGATGACCATCCTGATGCCACCCCAACCAAAAATTCTACAATATCAAAGAAAAAATGAGATGTCATGAGGGACCATCTCAACCACCGGAATAACATCTTTCAAGTATAAAGCTAAGTGAAATATGTTGAGAAGATAGTCAATCACAAGCAAAAGATTTCCAAATGTCATTTCAACCATGTCAAGAAATTATAAATGCCAAGAAGTTCATCGGACATCAAAGCTTTATGATCAGATAGATATATGAACCAAAACCACCCATGATTTCAAGAGGAGCATCAAGAAGACCGCTCAAAGTATAAATAATTCACGGGATGGTAAACAAAAAACCAACCACCTCGAGGGCCACCAAAAAGGATACCATCAAGCTACCACATGCCAGCAAACATTAGTCCAAAAATTCACTCATATTCTCATGAGAAAAAATAGTAAAGGGGAGAGATTGATCAATGGCCATATTAGCCAACATGGCAGCCACCATGTTGGCTTCTCTATAATAATGTTGAAAATGAAAAGCCTAAAAAATTTGTAATAAAGATAAAACATGTTGTAGTAAATACTTTAGATGCCAAGCACAGAGTTCTTTTCTAGAAAGAGCCCCAATGACAATTTGTGAATCACCTTCAATCATAATTTTAGATATATTGTTGCTTATTGCTAGTTCTAACCCAAGAATTAGAGCATTGAGTTCAGCCATATTGTTAGTTTCAGTGCTTAACATTTGACATGTTGCTTTTAAAACAAAACCATTGTGATCTCTTAGAACCATACCAGCACCTGATGACCTAGGGCTACCGTGGGAAGCCCCATCAAAATTCAATTTAATCCAGCCAAACGGAGGAGGAGACCACTTAATTAGATTTCTTATCATGATGGGTTTGCAAATTTGGATCGAGCCATGTGCAGGGGGTTTGAGGAGAGGTAAATAATTTAACAACCAAGCATCTCAAGAAGTGAAAGATTTCAATACATGCAGATTCCTTAAAACAAAAGACATTATAGATTTTGAAATCGAGGCTTCAATTATTTGTAGAACCTGATTAACGTCCAAAGTTTTCTTTCTAAAGATTTTGTTATTTCTTTCTAGCCAGATGTTCTAGATAACAATGCAAGGACTAAGATTCCAAATGCATGCAAAGAAATAGGATTTAAATAAAATAGGCCAACATTGGAAATGTTGTAAGAGAGAGAAATGAAGAGGATTATACTAGCCAAGTCTATTCAAAATCCAAACCCAACAATTGTAGGCAGAATCACACGTGAGTAATAGATGGTATGTGCTCTCAAAGGCCTTTCCACAAAGAACACAAGGGAAGAGGGGAGTAATACCAAGACGGTCCAACTGCATACTAGTTAAAGTTCTATCTTTTAGAGCCAACAAAGTGAAGGCTCCAACATTGGGAAGCACATCAAGACCCTGACATAAGATGGTAGGCCAAATTAGGGACCTTTTAGCCTTTACAAGAGACTTGTAGCCTTCTTTTACAGTGTAAGAACCTGAAGAGGATTTAACCCAAATAATTTCTTCATCCTTATCTAAAAACATAATTTTTCTCAAGGCAAGTTCCTTACAAAGAGAATCAATCAAAGCCTTAGGAAAAGGTAGGGATTCAAAAGACCTCCAATTAGAAGCATGAGGGAAGGAAGAATTATCAATAACTAGGTAGTCCTACACTCTACTACCTCATAGCCTCTTTAAAAAAGCAACAATTTCCTCCCACTTACCAAAAGATCAAAGAGGAAGATTTCCATTCCAAGCATCATCCCAAAACAAAGTGTTCTACCCATTATGAATCACCCAGGATAAACGAGGTAGGATGATGGATCTGCAAGAGATGATGAAGCTCAAAATCTTAGAACCAGAAGGAGGGTTTTTCAAAGTGAAAATTTGTTCATGCTCCAAAGAGTCTAAATATTTGTGACACATGACTTGGAACCATTTATCATTATGATCTTAATGAATTTACCACAAAATTTTAGCCCCTAGAGACTTATTTTGAAGGATCGTATCCCTCAAACCCGCACCCACAAATTCCTTAGGAAGGCATACTTTCTCCCAAGAAACAAGAGGCAATTTTTTATTTCCTTTCACATTATCAAAACATCTAATTTCCCTTTCAGGATCTTCAAGATTGACATTAAGTAAATTAGGACAACCTGGAGCACAGATTTAATCATAACCAATTTTCTCGCCAGGGACAACCATTTTGAATTCCATGTCATGATCTTGTTTGAAAATGAAGATATGATCTTATCCCAGTAATCATGCTTCTCCCTTCCAAAAAAAGGGGGACACCCAAGTACCTACAAGGAAGAGAGTCATGTTTAAAACCCCAAAATCTCAAAAGCCCACCTTTCATCACTGGGCTTACATTCAAGAAAAAAATAACTTTTCCTTGTTTACAAGTTGACCAAAATAGGAAGAGTAAACCTCCAGGACATTTTGCATGGCCTTAGCCCCAAACATGCTTGCCTTCCTAAATAAAAGAGTCATCATAAAAAATAGAGTGAGCTATCAGCCTAGGGACATGATTTATCCTTAATCCTTTCCATAGATTCTTACCATTAGTCACAGAGATATCACGACTAAGGCCTTCATCCATAAGGATAAATAGAAAAGGGAAAAGGGGATCCCCCTATCTCACCACCTAAGAAGCATTGAAATAACCACAAGGGGAACTATTGAATATAATTGAAAAAAAATCTCCAAAAATACACAAATGGATCCACTTACACCATTTATGAGAGAATACAAACTTCTGCAAAACTACCAACAAGAATTTCCAATTTACTTTATCATATGCCTTCATCATGTCTAATTTTAAGATGATAGTAGGTATTTTCTCTTCCAAATTAGAGAAATAAACACTTCATGCGAAAAAATCACACCATCAGTAGTCTCTTTTCCATAAAAAAAATGCCTTGTTCCTAAAAAATAATTAGGGGAATCAATGTGGAAAGTCTGAGAGTAATAGCTTTGGTAAAGATCTTATACAAAGTGTTGCAAAGAGAAATGGGCCTGAAATCATAAAAGGAAACAGGGCAAGCCTTTTTGGGGATTAGTACAATAAAAGTATTGTTCATTTCTTTCAAAATATTCCCCTTTTTTTTGGATTCTTCCAAAGCAAGAAGGACATCTTTCCCCAAAAATTTGCAACATTTCTAGAAAAATAGAGTAGTGTAACCATCAGGACTAGGTGCTTTATCAAGTGCCATTGAAAAACCACTTTTTTGACCTCCTCAAGGGTGAATTCACTCATGAGCATCCTATTATGCTCTTCCAAAATAAGGCAAGGAATGAAATCCAGGCACGAAGTATTAAAAGGTGTATTAGTAGGAGTAGGAGCCAACAAACCCTTAAAAACCTGACAGCTTCCGCTTCAACATCCCTAGGAGAGGTAAGGGAAACATCGCTCCCCTGAATAGACAAGATGTGATTCACTTGGTTCTTGACCTTCATGGAAGCATGAAAAAACTTAGTGTTCTTATCCCCATCCTTCAGCCAAAGTTCTCTAGATTTTTTATGCCAATAGATCTCTTCCCTACAAATAACTTGATCTAGATCAACCTTCAAGGACTTATATTTATCAAAGGAGGATGTATCCATGCTTTTTCTTATGATGAACTCATATAGGTTAGACAATTCCTTTTCAATTATAGTTTTTTCCTCAAAATGTTCTTAAACTGACTGACATTCCAAGCTTTTATCTTGCCTCGCAAGATTTTCAATTTTGTGAATAGTTGATACATTCTATAACCTTCAATATAAGGCCTAGAAACCCACCAATCCTTGAGCATAGAAATGGACCTAACATCCCTAGACCACATGGCCTCAAATTTAAATGATCTTTTGACATTAAGTCTCTCCAATAAGACAAAAAGAGCTATTAGAAAGTGGTTTGAACTAGAAATAGGATGAATCAAAGAGAAGAAATCATGAGAAGAGGCCAACCAATTATCAAATAGTAGAAATCTATCTAAACGCTCTACAATTTGGAAAAAATCCCTTTTATTTGTCTAGGTAAAAATGTTGTTCTTTGGAGCGCAATCAAACAACTTATTTGCCCAAAAAAGGATCTAAAATCCTCTACCACCCTAGTGGGTGGGATAATCCCACCTTTCTTTTCTACCACATCCATAACTGCATTAAAATCACCCCCAAACAACTTTGGACCCCCCAGAAGCAAAGAAGAAACCATTGACAATTCATCCCAAAGACACTTTTTTATAGGAGTAGAAAATGAACCATACACATTGAACAACCTTAAACCAATCCCAGAAAAGATACAAGATACATGGGCCTCCATCCAATTATCGGATTGATGAAAAGAGACCACATCCACTTTCCAGGGATCCCAAAGGATAGCTAGCCCACCAGACACGCCTCTGGCAAGAATAAAAAGAAATTTCCACTTAGACCATGAACTGAAAAATAGAATTAGTAAGTGACTTTGAAAGTTTTATTTCCTGCAACAACTTAATATCTGACTGTAAACCATATATCTTATGCTTAATCAAGGATCATTTTTTAGGGGCATTTAAGCCCCTAACATTCCAAGAAAAGATCCTCATGATTTTCGAGGAGAGAGATCTTCTCTCCTCTTCTTCAGGTTTGTTTTTCGGGCATTTTGAGCCCCAACAACCTCCTCAAGCTGTGATTTTTTAGGTTAAGAAGATGGACCAGCATCATTGAATAGCAACCTTTTGCTTGTGGATCTCAAGGTTCTTTCCAAAGTTGATCGAATTCCTACAATAATTTCGAGTTGGGTTTTTTGACTATTCGGTTTCCTCCCACTAGTTTTCCCTTTTGGGGAAGAAGATTTTGGATTGGGAACCACTTCAGTTTGAGAGATGGGAAGTGAAGAGGGAACCACCTCAACATCCTCTTCATAGGCCACTTCATCAATAATCTCATTTATTAAATCATTCTCAGCTTTCATCAATATTTCATTCACCATGTTAACAAGGCACTCTCCTGACACCACTTTACCAGGAGATAGAAGCAATAATTCTTGGTGAGGAGGGCTAACATCCTCCAGATGAGTAATTTCATCATGTGAAGCTTGAACATCACCTGTAGGTGCAAAAACCCCCACCGGATTATGTAAGGGAGATGACTGGGTCTCCCCAACATGTGATTCATGCCTAATAGCCAGATCATTGGTATTAATATGAATAGCTGACATTTCAAATATAACCTTTACAAGAGAGGATTTCCTATGAAGAAAAGAAAGATCAGAGCCCACCACATTTTCTACCTTACCATTAGGGGAGAGATGAAGCTCAAAGTTTGATTCCAAACCCCAAATTTTGACAAGATGCACACCTTAGACAGAATCAATTTTGGATTTTTCAAGAGCACCCAAATCCTAGAAATATGACTACCCATGTCAAGAAAACAATCTGCTTTGACAAATTTCCCTAGAGCATCCCCAATCGCTCTTAAAGCAATTTTTGTCAAAAATTTAAAGGTAAGGTTTGGCAACGCAAAACAAACTAGTTTTTCCCTACCCATAAACTCAGCCTCTAAGAAATTGGGCTTCCAATTTTGCAAGATAAAATAAGTGCTTCCAAACAAAAAAGGGCCTTTACTAAAAAAATTATCTTTCATTTCTTTATTGTCAATAATAATAAAATAATCTTTCAAAAAGAGATATAAATCAAATTAAGCACACCAGTTTGAACAAATCCAATCATTTATTTGAGAAAAAGATAATTTTTCACCCCGAATTTTCCCCACTAAAGCATTTTCTTCAAGATCTAAAAATTTATTAGAGATCTGAGTATTTGAAGGACATACCTTTGGAGTAGGGTTAACCCACGAAGCTTTTTCCCCAAACCTCCCATTTTTTTTGGGCGATGAAGGCTTGTAATTGCCTAGATTACCATTCTTTTCCAAATCCTACAATGGCAATCTGTGATTTTGAGGGACCTCCTTTGAGGGAAAATAATTATTCCATTTGTCACATCCTTCCCACCTCCAAGGACCCGATGGGTGCCAAGCAAAAGATTCATTCTCCTTGTTTGAGCGACCAACAACCCTTCTTCCTCCACTGGCAAGAACAAAATTTCTCCTTAGAGGAAGATCTTGAGTACAATATTGAGGAGGTCCACAAGATCCCTTCCTTACAGGTGGCCATCTTCTATTAGGAAATTGAGAACTAGTGTTAGGGTTTCTATGATACCCATTATGAGGACGAGCATTAGGGTAAAAACGACCACCTCAACTTTGACCATAAGACACATTTATGTATCTTTTGCCACCATAGATTGAGCGATTGCCCTAGATTAGGCTGATTATGCCAGGCATTGCCACGTAGATTTGACATTTGTTGTTAGACAATAGAGGAGGCCATTCATGAGCTACAACATCCACCCATGATTCATGATCTAGGGTAATAAGGTTGTTGGTTTAATTATATTTGAATTAGCTTTTGGCTTTGACAACAAACTACCAAAAATCTTGAATTACCAATAAACAAATTGCTGCAACAACTTGAAAGGGGAGAAAATGTCTGTTATAAAATAATGTTGTTGTGTATGTGGCCATGTTAAAAAGGGTAAATTATTCTTGTTGTGTGTAGTCATAGAAGGGTAATATGGTTTTGGAAAGGTTTTCACTATTTCAAACTATTTCCTCTTAATGAATTTTTTTTGTTGAGAAAAATTGTATTCCTCTTCATTGAGTCGCCTATTGAAACCATGTTTAGTTCTTTTTTGAGTGCTTGAAATTATGTGTCATAATGGATATTTGGCGCATGGGGAGCTTAGGATTGAGGTATAATGTAATATCTGAGTTTGAGATAATAATGCAAATACAATTCTCAACATTCCACAAACACTTATTATTTGATTAACAATACTAACAACCTTAACATTCAATTAGACGAAGATAACTCATATTTAAAACTATTATTTATACATTGATAATATCATTACATTTCAAACTAAAAATGACATAAATGACTCTCAATTCTTCCTATTATGATGAACAATAAATAACAATTGAAATTTTAATCTTTATCTCAGTACATTAATGGCTTAATTGCATTCATCTACAACATCAATACTATAATAGAAATTTGATACTAACAATAATGGTAATTTGGATCAATGCAATATGGTTGGACTCCACATCTAATGAAGCTCAAATATGACCCTTGTATGAGATCGTCCTTTGAAATCACTAGGATTTTATCCTAGGATTCCCACATTCAAACATAAGTTCTCAAAATATATTCTAAAGGAATTAATTAAGTGTCGATGATCTAGAATGAAAATAACTTGTTATTTTATATCCTCCACAAATAGAATAGGTTGGCCACCAATAACACCCATGACTTCAAATTTGAATAATGATCATGGGTAGGAAAGATTCTAAGAATAATAGTACCAAAGATAGACTAATATAAATAGTACAATATGTACAAGAAATTTATGATGGAAACATAGGTGTAAATATAAAGGATCATGGGTTATCCATACACAAAACTCAACTAAAAGATGAGGAATTGGGGGTCAAGTAACGGACATGACAAGATAGAAAAGTATGGAAAATATAATGGTGAGGTATGTGATAGGAAAAAGGCATGATGGGATGGAGAAGTTTGAAATTGTGACATGAAGAAGGGAAGAACAAAGTGAAATAAAAGATATACTTGGTAAGGGAAAACACATAATAGATAGAAATAGTGAAGACAAATGTATAAACCTAATATATATAGACTTACATTGACTAGAAATGGGACATGACAAGTCCATCTTGCTCAAAATTATTTGTCCTCAAGAAATTGTAGGTTCAAATTCTCTAGAATTTGTGGACCTTCCCACATTTCATCCTTTTTTAAAAGATATTTCCATTGAATCAAGTACACCTTGGTGCTTCTATTTCTAAGCTTCCTCTCCTTGCATTTATTACTACTTTAATAATTATAACCAATCTTCCATGCTCATCATTCTAAGTAAACTCATCTAAGATTTTTATATATTTTCCTAACATCTTTTTGAGACAAGACACATTAAAAATATTATGTATCTTACTTCCCTTCATTAGCTCCAACTCATATGACACTTTACTAATCCTTCTTAGAATTCTATAAACCTCGTAGAAATATGATTTAATCTTTTTTACCCCACTTTCCTTCAATAAATATTGCTTGTATGGATGGAGTCTCACAAAAACCATGTCTTTGATCTCAAATTATCTCTTAGTCCTATGATGCTCTACATATATCTTTTTTTGGTTCTAAGACTACTAGAGATTGTTATTGAGTGACTTTATAATATATTAGCTATGTTTTATTACATCAATTACTCTTAGTACCCATTTATCAACCAAAATAAAATCAATGAAGCTTTGAGCTTTATTCCCATGTAAAACCATGAATGACATCATCTTGATTGACATGTGGTAGGTGGTGTTGTAACATTTCTCCTCCAAGTAGAGACACTTGATCCAAGTATTTGTTTATGGGAAACATAATTTATCAAGTAACCTTCCACCCTTTCCTTCATAATATTATTATGACCATCTATCTGTATGTGGTAATTCATGTTGGGAGTGAGCTTAGTTCCCATCAAAAGGAAAATCTCATCAAGTGACTATCTCTATCAATCACAATGCTATTATATAATCCATGGAGTTTCATCACTTCCTTGAAGAACAAATTATCCACTTGTGACACTTTAAAATATGTAGAGAGGGAAAATAAATGTGCATACTTTGTTAGTTTATCCATAACATATATAGTGCTTACTTGGAATTTATAAAGTCTAGTGATGAAATCCACCGAGATACTTTCCCATTTATACTATAGGATGGGTAAGGGTTGGAAAAGTCTTGTTGGAAAAGTCTATTCTATATTATTCTTCCAAAAAATTATGCATTATTTGATGTGGGTGAGGACATCATCCTTAATTACCTTCTATGTGAAAATTTCCATGATCTATTTGTATGTCTTACAATACCTAGGGTGGCCTACTATAGTTTCATAAAAGTGCACCTCATGGCAATTTCACACTTGCACATTTAGCCCACTATATTTATGACACCTTGCCACATTAATGACAAAACCTTATGAGTCAAAATTTCATGATTTCAACTCCATAAGGGACAATGACAAAGTGTTAGCATTATGTCACCTCATTTCTTGTAAATTTTTGAGTTAAATTCCTATGTGATACATGGGCATTCGCACGGCGTGGTCGCATCGCCAAACTTTTTGAGTTTCAAATGAGGAAATCTCGCAACCCTTTCCTATGACACGTGCACCATTATGGAAGAATCATGAGTGTAATGGATCTTCTCACCCATGAAGCCTCACAAAACTCCTCTTTTCACTCTCATTCTCATTCATTATCACCTTCACATAATTCTTTCTCATTCTCTCTCACTCAATCTTTCCCTCTTGCTCTATTCTTTTCTACATCTCTTCTCTGTAGTGAAGCTCTATCAATTCTCATCTCATCAATAGTCAAGGATCTCTTGCAATCAAACAATGTATCATCTATCAAGCCAAGAGGGAGCCACAAACTGTTGGTAATGCTCTCTTGTCACTTTGTCTTGTCTATTTATAAATACATGCTTGTCTTGTCTATTTTATTCATGATAGGGTCTCTCCTCCATAGTGGGGTTTGCTTCTATCACACATCTTGTCTATTACATTTTGCATCTCATCTATTTTTATCTATTTGGCTATCCGTAGAGGTGGAAACAACAATATGGGGGTTTGACTAAGGCAATCCCCAAAATAACCCCAACATTTTTCCTTGTCCTTTTTGTGTGTAGGTTTTCAGATTTGAAAAATTGGGTACTTATAGATTTCAGACTTTCATGTCCTGATTTGACAGGGATGACAACACGGGGCACAAACATCCCTATGGTGTGATGTCATCTGTTGGCTGTGACTTTTTTCTTTTGAGGAGAAGTCTTCATCTTTCTACCCCTATACTCAATATTTTGTAATCCTTTACCAAATTATGTTAATTTGTAGTTTTATCATTTTGGCTTAGTATTTTACTTGATTAAGTTATTGCAATATTTCCTATCTCATACTTTGTTACTTGAGCTTGTACTTTGAGGTAATCAAGGTCTTTTCACTCCCTGTAGACTCTTCTTTATCCTAGAGACTTGAGAGTAGAGAATCCCATCCTTTATATTTTTGGTGAACCCAATGTGAAACAAATCATGTCAGATCTTTTTCTTCAAAACTTTAGCGTTATTTATAATGCCTTTTCCAAAGAAGATTTAGATATGTTGGATGATGCCCTAGATTATTTCTTAGATGCATCTCCTTCTATCTACAGATATGCTAAAAAAACTTCTTCATAACAACCTTCTTCTTCGCAAGTCAAAGAGTCCACGAATGTAGTTGTAGTCTCTACAATCCCTCAAAGGCCTAAGAGACCCATCATTTATGTGACTCGAGCTAGCCCATCTCCTAAAAAAAATCATTCTATTCATGGGGTTCCTGTCACTATTGACATGTTAGACCTTTACATGATATATATGTAATCTAAGGCTTCCTCCTATAAAGTGATAGCCCATGCATACAATACTAGAAGAAATCAACCAAATTCCTTACCACCATCTCAACCACACCTTCCTCTAGCACCTAAACCTGTAGCTAAAGCACTTGGTGAGTATGATCTTGTTGAGAAACTTCATGTTACTCCTACCAAGATCTCAATATAGGATTTTCTTTAGACTGTTTGTTTTATCAAGGTATGCTTTAGGAAGCCTTGCAAAATATTCTCTTTCCTTCTTCTACTAGGTCAATGGATGTTAATGTGTTGATGGCTCATATTCACACGGATTCGTTAAATATTATGTTCTATCCGCATGAACTCCCACCTCTGAAAGTATAGAATTAAGTGGATCCTCTAATGATAATAGCTAAAATTAATAACATTGGTATTATACATGCTCTCATTGACACTGGTTTGGCTCTCAACATATGTAGCATTGACTTATTACATAAAATTAAAATTGATTCATCTTCTCTTGATACTTATTTGTATACTCGTGGATTTGATAATGTCAGTTGACAAGCCTTAGGCATGATAATCTTGCCTTAGAGATTGGGACTCGTTACCATACCCACCCTAGTTTATGTTATGTTAGGCCTTTACCTTATAACATGCTCCTAGGAAGACCCTGGATTCGTGGTTTGGGAGTAGTCACTTCTACTTTGCATCATTCTATAAAATTTGTTAATAATGAAGTAATTAAATCAAGCTTGACCCTAATGCTATACACCTTTATGAAATGTCAACTACTGGTCGGACCTTGGTTGCTTCTAATCTTAAGAATTGCATTCCTTCGTCATCTTCTAATGCGTTGAAATCCTCTTTGGTAATGTCTATTTTAAAGGATGCTCCTGATAGGATGTCCCTAAGGAAGATTATCCTAAAGTAGAGATGATGAGAGCCATTTATGTCTCATTTTATGCCATATTTTAGCCTATTTCATATGCCTTCATACCCATTCCCACATTCCATTTTTGTTCCATATCATACCATTTTACCATTTTATGTTGCATATGATTTAATATATATAAGTAATATTTAATTTAGTTTTTAGATAAAATATGTGAATAAATAATATCAGATTTTATTTACTAATATTTCTTCCACTATGTCAAGAAAATATATATTATAGCATGCAAATTTAAGGGTGTAGATCTTCCTGTCACTTTCTGGTTAGAAACTTCTCTGTATTAGTTTCTAACCCACCATTTATTTTTATTATCTTTTCAAAAGATGATGGCAGTCTCCAAGGTGGCATCGGTTGCCTCTTCAGTGCCAAATGTGAATAAACACAAGAACCTATGAGATTATTAGTAAATAAATCTAAATGGACATGCAATTTCTAGTTATGTAGAGGAAACCGAAAACCTTTTATTTTCACTATTTATTGTAATAAGACAATGTTTAATCCATAGATATCAACAAATAGAGTAGAGTACACTCAACCAAATTTCCATGTGTGTCATTCTTGTGGACTGGGGAAGGAAACCTGTGATGCTAATTCACTGGAGAAAAAGTTGTAAAATCTTCACATATTCTATTCTCATCTATTGTTATAACAGAGTTGTTTTAATCTGTGGGTAAAGACACATATTTTGTTTCTTCTAGTTTGTTGGTCGTAGGCCAAAAAAACTATCTATTCCTATATATAGATGTTATAGGCTACATATATATAAGCAACGTAGATAGACTTTTGTATGGCAATTTTTTGTATTATCTTTGTGAAATAAAATATCATTTCTCTAGCATAAAAGGCTCTCCTCTCTTCTCACCTACAAACCACAGAGCAAGGGCCCACTCCCTAGCGAAGCATGGTGACATTTATTTTTACTGTTAATATTTATGTGTGTTATTTATTTTTTGTTTGATCTAATTTCAGTAGCTTCCAAACTTTAATAGTTGTGTGATTTAAATTCCAACATCTTCATCATAGTTTGGTTGGATAGAAGATTTTGTGATTTAAGTTTGGAATGTAATATTTCATTAATTTCAGTATTTTTAATTTGGTGAAGTGTGTTTTATTTTCTTTTAATAAACTGTTGTTATTGTCAAAAACTATTTTTATCACAATTAATAGTTTCTAGCGCAATTCTGACAGTAAGATAGAAACCAAAAGCATTCAATTTGATTACTAGTCTTTTGTGTGTTCTAGCTACATTTCATCCCTACTTATTCATTGATTTCCTCCCTTAGGTATATTGTCGCAACACCTCTCGCAAGCTTACGATCCCCAGATTAACACTTAGACCAACCTGAAATATTTCTTATTCTTTACCCCAGTTTTTGGCCTATCAAGGGAGTCCTAAGTGTACCCCTTCTACTTCTTCTTCTAAACCAAACACATGTCTTGGTGAAGACTAGGGGTCCTTGGAGTTTATCAAATCTTTTGCCAGGGAGTACAAGGTATATCCTATCCACCTAAACATTTTGACAATATCATACACCTTTTTCAAGAAAGCTAATTATCCTTCCATTGAGGAAGATGATCATGCTCCTACTAAGGAGAATGATTGTACTTGTGTTGAGGAAGATAGTCATGCTTCTATTAAGGAGGCTAGTGTTTGTGTTCCTATTAATAAGGATGTTTGTGGTCCTGTAAAGGAGTATGATACCCATAGTTGGAATGATTTTCTTTTATGTTGATCCTCCTTCTTCTCAAAACTTGAAAACACGTTAGACCCTAGTTTCAACCTTCTTTCTAAATATGGTTTTGGATGTAAAGGTTGTGGTCGTAATGAGAAAGGAATTAAATTCCCCATATAATTTGATCTTTGTGAGTGTAACATGGGACTTGGATACTATCATTCTAAACCAAGGTCTAGGAGGAAACCATGGTTGAATTTCAACATGATTTATGTTGAACCTCTTCTTGAATTAGTTCATCTTGAACTTATTGAAAATAAGGTAGACTGTTATGAAGTTCCTCTAGATATTTAATCTTCAGAGGAAGCACTAGAATAATTCTTAAGTGTCTACTCTCGTTTACCTTCTAATCACCATAAATGATGATTCTCATATCAAGATTTGACTTTATCCTTGCTTGAACATTTCTCATCTTTCATGATAGAGTGTCTCCCTAGGAGAGAAAATTGACACATAGATGCAATGGCGAGTGCAGTCTCCCTTGTATCTTTGGATGATGGTATAAAAGAGTGCCACTTTGTGGTTTACATTCTCCACTCATGTTGCCTCATATCAACCTAAACCTGATGGTCTAGTGTGTGTTTACATATACTCGGGGGAATGGTATTATTACATTTATAATTATATAAAGATTGGAAATTTTCCCAATGATGCGATTAAAATGCTCACACCCAAATAAGAAAACTTTCAATATAATATATTATACTATCTAATTTTCTATATCGAAAATCTTATAACGGTATTCTTCTTCGATGTCTCACTAAGGTTGAAATACCCCTTTCCCTTCAAGAATCCCATTCAGGCTCTAGGGGTGGACATGTTGGTGGTAAATCCTTGGTGTGTAAATTGATTCACATGGGATACATTTGGCAAACAATAGAGTAGGATTCCTTTTCCTTTGTCAAGAAGTGTCCTCAATGTCAACAACACAATAATCTCATTTGAGCTCCTATGCAAGAGCTTCAAAATCAGACTTCTCCTTGGCCATTTATAAAATGAAGGTTGGATATTATTGGTAAAATATCACCTCCTTCTTCTAAAGTACATACCTTCATCATTACCTCTACTGATTACTTTATGAAATGGGTTGAATTTTTTCCACTTCAATCCACGAATGTTGAAAAAATATGTATCTTTCTTCTAAATAATAGTATTGCTCATTTTGTATTGCCTCCTACCCTTGTTTTTGACAATGGTGCTTCATTTAAGAATAAAGAGGTGAAGCAATTCTTAGAAAAAAATCATATTCATCACCGCTTTTCTACACCATATTATCCTCAATCTAATGGCCAAGATAAAGTGTCTAATAAAACTATTGAATAGATTCTCCAAAAAATAATGAATAAACACGGTAATACTGGCATACCAATTAACGTATATTTTGTGGGCCTATCACATGAGTGTTCATACAACTATTGGTATAATACTGTGTAACCTTGTGTATGGTATTAAGGCTATCATGCCTTTAGAGTTGGAAATTCTATCTTTGTGGGTTTCCCTTAAAGGATTAATTGAAGATGGCACTTATCATACTGATCATTTGTATCAGCTTGAGTTGCTCGATGAGTGTTGATTGCAGGCCCTCAAACATCTCCAAGCTTATCAATGGTCTATCTCTAAACATTATAATCAAGGTGTTCTTTCTCTAACTTTCAAGATAGGTGATCCCATTCTTTATGAGAATCAAAGAAATGTAATTGCGCCACCTAATCAAAAGGGGAAGTTCAACCCTAATTGGTTAGGTCCTAACATAATCATCTTTTTGTATGGTTTTTATGCTTATGGACTATTGTCTATGGATGGAACGCCTCTAAAAGAACCAATCAATGTAATGCATATTTGTCAATACTATGCATAGTGTCTATGTAGCATACACATGACGCTCATCCCTCATGGATTGTAGTTTGTTATGTTATGAAAATTTTCATTAACACATTATCTCTGAATTTTGTGTTATGATGTGAACATGTGTATATAATTAATCTTTGATTAGGAATTTTGTACATATGTTTTATTATTTTATGTATCTTTGCATTGTATATGATTAAGTCTTTTGATTAGGCAATTAGATCATCATTGTATTTAATTAAGAATACATCCAATGTGTGTTTATTAGATCATGATAGAATCTAATATAAATATACATCCATAAATATGAATCCTTTACATAACCATACATGAAAGCAAAGTACACCATGATGTCGAACAAAATATCATATATATAATTCACATATATATCAAAATGTCATGTACATATATCACACCACTGTATTAAAATATGGTTACTATATATAGGTATGTGTGTACATCAAAAACGATATGGTATACAAAAATTGGCATGCAAAATTAGGCCTCTAGCCCCTAGGTGTGTGGCTCCCTGAGCCCTCTAGCACTGGCGGTGGTGGTGAAGGAGGATACTAGATGGATGTGTATGAATGTGATCAATGTGATTGTGACATGAAAATTATTTATTCACATATCCCTCAAATATCTCCTATAAGCTTTATTGTATCTTCACGTAGCTTTGTTATTTGCTCTTGCAATGAAGCCTCTCACTCATGGATTGTTGTAGCTCATCTTGGAGTTGCACCTAGGGATCAAAAATTGGCCTCATTGCTTCTACCTTCCTACCAAGTTTATTGAGTTGGCTCTATGGTGTGACACATGTCGCTAGAACACTCTTGTCTTGCATCACATCCTATCCTCACTCAACTAAAGCAATGCAGAGCTCCATCAATCACTAATCCTGCTACTTGGTCATAGTGACTAGGTTTGTGGTCCTTTGGATGGCCTCGATGTGCACCTCCCCATATGTCGTCACTATAGGCTCAAAAATATGGGCATGGTGCCTTGTTGATGATGACATGTAGGTGTCTAGGATTCCATTAGATCTATATGGCTAGGGATGCCTCTGCTATGTATTGATCGATAAAGGATATCCAATCCTATGTGTCCACTACAACAACAGAGAAAGTGAACACTATTAGTACTAGATCATATCAAAATGCATATACATATATATGAGACTATAGTGAAGAAAATTATATACCTTTACAATTCACACTATGTTTGGGTCCCTTAATTTATTGGACTTAATTAAGCTTCTAATTTTCCAAATTATGCATTCCAAAAACTTATTCTTACCATTTTCTAAAAGGGGGACCAATATTAAATAAATGCATTTAATAATTGAATTTCCTTGGATCATGTTTTTCCTGGATGTATAGGCCAAGGCCTATTTTCCCATGGGAAAATGGATCCCCTTTATGAGCTAGGACATAAATTAAAATATTTTTTGGCGGCATTTTAATGATTGAAGTTCAAATTGTAAGTTTCGGCTTTTGGAATCTATTTTTTAGGAAATTAGATAAACACCTATAAATGCCTAGTCATTTTATCATTTGAAATCAAAAAACACTTTATGAAGCAATCCTATTGAGAAAATATTATTGTCAAGATCATTCAAGAGCAGCATTATTAGTCATTTGCAGCAGCAATCAAGATCCTAACATCATGTCAAATTTTATGTCTGTTCATGTTGTCTTGTGAAGGCTAATGAGTGTTGTAGGTCTTTGTGTATTTAAGCATTCAAGAAAATCAAGCAAGATAGATCCAATTCCCTTGAAGTGATGTGTATGACTTCAATATTTCAAGGAAGTTATTGAAGGGTGGCGAGTTGCAATAAATTGTTCATTTGTCATTTCCTTCCTTTCCATTAAGGTTTTTATCATTGGCATTGCCATTGTGAAAGTGGGAACACTATTCATAGGGTTTGACTTAGGAAAACCCCTATATGGCCCAAACATTTTTCCCTCTTTGTGTATGTGCAAGTTACAAGTTGAAGAAGGATTGAAGAGATCTTGAAGAGAAATTTTTCATTGTTGCATTTTTTGTCATCATTCTTGTCAACCTACGGAAACTAAGTTGCATAATTCATTTTCGACATTCTGACAAGTTTGCAGGTGGAAAACAACATCTCAAATCTAGCACCAGAGGATTGTAAAAAGTATCTTTATAAGCCTAATCAAAGACCCATTTGCTTAGGGGCAAACCAATCCCTTTGCACATGATGAAATAAACTTTTGGTGATAGGTGCATACTCTCTAATATCTCCCAGATCTACCTACAAAGTGTTATTATAGTATGCTTATCTTCAAGAATCTACATTTTATATATTAGGTCATATAGTTCAATTAGCTTCATCATTTCAAATCATTTCTAGATTATTCCTAATCATCCTAAGGCCCTAAATAATTCACCAACCCATGTCTGATTGACTCACCATTGAGGTTGAAAGTCAATCTCTTGGATTTGTGGTTGGTATTCTAATGAAATCTTGGAAAAGGCCTCTTGCATCCTAGTTTTGTTGAATTTAGGACCTATGATCCCCCCTTTCCAACATTTCAAAGACAAATTGAAATAAAATCACTAAAATGATACCTATTTCCCCAGCCTACCAGTGTGGATTAGGGGGGTGCTATGCTCGACCCTATTGTTGTCGTTGAAGGAGGTGTGATCACCTAGCTCGAAGGTGGAGCCGATGAGATGGGGACTAATGGTAGAGGTGATGACATCCACTATCACTACCTCGACCTCTTGGGATCTCTTCCTACCATCGTCTTTCCCTCATCGCCGCTGCCACTGAGATCCTCACCTACTGGCCCCTATGGACTAGCATTGCCCATGGGGGAATTTGTTAGAAAAAATGGGGTTAGGCAAACTATCACCCACCATGCTACAAAACTATGGACGATGCCAACATCATCAATCATAAGGACAATAGGATGATCATCATTATCTGACCTATCATAGTTAATCGTGAAATCTACATAGCTAAATAGGGATGATCCCCTACTTGAATTGTGCTCCTCATTGATCGTACATTCATGGGAGGTGCCAAAGGGATGGTCTAAACCTACCTAAACTGTTGAGCCACTTGATGCCAGTAGTAGGGTACAACAATGTGATTTGACCAACCCATTAGTATTCAATTGCACTACATCCTATGCAACTACCAGTTATTGATGGGCTAGATCCCCATCTACCTATATGGGTGCCACTTGATGTCTCACACTTGTAAAGAATCAAACTGCACCCACCAAAAAGCTACATCACCATAACACTAGTCATGCACTAGGGGATATGTGTGTGGCATGTGTGTACCATGTACCAAGCCCTGGGGGAAGCCAATTGTCCTCGTTCACTTGATGTTCATAAATTCCAACACCTATTGTAGCATGTAGATGGTGAGGTTTTGGTACTCATAGTGCATATATCACTTGAGGTTGTGGTAGAGATGCACAAGAATACTTCAACCCCAAGTGAAGATTGTACCCTACTCCTCCATTATTTGAATGTAATGGATGAGTCCCCCATGTAGTTGTGAGGCTCACCCATCCATCACAACACTATTATAACTCAATGGACGAGCGGTATTACCATTCACCCCTGCTCTTGAGAAATCTAATGTATATATGGCTCGTGGTGTCCTCTAGGACCACCCACCAGATGTAGTACTACTATCCCTCTAGGGTTTCCTATGCTATCTTGCCCTTGTCATAAGATACCTATTGTCCCTAGATAGGTAGCTAGGTGATGTGGTAGACATATTCTAGGGTGACAAGCATCTCCCCCATCGGTAGGTGAAAGTTTGAGGTATCAGCATCCCAATGCTCCATTAGCGCCATCAACATAGGTGTGTGATAACATATATTTGACATGGTGTATACCCACTAGAGTTCGACCCATCATAGCAAATCCAAGTCATTTGGATGCAACTCATTGTTGTGGTCTCACAGTAGTGTTAGTAGTGATCCATTGAAATGCTCACGGATCTCAGGCCAAGCTAGCAAATGCATAAAGATTCACGTAAATTCCTTCTACATCAATTTTTTTTTAAGTTCACCTCTAGAATGGAGGCATGTCGCACACACGTTTGCACGAAACACTAGCATCTAAGGTCGAACACCTCCCGATGACAGTGTGCAATATGGACACCAATGCGGTTGGAGGTACTTGATGCATTGTCAAGATAATAGTGCATCAATCAGACACCTCTGGTTGGATGCCTACATTGCTTGAGGAGGACAAAAAATGTATCAAAATGACCAGATGCGTTGAAATTTTTCATACCTCATCTGACTCATCACTCTTTGCTAATTTTGCACGGAGCTACTCGATCCTTGGAGCTACGTACTCTCATCTACGAGGAAATTTTTTGACTCTTATCTCACAAAATTAAACAAGATCCTCATCATGAATAATGAAAATGACCCTTCTATGGGCCCACTCGGCCATATATAGGTCATTTTTGCTCATTTTTCACAATGAAAGTGTTCCTTCCATCCTTCCTATTTTTACCCCACCTAGTTGGGGGAAAAAATAAGAGGGGGCATATATTCACCTCTTTATCATATTTTTCTTTTGAATCACAAGATTTTCTTAATTATTCTTCTCATCATGGTAGCTTCTTTTGATATTCAAAATTGACTTAAATTTGAGTTTTACAAAACAAAACTTCACATCTAGTGTTGTAGTTTCTCATTGAGCTTGTACATTGGGGGCATCACCAATATCCGCCTTCTCGACCTCTACGGCCTCTATAGTATCCTTTTTTGTGTAAATCTATTAAAAAAAAAAAAAAAATCGATCTTGTAATTTAATGTTTTCTTTTCTTCTTTAGTGTAGCTGATTTTTTTGTGGGGGAAAATATAGTGTCATAAAATTACACCCTATGGAAATTTCACGCTTGTACATTTAGCCTGTTGCATTTATGGCACCTCATTGTATTAATGAAAAAACCTTATGAGTCATAATTTCATGACTTCAACTCCATAAGGGACAATGATGAAGCGTTAGTGGTTTGTCACCTTATTTCTTGTAAAGTTTTGAGTTGGACACTTTCACAATGCATGGACATCTATGTAGTGACTAGCATGCCCAAACTTTCCAAGTTTCAAATGAGGGAATCTCATGACCTTTGCCTATGAAATGCATCATTATAGTAGAATCACGAGTGTAATAGCTCTTCCCGCCCATGTAGCCTCACAAAAATCCTCTTTTCACTCTCATTCTTATTCATTCTCACCTTCTTGAAATTAATTTTCACTCTCTCTCACTTAATCTTGCCATTTTGTTCTATTCTCTTGTACATCTCTACAGTGAAGCTCTGTCGAATTCTCATCTCATCAAAAGGAAAGGCTCTCTTGTAAGAAAATAAAATCTCATCTATCAATCCAAGAGGGAGCCATGGACTATTGGTAATTCTTTCTTGTCGCTTTGTCTTGTCTATTTGAAAATGCATACTTGTCTTGTCTATTTTATTCATGATAGGGGATCTCCTCCACAATGGGGTTTGTCTCTATCACACATCTCGTCTATTACATTTTACATCCTATCTATTTTTCTAAATCTATTTATCCATGGAGGTGGAAACACCAAAATGAGGGTTTGACTGAGAAAATCCCCAAAACAACCCCAACATTTTTTCTTGTCCTTTTTATGTGCAACTTCATATTTAAAGAAATAGGTACTTGTAGATTTTAGAATTTCAGCTCTTGATTTGACAAAGACAACAATGCAAGGAACATACGTCCCCACTATGCATTGTCATATGTTGGTCATGACTATGTTCTTCCGAGGAAAAAATTTGTAAGTCTTCATCCTTCTACCCCTATAATCAATATTTTGTAATCCTTTACTAGATTCTTTTAATTTGTAGTTTTATAATTCTAGCTTAGTATTTTACTTTATTAAGTTATTGCAATATTTCATATCTTGTACTTTGTTACTTGAGCTTGTACTTTGAGGTAATCGAGGGCTATTCTCTCCCTATAGACTCTTCTTCATCCTAGAGACTCAGGAGTATTGAATCCCCTCCTTTACACCTACCAAGGGAGTGTCATGAACTACTCACTAAAGGATTCCCTTCATCCTTGATTCTAGCACCAAGAAAACTCTTCTCTTGTAGAGAATGAGTTCATTATAGACAATGTACCTATCATCCATCAACTTCCATTCTAGCACAATAGTTGTAGACATGTTCTTGGCACACTCTATTATGATTTCATTCTTTCAATCCTTAGAGATCTAATACATGGAACACATATTTAGAATTTTAGATAGTGCTTCAGCAACAACATTCTTCTTTCCTTTAACATATTCAATATTAAAATTATAAGCTTTGATTTTTCTTACCCACTTTTATTACCACTCATTTAGGTCCTTTTGATTAAGAAATATCTCAAACTACTATAATTAATTTTGACCATAAATCATTCACCCACCAAGTATTGCATAAAATTGACCAATACATGCATGATGGCCAATATTTATTTATCATATATGGAGAAATATATTTCCATCTCTATGAGCTTCCAACTCTCAAAGGAAATCAAGTTCTTGTTTTGAATGAGCATTGTCCCAATTCCTTCTCCTAATGTATCACATTCCAATATGAAAGGAAGAGTGAAATCCAAAATTGCTAACATAAGAAATGAACTCATTATATATTTTAGTCTATAAAATTATCACTATGCATTCTTAGTCCATGCAAAATCTCCCCTCTTTTTTATGTTAATTAAGGGTGCAACTAGCTAGGAGAATCCATTCATAAATCACCTTTAGTATTTTCAAAGCTAATTTAAAGTTCTCAAGGGAGGTTAGTCTTGAATTGATTTAATCTTCTTTATTTCAGCCTACACTCCATTTTTACTAATGATATGACCTAGATAAAATATCTTTGTCATATCAAACACACACTTTGACTCCTTGACAAATAGTATTTGTTCTTCCAAAATTCCCAACACTTCAACAATACATCATAGGTGCTCCTCCCATATTTTTTGTAGATCAAAATGTCATCAAAGAATACAAGAATGAACTTTCTTGATTACTTACAAAAAAAATGGTTCATACAAGATTGAAATGTTTCTAGAGTTTTTGTTAGACCAAATGGCATAACCAAAATTCATAATTCTCATAATGACACCAAAAGGTTGTATTGTGAATTTCCTCCTCTCAAACTCTAATTTTATGGAAGCCTAATCTGAGACATATATTTTGAAAAATAAGTAGCTCCATGAATCTCATATATCAACTCATTGATTCATTGGGTCTAATTTTTATAGTCTTCTTATTCAATGCTTTGTATATGATGCACATCCTCATTGTGTCAACTTTTTTTTCCCCAAAACCACATAATAATAAAAATGGAATTGAGTTGGGTTAGATGTGCCCCATTTCTAATAGTTCCCTAATGGAATTTTTCAATTTCATCTGTATGTCTCCTAGGGTGGTAGTAGGTTGTAGTGATGATGAGCCTAGTGTTATCCTCCAACTCAATGATGTGATTAAGCCATCTATCTAGTGGTATTCCAAGAGGAATATTTTTGAATACTTTATTGTGCTTGTTCAAGATGCTCTAGAAATCCACATGATACACCTTCTTTTCTTTGGTAGGTTTTTTTATAGTCACCAAATACTGAGCTACCCACATAGCTTGTTCATGATAAAAAAAATCCTCTATTCTCTTGGTTGATACAATCCTTTATACTTTATTCATCATTCCCCATATTACCAATTATTTCCCTTCAACTAAAACTTTAGTTTTATTTTTGGAAGTTTTGTGTGATCTCTCCTAATGAGTGTAGCCATTGGATGCTTAGGATTATATTTGTGTCTCCTATGTTGATGATATATAATCCCTCTTTCATATCATATCCTCCCAAATTATTATTCAACTAGGATATCTTTCTATTACATTGAATGGTAAACCCATCAACCACCATAACAATGAATCATTCAAATTATTCCATATTAATGCCTTATTTGGCCACCAGTCCCTCACTAATGAAGTTATGTGTGGCATTGATGGTAAAGAGTGCATTCACCCTTTGACCTGATAGGACCCCATAAATGTAAAAAATGATTGTATCTTAAAGTACTAGAGAGCATGGAAAAAGTTCCTCCTGAGATGACCTCTTCCCCTTTTGGTTATTCTTCTTCTTCTTCTCTCATCTCTTGTTTGAGTTCTTGTTTACTTTTTAGTTCAGATTCCTCAAACCTTACCTCAATGTAATGCACTTTTCTTTTATCAAGTCATATATTTTTTATGACCATGGTTCCTTGAAGTTGAAACACAACTTGTCTCTTCTCAATTCATTATTTTCATCAATGTTTGGTCTAATAGACATTTATGAAAGAATTCTTTGGAATAAAGGTTTTGGTCAGAAAAAATATTCTTCAAAAAGAATTTTACAATGCCAAAGTTTTCTTTATGGCCTCTTATGGGGGAGGTAGTTAAAATTCCTTGACAAACCCCTTAAGAGATTCAATTAACCCTTTGATGAAGAGCATAGTTAATCTTCTCTATATAATGTCTAGCACCATCACCAATAGCTTCTTAAAATTTGCTACATAGTTCTTCACTAAACCACACCACTTGAGTTGAGTCAAATATTTGAAATAAGCTTCAAGTTCCTTTTGATCAAACTTCTCAATCAAAATTTTTCATAATTTACCATATGAGGCAATGGAACTATGACCTCGAGTGATTACACCATGGTACCAACACTCATGTACATTATCTTCCAAATGCAATGTGTAAAACTTGATTGCTTCATCTTCAATCATTGGTTTGAGGGACGGGTATGTGTCTAGCTTCTATACCAATGCATGAGCTAAGTATCTATTAGATCCATCATAGGGAGAGAACTTCACCCCCCAAAGCTTGTTGCACATCTCTTTGAAAGGATTATAGCTTAGGCTCAAATTTATAACCATTTCATGACTTCTTTGTCGTCATATAATTGGTGAGAAATATTTACTTTTGGATCTCCTCAAGAAGGTTTTTGTATTATACATGACAAGCTTGCCCTAATATCATCATATAGTTATTTTTGGGCTTTAGGTTTTGGAGCCTCTACCTCCTTATTCAGAAAGGTAGGTTGAGTTGGTCTTGCAAGTGAAATAAGAATTGTCCTTTGTGTGTGGCTTTAATTTGTATCCAAATTTTACCCTTAGAAGCATTTGCTTCACCCATTAGCTATCTAGGTGCACTCATATTAATGTCCATCTTGTTGAGCAATTATTCCATCATATCAAACTTCTTTACAACTTGACCATTTGGCTTTTTATTTGATTCCTTTATTATCCATCTCTCTTTTCCATACTATTATGATATGTAATAGGTTTTATAGGAGATGCTTGAGTCTCTACACTCTCCATAAATTGGCCTTATTTCTTGATCTTCCTCAAGTGATATTTGGTTGATTTATCATTGTACTACATAAAATTGAAACATGTAGAGTTGAACTCTAAATACAAAAGTTGGAAAGATCACCAGCTCTTATACCACTAAAATATCATGGGTCAAGATAATAATACAAATTTAATTCTCAACCATCTACAAACACTTATTATTTGATTAGTAATACTAACATCCCTAGAATTCAATCAAATCTTAGATAACTTAAATTTAAAAAAATTATGCATCAACAATATCATTAAATGTTGAATAGAAAATGGCATAAATGACTCTTGATTCTTCTTATTATGATCAACAACAACTAATATATAAAATATCAATCTCTATATTATTACATTAATGGTTTTATTATATTCAAATAGTTTTACAACATCAATACTACAATAGAAAATATATACCAACAACAATGGTAAGTTATATAAATATAATGTAGTTAGAGTCCACATCTAATAAAGCTCAAACATAACCCCTATATGAGACCACCCTTTTCAAATCACTAGGGTTTTTGTCCCAAGATTCCCATGCTTGAACATAAGTGCTTAAAATGGATTCTGAAAGGAATTGATTGAGTGTCAATGATCCATAATGAAAACAATTTATCTTTTATATCCTCCAAAAATAGAATAGGTTGGCCATCAAGAACATCCATTGCTTTAAATTTTAACATTGACTATGGTTAGGAAAGATTCCAAAAATAGACTATTAGAAATAGTACAATACATGTGGGGAAGTTAGGAGGGAAATATAGGTGAAAATATTCAGGATCAATGGTCACCCATACATAGACTCAACTAAAGGGTGAGGCATCAAAGGTTGAGAAACAAGCACAACAAGATGGAGAATTTTAAAACATAAAACAATGGGGTGGGAAATAGTTAGAAGGCATGCAAAGATAAATAATTCTAAAGATTCAATAGGAAGAAAGGAAGAGTGGATTTAGAAGAAGACATACTTAGGAAGGGAAAACATATAATAGAAAAAACAAGACACACACACAATCCTAATACGTACAAACTTATATTGGCTATAAATGAGTGGTTTTTTGTGCTACTTCAGGTCTATAAGTCTCTATGAGGTTTCAACAAGTGATATTTATGGTTTTTAATCAAGTGATAACTAAAAAACACATGGGTATTTAAAATGAACCAAGAATTAAAATTTAGTGATATTCTTGGAGGGCTTGTAAAGATTCAATATGTGGGCCATTTTTTGATATGTTTCATTTTTGTAGAGCCTCATCAAATACACCATGTAGTAACATAACTAGAGTGCTTGCATATGCTCAATATATGTGCCAAGGTCATGCCACCACTTTTAAGGTATATGATGTCAAGAGTACTTATTCCCTAAGGAAGGGGTCACATACTCTATATTGTAAATCTATAGAGTTATGTTGATGACATGTCTTGTCTTCATCTATCATCCTCCTCCTTGATTTCATTAATTTTTTTATCTTACGTGAGACCCTTCTCTAGTTATATATGTTTTTGGATGATCTCTTGGTTGTTTATATAATTTAGACCTAGTTTGCATGTACTATGTTGGTGTATGTGTAAGGTTTTAGTCACTTGTGGATATGATTGTGTATATGTCTATGTGACTATCTCCTAGAACAATGGGGTGGACCTATGGGTACCATGTGGTTGGATAGTGTGGAACCACTATTAGAAAGTGGAAGGATCTTGGAAGATCTTGATGGTATAATGATGGGAGTTCTCTCTTACTCTTTGCATGTAGCCTTATATTTTTGTGCAACATACTAAATATCATATAATACATGACCTCCTCTTGTGTGATATCATCCTTGTATTGATTCTAGTTTTGAAGTGAAATTATCTCCATGTTATGATGTGAACTTACTTGAATCCATGATGTGAATCCTATTAGGTATGGTCAAACCCTTCTAGTGGAGAAAAGTTATTTTATTTTAATTCTATTGTCCTTTGTGAATAATTATATATTTTGAAATGTTGGTGTCCTCTTTGTAAGTTGCTATCAATGTTGGTCTTCATTATTGCTATGTTTAGATAAATGAGATGTTTTCTTTATATTATCCTAATCATACCTATAAAATGATGAATGTGGTTCATTTTAAATTGAGTAAGATAGAAATTATATTGGACTAATGACCCCTTTACTATATCAAAGTTCTCTTATTACCATCTCTATCTAATTATGAAGAAATATCATAATGTGATTTATTGGCTTAGACTATTTAAGTGAACATGTGTGCCTTGGATCTTTGCACCTTGATGTTTAATTTGTTTAGTATAATCTCCTTGTCTTAGAAATTTTGGGCCTTATTTTTGGTTGAGTATTAGACTTGCTCAAAGTTTGATAAAATTGTGTTGAAGTAACAAGAGTTCAAAAATTTGATACCTTTTGTTATGGTATTGAGATTTCTAAATTCCTAATAACCATTGTCTCAGTATCAAGACTTAAAATCCTAATACTTATTGTAGTATCAATATTTTGAATATCCCTATATCAAGGTATCAGTATTTCTAAAATCTCAATACCCATTGTTGCGATATTAGGATTTCAAAGATCTTGATATTGGGGTATCAAGGATCGAGATACCCATTTTTGGGTACTAGGATTTGAAACATATCAATGGCAAGGTATCAATATTCCAAGGATATTTATACCAACCTATCAAGTATCAAACTTCTTTGGAGTTCAATACCAATCTATAGTTTGGACATTGCAAAATTGTAATCCCTTGTCAAGGGGTATGGATGAAGTGTGACCTCTGGTTAAGGGTTGTACTATTGGAAATATTTACTTTCCTACCTGTCATAAACCAACCAATTTTTTTAGGGTGGTTAGGAGAGATGTTAGAAGGATTTTCTAGTGGTTTTGGGGAAATGGTCTCTTCTCTATTCCTCATGTTTTATGCCAATCATGATGATTTGGTTTCATGGTGTTTTTTACTCTTCCATTGTATCACCATTCATTGTTCATTGGTGTGTTTTTCAAGTGTGGCATCTTATGTAGGCATGACACCTTATGCACTCAGTATTGTGGTGGCAGTTTTATTAATGCAACTTTGTATAAAAAAAATTGTTCATCTTTTGTCCATTAATTTCCTAGTGTAAAAGTTGAGGTGTTAACTTTTGGATGGAAAAATAAATGTTGAAACTAATTCACTTGATTTAGAAACTTGAGTTTACTTTTATTTTTATTTAAAATTTATTTGATTTCATCTTAAAATTTATTACATTTTTTTTCTTTATTTTATTTAGGAATGTGCAAACATAAATCAAGGAAGTAACAACTTACATGATTTGATAAGAGGAAGAGATTGATTTTTATAATGAGTTGATTATGGAATGATAAAATGACAACTACTTAGTTATTTAGACAATTAATAATTATGTGTGCATAGACTTAGTTATGAATTGATTAATTAATTGTTAATAATATATTAGTTAAGTAATGATGGTGATGTTGGTGGGTTAAGATGGGATTGATCAATTATCATAGTGATTGATTAATTTATATAGATTATTGTTGAGTGTTTTTAGCTTAGATTGTGTTTGAATTTTCTGCATGGACATTTTGGATCACACTCCATGATCCATCATCAGGATGAAAGAGAGCATAAGGATTAAAATGAATGGTTGCAGACCAAGAATTGAATAAAAAGGAGGAGAGAGGGGGTGAGAAAGGAAGGCACAAGAATCAAAGAGAAGAGAGAAAGAATAGCACTTACAATGGAAAAAATGAGTAATTAATTAAAAGCAAAATAATAACAACCAAAACAAGGAAGAAAATAACCCAAGCAAGAAAATCATAAAAATATAATATAATAAAAAAGAAGACACAAAAATGTACTTAGGATACTAATAATAAAGAAACACACATGCACAAATATATATATATATATTATTAGTGTTCTAAGTACATTTTTGTGTCTTCTTTTTATTATATTATATTTTTATAATTTTCTTGCTTGGGTTATTTTCTTCCTTCTTTCGGTTGTTATTACTTTTCTCATTGTAAGTGTTATTCTTTCTCTCTTCTCTTTGGTTCTTGTGCCTTCCTTTCTCACCCCCTCTCTCCTTCGTTTTCTTAGTTCATGTCGATAGGCAAGTTTACTATTGCAATTGATGCATTTTCTTTTGAATTAGGTGCTTGGCCAATGAGATGGTTTTGTTAAAAATATTTTTGGCTTTTTCCTATAGTCGTGATTTAAGCGCATATTTTTTGGGCTGGAAAATTACGGTTTATCTCTTTTTCTATTGGTTTGAGTTGGGAATTTTTTATTTTTCTTTAAGTAAAATAGGAAAATAGGGGAACTTTATATATGGTGGGGAACATTATATGTTGTGGAAAATATTTAATCGATGATGCACATAGTGCAGGATACATATAGCACAATTTTTGGCAGCAAGTTGGTGTGTACTGAAGCAGTGAATGCATGTTTAATACATTAAATGAAAACTTCACAATATGTGTTGGATAGCTCTAGTGTGTATGCAAGCATACTATGCATAGTTAATCCATGAAATATGAGGCAAGTGCTTGTTTTTTTCTTATTGTTTGTTCATAAGCTTGTGTTGTCATTTCCAATGCTAGTGATTATGTGTAGTGCTTGAACAAGGGAGGAGCTGAAGGAATGGTGTGCAATTGGTGAGTGGGCCATCTATTTGTTTTTCATACTTGAAATCTTAGGTGAGTCTTGGGTTTTGTTTGTGTTTATTATCATTTGGTTATTGTTCGTTGAAAAAGCTTGGGGGTTTTCTAGCTATTGGTTGTAATTTTGCATGTTCGTTATTTTGTAATAGTCCAGTGGTCGTGAATGGCTTTATTGTGTGTTTATGATACTTGATAGCTAGAATAATTGCTTGCTGGTGGAAGGGATAATGGGGCAATTGGGTACATTAATTTACATGTGCTTTGAGCAAGGTCTGGTGGATTGTGAAGGCAGAGAATGCATTAATTATGTGTTTTTTTGCTTGAGTTGCTAGCAGGCATTCAGGAAAGCTCAGAAAGTAGAATGTGTGAGATGTGTTTGAGGGCTGATGGGTAGAGAAGTCGTAAATGCATAGTTAATTCATGAAATGTGAGGTGAGAGCTAGGTTTTAGTTCTGCTTAGTTTTGTTCTTCGATGTTTGTTATTTTGTAGCAATGTACTATTCATGAGTGGCATTTTTCTGTGTTTATGATGCTTGGTTGGTGTTGCAAGGGCTAACGGGGAATGCTTGGTAAAATTAATGATGTTGGTGTATTTTTTTGTAATATTTATTATCGTTTGTTTATCGTTCATTGAAAACCCTATGGGTTTTTTAGCTGTTGGTTGCAGTTTTTTGAATGCCTATGGGTTTTTTAGTTGTTGGTTGTGATTTTGCATGTTTTTTATTCTCTAAAAGTGCAATGGTCAGAAATGGATTTGTTGTGTGTTTATGATAGCTTGTTTTTAGAAGGGTTAGTGGGGGAAGTGGGTACATTAAATTACATGTGCTTTGAGCAAGTTCTTATGTACTGTGGGGGAAGTGAATGCATTAATTATGTCTTTATTGCTTGAATGGTTAGTATGGTATGTGGAAGCCTCAGAAAGCAAGATATGTGAGATGTGTTGGAGGGTTGGTGGGTGAAGAAGCAGCGAATACATAGTTAATCCATGAAATATGAGGTGAGAGTTGGGTTTTATGTGTGCTTGTTCTTGTTTGTTTGTTGTTTGTTAAAAATCTTGTGTGTTTTTAGCTTGGTCTATTTTTTTGCAAAATTTATTTTCGTTTGTTTATCGTTCATTGAAAAGCTTGTGGGTTTTTTAGATATCGGTTGCGGTTTTCCATGTTTGTTATTCTATAGAACTTCAGTGTTTGTCAATGGCTTTGTTGTGTGTTTTAGATACTTGTTACCTAGAAGTATCGGTTGTTGTTACAAGGACTAATGGGCTAGGTAGGTACATTATCTTGTGGACCGTGGGGACAGTAAATGTGTTGATTATGTGTTTATGATGCCTGGTTGTTGTTACAAGGGCTAACGTGAGATGCTTGGAAATATTTATCATGTTGGTCTATTTTCCTGCAATAAAATCATTGTTTGTGTGGTTGAGGTTTATGAATAGCATATTATTTGTCATGGTTTGTGGTTATTTGTTTAATTTGTCCCTGTAACAGGAATGATTACTTGCAATTGGAGTTCAAGACAGAGTTGTATATGAGCACAAATATACTTGGCTATTGAATGAGGGACTGGAAGGTCAGATTCTTGTATCATTCTTCCCCTTTATTTCTAATGAATTTTAAGTTTTCCAATGTGCATAAAATTTATGCTTTGGAAGAGTTCTGAACGATAAAGGAGAAGCTTGGTTCAAGAATCTAGCCTACTAAATAGATAGATGGGAATAGTGGACGGCAAGTCATGTTCCATAAACATGAAACTTTTATCGTTGAAAAATTGGTTAGTATTGCAATTGGTAGTTTGTGTTGATACGAAGTTTTATAGTTGCATTTTTGAATTTTCTTTTCAAATAGTTGCTTCTTGTTCTTAAATTTATTTTTTGTTTGTTTATTTCTTGTTGAAGAGCTTGTTTGTTTTTCTTTGAAAATCTTGTGGGTTTTTTAGCTATTGGTTGCAGTTTTCCATGTTTGTTACTTTGTAGAACTATAGCGTTCGTCAATGGCTTTGCTGTGTGTTTTGGATACTTGTTACCTAGAATTATTGGTTGATGTTACAAGGACTAATGGGTTAGGTGGTTACATTATCTTGTGGACCATGGGGGCAGTAAATGCATTGATTATGTGTTTATGATGCTTGGTTGTTGTTAGAATGGAAAACGTGAGATGCTTGGAAATATTTATCATGTCGATCTATTTTCCTACAATAAAATCATTGTTTGTGTGGTTGAGGTTTATGAATAGTGTATTATTTGTCATGGTCTATGGTTATTTGTTTAATTTTTCCTTGTAATAGGAACGATTACTTGCAATTGGAGCTGGAGGTAGAGTTGTATATGAGCGCAAATATACTTGGTTGTTGAATGAGGGATTGTGAGGTCAAATTCTTGTATCATCCTTCCCTTTTGTTTCCAATGAATTTTAAGTCTTCCAATGTGCATAAAATTTATGCTTTGGAAGAGTTGTGAATGATAAAGGAGAAGCTTGGTTCAAGAATCTGACTTACTGAATAGACAGATGGGCATAGTGGATGGCATGTCATGTGATTCATAAACATGAAACTTTTGTCGTTGAAAAGAAGGTTACTATTGCAATTGGTAGTTTGTGTTGATAGGAAGTTTTACAATTGCATTTTTTGAATTTTCTTTTCAAATAGTTTCTTGTTGATCTTAAATTTCTTTTTTGTTTGTTTGTTGCTTGTTGAAGAGCTTGTCTATTTTTAGCTTTCTATGTTCTTATTGTTAGAGGGGCTGCAATTGTTGAATTTTCTTTTGAATTGGTTGTTATGTCAGACAAATTGCATTGTTTAAAGTAATGTTGTCTTTTCCCCATAGTTGGTATTTAAGGACATATTTTGGTTAATGGGTTATGTAGCAGTGAATGCATGTTTAGTCCATTGGATGCAAATTGTGTGAGGTGTGTTGGAGAGTTGGTGGGTATGGAAGTAGTGAATACATAGTTAATTCATGGAAACTTAGGCAACTGTTGGGTTTTATTTGTGCTCATTGTCGCTTGTTTATTGTTTGTTGAAAATTTTGTGGGTTTTATAACTTTTGGTTGCGCTTTTGCATGTTTGTTATTTTGTAAAAGTGTAGTTGTCATGAATGGCTTGGTTATTTGTTTACGATACTGGATAACTAGACGTGATGGTTGTTTTTAGAAGGACTAACGAGGCAAGTGGATAGATTAAATTACATATGCTTTGAGCAAGGTCTTATAAATTGTGGGGGAAGACATGCAAAAGGCTAAAAACCCACCAACTTTTCATGAGTCAAACAACAATAATCAAAAACAAAACCCACCACTCACCTAAAATTTCATAAATTAACTATACGTTAACTGCATGTGTACAAACAGTCCAAAAAACCTTGCTCAAACCATTCATTTTTCCTTGTAACGCTTCTACTTATCAAGTATCAAAAACAAATAGACAAGTGAGTCACCAGTTGTAGACCGTTAATGGAGCTTGATCGTCGATTAAGCAGTGCACGAAATGACAAACATCGAAGATGGAAACCAACAACCAAAAATTTTCAATAAATAATAAAGAAACAATAAGCGAAAACCACCCCTCCAACACATGTTCCACAATTTTCTTTCTGACCTTTGCTCATTGGCTACCAGCGCAATAAATACATAGTCAATGCATTCAACTTTTATAGAATAATGAACATGCAAAAGTGAGGCTGAGAGCCAAAAAACCCACAAGAACATGATGGTTAGTTGTTGTTAGAAGGGCTAATAGGTTAGAAATTTATAATGTTTGTGTATTGTTTTGTAAATTTTATTGTTGTTTCTCTGGTCCAAGTTTATGAATAGTGTAATATGTGTCATGCATTATGAAAAGTGTAGTGGTCGTGAATGGCTTGGTTCTTTTTTTACGATACTTGATAACTAGAAGTATTGGTTGTTGTTAAATGGGCTAATGGGCCAAGTGGGAACATTAAATTATATATGCTTTGAGCAAGGTCTTGTAGGCTGTGGAGGCAGTGAATTCCTTAATTGTGTGTTTATTTCTTGAGTGGCTATTACCCTATCAATAAGCATGATGTTTGGTTGATGTTGAAAGGGCTGATGGGAAATGGTTGTAGAAATTTATAATGTTTGTGTATTTTTGTGCAAATTTTATTGTTGTTTATGTGCTTCAGGTTTATGAATAATGTATTATTTTTCATGGATTATGCTCATTTATTTAGTTGTGTCATGTGTCTCTAGTATTCATTTCCTTGTAAGCAAAATAGCAAAGTAGAAGTAGATGAAATTTTTTGTAGATAAGCGTAATGCATTGTAGAGCAATGAATGCATAGCCAATGCATTAAGTACTATGACAATAGTGACACAATTGTTATGTTTTCTAGGTCTAAGATTAAACATTACACAGTTGTTATGTTAGGTGAGCTATGATGTGCAAATACTGTAAATAACATTTTGTAGATTAATTGTTATGGCTCAGTAGAGTTTGTCACCTACCAAATATTTCTAAAAATACATAGAGTACTATTTTGCTAATTTACTTAAACAAAGATGAGTAGAAGACTTGTTAGCATTTAATGCATTATTTGTAGATCAAAAGACAAGGCTACCATTTCCAATATGCATTATACAACTGCAATAGTGAACTGGTTTGATTGGAATAGTGACTTTCCTTTGAGAAAAATGCCATTGACATTAAATGCACAATGGTAGAATACTTGGTTGGCCAGTGAAATTTGCTTGTCTTGCAATAGGCCTACTATTGATTTTAGTTTCTATATATTAGAAAAACATGGGAACATTGTATACTCCGCATTTATGAACATATTTTGGGTGTTTGAAAAGCATTATTTATCTATTTTGCAAGTGATATGGGGCAATCAGAATACCTTGTAGTATGTGAATTGTGAGCAAGTGTAAATGGTAATGCTCATGTATGCTTTGTTGTGCTGCACAAGTTCTTGGAACACATTTTTCCATTGATTGATGCATTAGAATAGTAGTATGTTTTTGATATATAGAGCAATATTGTTTAATATATTTCTCAGTGTACAAACTTATAATGCATTAACTATGGCTTGATTTCTTTGATGGGCACCAACTTAATAGAAAAGACTATAAAAATTGGATTTAATGATTGAATGTTTGCAAAAATCCATGGTGTTGTTCTCTTTCACTTCAGTATGTATCATTTTGTTGGTAAAGCCAGTACAATTTGCATGTAGACATTAAATATTTGCGGCGATCTGGTGTTCTCTTTTTTTTTATGCTTTTGTTGTTGTCTCTTTTGTCTATATTACTATATCTCATGTTCTATCACTTAAAACTTTTTTTTGTTTTTGCTTTCCAGATGACATGTTTTCCCTTTGTATGCCAGACAATACTTTATTTCTTTGTGTTTCAGTTTAAATAGATTAAATTCTAGTGTTGCAATTTTTCAATATGCAATATATTAGTCATACAAAACATGCATGTTTTTAAAGTACCACTTGCTATTGCATATATTGCATTTTTATTCGTGATACTTAGTTGGCCTATACTAAGTTTTTGTTTTGATTATTTGCCTATACAAAGAGGCATGACAGAGCTACTATATGCAATAGAGAGAGAAATAGATAATATATCTAAGATGTGAAACATTAGATTGATACTTGAGAGTTATGTTTGAGTTGTTTTACTAGTTTCCTAGTTTGTGTGGATAAGTCAACAAGCAATAGCATCCACTTTATAAAAGAACATAATGAATGCAGAAAACATGTTTACTATTGCATTTGTTGAATTTGATTTTGAAATAGTTGTTTGATCAATGAAATTGAAGTGTTCAAATATTATATACTTTTCCCTAGGGTTGGGATTTAAGGACATATTTTTTTGTGTTTGAAAATTATATCACTAGGCCTATTATTCATTTTTGTAGTAGGACAATGTCTATCTAAGCAATGAATTCAAAGTAAATGCATTGTATGCCTGTAGAAGGAAGAATACCTAGGTCAAATATCTAAAAGATTATTGCTTTATTTGGTAACAATAGACTATGAGACATTGGCATTGGTCCATATCGCTAGTATTATAATGATGCCTTCCATGCAATGTTCAGATTATAGAATTTGGTTATAAAATTTCATTATAGAAATTTTTATTTTATTGCTTATTGTTGCAAGGGCTAATAGGCCAAGTAGGTACAATAAATTACATATGCTATAAGCAAGTTCTTGTCGACAGTGGGGGCAATGAACACACTAATTTTCTTTATTGTTCACTGAATTCATTGTAAACAAAGGGAAAGAATGATACAAGAATATGATCTTTCATTTCCTTGTTCAACAATTAACTATATTTGTAGTTACATAGATCTTTTCCTTTCTCTTCAATTGCACAAAAACATATTACTTTTTTAATCAAGAATATGCATAATTACAATTACGAGATATGCAATTGATTGCTTAAGTATTTACGAAAATCCCTCTAGCAAAAGTTGCTCAATTTGCATTTATCAATTACATATTTGCAAAAATATACAATGTCGTATTTTCCTAATTTACTTAAATAAAATTGAATAGTAGACAAAGTAGCATTTATTATAATAGTTGTAGATTGATAGACAAGCATCCCATATCCAACACATGTTATACAATTGCAAAGTTGACCTACTCCAACATGCAATGAACATATAGTTAATTCATGAAATGTTAGGTGAGTGATGGGTTTTGTTTCTGTTTATTGTCGTTTAACTCATGAAATCTTAGGCGAGTGTTGGAATTTGTTTTTTTTAATTATCGTATATTTATCGTTCATTAGCAAGCTTCTAGATGCTTTAGCCTTTTGCATGTACGTTACTCTATAAAAGTCGAGTATAGATGAATGGATTTTCTATGTCTTTATGATACTTGATAACTACAGGTATTGCTTGTTGTCCTTAAATCCTAACTATAGCAAAAGGGAAAAAATATTTTAGATAGTACAGTCTGAGTGTCGAACCAACTATTTGAAAAGCAAGTGCAATCGATGCAATAGTAAACCTGACATTCAGTAGGAGCTAATAAAAGCAAAAAAATAGATATTATACAATTTTATACATTGCCAAAGGTTGTGTATCATTCATTTTTGTTAAAGAAAATCAGCCGATTAGGAACCCATTATATTTTTTGCTAATAGTTAATTATTGCATGCAAATTATGCCACCCTTAGCAACAAGGCACTAGTTATAAAAGCAATCAATGCATGTTTAATGCACTTAATGGTATAACTATTGCATCATAAATAATAGTATATTAAATGCAAATTGTGCAAGATAGATGTTCTAAAACATTCAAACATTAAATAGAAATCCTGCAAACATAGCCAATAGGTTGATAGCTACTTCTGTTTTGTTGTGACTAAAAATATAATTGGCTATTATAAGGCCCAATTGTACAAATAGGTATAGTGGATAACAAAGGGCATGAAACAGTTGAAGCCAACAAGCAGGTTACAATTGCAAGAGTCTCATTGCAATTGAGCGATAATAAATATTTATTATGTGTCTTTATTGCTTCATGTAGATATATTATTTTACATGTTAAAGAAAATTGCAAAAATAAGACCATATTATATATTTTACAAATATTCAATTCTCAGATGCAAACTATGCCACCTTTCAGAGCAAGATAGCAGATGTTGAAGCAGTTAATGCATGTTTCATGCATTAAGCAGTATGGCTCATAGATAAGAAACAACAGTCTACTATATGCAAATTGTGGAGGATAATATGTTATCAATAGACGTGGAACACAAAATCATATGTATAGGAACAATATCCTATTGATGACTGGTTAGTCTGTCAGTTTATTATACTTGATAACTAGATGTGTTGCTCACTGTGACAAAGAAAACTTAGTAGAAATAAAACCCAACACTCGCATAAGATTTCATGGATTAGTACCCATAAGCTCTCCAACATATTTCGTGCAATTTACATGTAATGGATTAAACATGTATTCACTGCTTCATGATCAAATATTTCCCATAATATATAATGTCCCTTTATTTTGCTAATTTAGTTAAACAAAAATGAATAAACTGTAATTTTAAAGCACAAAAAATATGATCATAAATCTTGACTATAGGAAAAGGATAAAAATATTCTAAACAACATGATGTCATTGGCCAAGAGACCAATTGAAAAGAAAATGCAACGGATGCAATAGTAAAGTCATCGACTGCATGCTTTTGTTTCCTTGGACCTTCTAACAGCAAGCAATAGCTTTGGTTAAAAAGTTTCACATACGAACAGATAACATGGAGATCTAAAAACACACAACCTTTTGAACAAGCAATAAACAAACAAGAATTAAGTATGCATTTTTTGCTTGCATACTTTTCAACCTTCAAATACATCTTGGACATTTTGCATTTAATGGATATAAAATGAGAAGTGTCTAGATTATAGAATTTGATTTGTCTACAAGTGTTATGTATTAATTGCATCAATTGCATTTTGTGTGACAAAGCTTTCACATATTGCATTTAATTTTAAAATATTCTCCAAAATTTATTGTGTGCTTTTATGTTTTATGTTTATGGATAGAATATTCTATGTCATGGACTATGCTCATCTATGTATTTTCTAACTATAACAGGGATCATTGGTTGTAACCAAAGTGGGTGACAAAGATTTATATTGCTACAAATAGACTTGGTTCTTGAACAACAAGCTACAAATTCAGAAGACTTGTATCTTTCTCTTGCTTTGTTTGCAATGAAATCCAATTCTCTCGAGAAACTGGCTTTATAGATAGACACATGTACATAGTAAATGACATGCCATGTAATTCATAAACATAAAACTATTTTTCCCTGATGAACATGTTGTTTTTGCAGACATAAATCTATGTAATTATAATCATGGGATGTGTAGTTCATTGATTAAATATTTGTGAAACAAGTATTGCTTCTAAGATTGCGAGGAAGAGGAAAGAGAGGAGCTATTTTGGTCTGCAGAGAATGCAAGGAAATTCTATAAAATTTGTAGCATTTGTCATGACTTTAATATTTTTGACATTTCTTAAGAAGTTACAAATCATGGTGTTTACCATGATTTAAGATGTGAGGGCTTGTGAGTCCTCAACTCACCATAGCCCTTCATCTTGATCTTGTTGGATCAATCCCAACCATTGAATTCTCTAGAGAATTCCAATTGTCCTATAAATACCCCCTCATTTATCCCATTTCAGGGATCAAGTATTTTGCCACCAAACTCTTGCCAATTTTCCATTTGAGCTCTCATCTCATAATCATCATATCCTCATCCACTTTGCATATCATTTTGCATATTCAAAATAGCTTGTTATCCAAGGAGCACACAACTCTTCAAGATCAAGGGCCAACCAAAGAAAGAGCAACATAGAAGGTATAACAAACAACAATCAATTTGTTTATCTTTCTTTCATGTTATCTATTTCTTAGGCTAATCATTGAAGTTCCCTTTTATCTTGCTATTTCCTCTTGTTGCATTATTAGTTTTTGTCTAGTATCTCACATTAGGACTTGACATTTTATTAGGACCACATTTTTGGCACACCCGGTGGGACCCACAAAAGGGTTTATTTCTTTTACGTTTGTTGTTGTTAAGCTTGTTTATAGGTTCAAGTCGCAGAGGGGCGGATTTTCCCTCTTGGGCGCTACAGAGGGCCGGATACGCCCTCACGATCCAACGTTTCTGATAGTTTTTACTGCAGAAGTGCGGATATGCCCCCGCAGTCCAACTTTTTGCTAACTGTTTTTGTGTAGAAGTGTGGATACGCCCCCGCAGTCCAACGTTTTGCTAACTATTTTTCTGCAGAAGTGTAGATACACCCCCGCAGTCCAACGTTTTGCTAATTGTTTTACTACATAAGTACAAATACGCCCCCGCAGTCCAACATTTTGCTAACTATTTTTCTGCAGAAGTGCGGATACGCCCCTGCAATCCAATGTTTTGCTAACTGTTTTTCTGCAGAAGTGCGGATACGCCCCTGCAGTCCAACGTTTTGCTAACTATTTTTCTGTAGAAGTGCGGATACGCCCCCGCAATCCAATGTTTTGCTGACTATTTTTCTGTAGGAGTGCAAATACACCCCCGTAGTCCAATGTTTTGCTAACTATTTTCTGCAGAAGTGCGGATACGCCCTCACGATCTGAAGTTTTTGCCTAACTGTTTTCTGCAGAAGTGCGGATACGCCCCCGTGTTCTGACATTTTTGGTAACTTTTTTCTGTAGAGGGGTGGATTTTCTGACTCGGTTCAGCGTTTCTCTCTGCAGAGGGGCGGATTTTCCCTTAATAGCACATTTGGGAAAGTAAAAAAGTTGCATTTTAGCTTCATTTTTGCCTCTTTCTTTTGTTGTTTTGTGCTCTAATCCTCTAACCCTGTTTGTTGGTGGGTGAAGTCAGATTTCTTGCTGGTATCTTGAGTATTTTGCTGAAAATCACAAAGGGAAAAAGATAAAACAACTAACACTTGCTTGCAGGGCCTTTGTTTTATTCTAATTTTTGAAGTCTTTCCTTACTGCTTTATCTATTTACTTAGTATAAGTAGGGGAAAGTAATATTTGCTGCTTGTTGTGTCTGTTTTATTTGTGTTACCCTAAGGGGGCATTAATTTGTTTTCACCTTCCCCCTTTGCACTTTGTGCGGATCCAAGGGGGGTAGTTGGAAGCGATTAGTGTCTTCTTCTTAGTGGGACCTACTTGGGGATTTCATCACCCCAAGAGACGATCCCAACCACGCGTACTAGCGGGGTATATAAAGGGGGGGGAGACAAAGTTGCACCCCAATCCAGTTGCATCGTAATTGGCAGAACGTCGAAGCTAGGGTGATACCTAGATAGACATGAAGAGTTGGTCTGAGCCATTCAATATCTCGCTGGGGTTCCCGACTCACGCTTGTGATGGACTGGTGTTCATGGTTGTGCCTCATGTACCGAGCGTATATCGAGGACTCCCTAGAAACCTTGTTCATCCTAGAGTAAGACCTTTGCCGACCATACCCCTTAATACTAATCATAGGATTGTGCTTGTTCAAAGTGTCTTTCTGTGAAAAACCAGTAAATTTTGATAAGTCAAACCTTCATTGAGTCATTCCAAGTCTTTTCCATAATCCCTCATTTCCAAACCAAGTCACTGTTCCTACAAAGGGGCAGATTTTCCCCCCTGTTCTGACGTTTCTGCCAATCTTTTTACTGTAAAAGTGTAGATACGCCCCCCTATTCCAACGTTTCTGCCAGTTTTTCACTACAGAAGTGCACATTTGCCCCTTGTTCCGACGTTTCTGCCAGTTTTTCACTACAGAAGTGTGGATACACCTCCCTGTTCCGATGTTTATGCCAGTCTTTTTACTGCAAAAGTGCGGATATGCCCCCCTGTTCTGACGTTTCTGACAGTTTTACTGCAGAAGTGCGGATACGCCCTCTTGAACGGATAGTTTCATCTATTTGACTATTCTAAACCTCCATTTGAACCCCCAAAGTCTTTATTTGACCATTTGATCATCCTAAACACTCATCTAACCAATCTAAACATCCATTTGACCATTCCAAACCTCTATTTAACCTTTCTAAAACATCCATTTACCACATTCACATTGATCATTCCACCATTTGGGATACCCATCTTACCGTGTGACCTAAACATTGCCAACAACACATCTTCCATTTGCATTCACCATCATCTCTCAACACAAAATCCCTTAAACCTTGTTTTAGGAGTTATCTCCCGAATTGACCAAGGCTTTAAGTTTGATCATTATCTTACATATCAATCCTTGTCTTCAACCTAATCAATCCGCTTCTATCTTGAGGCGGATTTGTGTTGAAAGTCAACATCATTGGCCCAAATCAATCCCCTTCCATCTCAAGGCGGATTAGGTGCCATGACCATTGATTTAATCCAATCAACCAACGTCATAAGTCACCTAGGGTGGTTTCTAAATCAGGTTTTGAGATCCCCTCCATCATCCAATCCTTATCCAAATCATCTAATTGATACATCATCATTTGATCCAATCAAATCCAATCATCATCCAAATCATCCAATTGAGACATCATTAATTTATCCAATTGATCCAAACAATCCAATAATCAAATTGATACATCATCATTTGATCCAATCAAATCCAATCATCATCCAAATCATCCAATTGAGACATCATCAATTTATCCAATTGATCCAAACAATCCAATCATCAAATTGATACATTATCATTTGATCCAATCAAATCCAATCATCATCCAAATCATCCAATTGAGACATCATCAATTTATCTAATTGATCCAATCCAATTGATCCAAACAATCCAATCATCAAATTGATACATCATCATTTGATCCAATCAAATCCAATCATCATCCAAATCATCCAATTGAGACATCATCAATTTATCCAATTCATCCAATTCATTTGATCCAAACAAATCCAATCATTGTCCAATCATCAAATTGATACATCATCATTTGATCCAATCCTCATCCAATCATCCAATCATCAAATTGATACATCATCATTTGATCCAATCAAATCCAATCCTCATCCAAATCATCAAATTGATACATCATCAATTAATCCAAACAATCCAATCCTCATCCAAATCATCATCCAATTGATACATCATCAATTGATCCATCATCCAATCTAAATCAATCAATCCAAATAGTCACCTAGATCATCCTTTGGACATTGCATCTTGAAACCTCTTAGTTGTTTTGCATGTTCATACCTGTTCAAACCTGTTCACAAACAAAAAAGCAAATGGCAGACTAGCAAACTCAAGGTTCCCAACCAAATGTCCCTCAAGATCCTAATAACATTCCACACGATCCCCATAATGGCATCTCATCTCAATCGAACACCGACATCCAAAATATCACACCACCTAGCGACGAAAACATGGTCAATCAACCCGAAGTCACCGTTGATGAATATCTCAGCAATCCTACCAATGTCCAAATGACAGATCATCTCCTAAACGAACGTAGGGATAAGATCCTTGCCACCTTACTCATGAAGGGATTCAAACCACCGTCTGGTTTCAATACATCACAATATGCCCTTATTGACCCACAAACCTCACAAAATGTTCCAGAAGGTTCCTACGTTCCTGAAGGTGCACCCACTGAAAATTGGTACCACCCCAAACTTGGAAATGGTATCATCCATCAAGTCCAAGAATATCCCCATCTTCCGACCACAACATCCACTATTCCGCCACCCGATCCTAATGATCCTCATACCTATGGCATGTCACCATACATCCCATTTGCTCCATCGCTTCCTCCCCCATATTCTAATATTGGGGCACACCTACACTTACCAATGTGCTACCTCCTTCATTTCAACAACCTCCAAATAATCCACACCAATCCACCACACTACCAGCACCGCCACAACATGTTGCTACTATTATAGCTTCATCTCAACACTTGCATCCACAACATCCGCAACACACTTCCATTCTCACACAACCATCACATCAAGTAGTGCAGCATACATCTCAACAACAACAACACATCTCATCTCACCCATCTCAACAACAACAACACATCTTACCTCACCCATCTCAACAACAACAACATATCTTATCTCACCCACCCCATCAACAACAACGACCTCCACAACAACATGTGCATATCCCTACACAAACACATCATAATCCACTTACTAAATACCTCTATCATCCCACTAGCACATACATTGTTCCATCCCATACACATCCTCATCAGAATGCACAAAACCAAATGCATACTCAACCGCCACCTTACACCAATCTTTCACAACCTCAATATCCTCCCCACCAACAAACATTGAATCCATACCCATATGCCACACAAAAACCCACCATTGCGCAACAATTCCAATCCTATCAGCCCTACTTTCAACAACAACAAACTCACCAATAGGGGGCACCTTAAACTTTCTATTACCAACAAACATCATCACATCAACAAAGAGGCCCTACCTCTACGTATTACCAAAATGTTGCGCAGCCATAGGACCCCTCTCTTGTTTCCTACTATCAACAACAAGTGGCTCCCACTCAACACAATCAATCATCCAACTATCAATCCCCTTACAATCAACCAACGCATTCATATCCGACTCAACCCATTTATGATCCAACAATGGTAGGGCCATCCTCATCATATCCACAATATTATCCATACAATCAATCCACTTTGACTCCCACGACTCCCGTCAATAAGGACTTGGAAGAAGTAAAAGCAGCATTAAAGGACCTACAAGTTGGAGCAGGTAAACAATCATTCAAGTTTGAGAACATATGTCCTTATCCTTTTGATCCCTCCATCTCCTTGATTCCTTTTCCCAAACATTTTGAGATACCAAAATTCGATAAATACAAAGGAACCAAGGATCCTAGAGCTCACGTTCAAGAATTTTATGCCTATTGCCAAGAGGTCATGCATAATGATAATTATCTTATCTGACTTTTCCCAAAGAGTCTACAAGGGGTTGCCCTTAACTGGTTTATGGGTCTTGAAAAAGGATCTATCAAAACCTTTGCACAAATTTCAGAATAGTTTGTCTCTCACTTCTCTTTTAATCTAGAGAAGGACATTGACACACTTGATCTCCTCAAAGAAAAACAACGTGATGGAGAGACCTTTGCAAGCTACTTGCAAAGATGGCATGCCTTGGCTAGCAGGATGAAATCCCCACCAACAGAAAAAGACATGGTCACGCTATTTATCAAAAATTCCCACCCAGATATGGCTCATAATTTCCAACTCCATTGTATCACCACCTTTGTGAGACTAGTGGAGAAAGGCCCCATCCTAGAACGAGCCCTTGTTGCAAAAGGGCAAGTCTAACATTTCAATTTTGATAAAGAGAAATCCTTTGGGGATAAACCTCATTATTGGAATAGAAATAAAAAAATTGTCAATGACGGTATCACTGACACCAAACATGTTCAAGTGGCCACCACCACATAAAGATACCCTCCTCGACAACAACCATCAGTCTAGAATGCCATATCCGTCCCTCAAGGGGCACCACGACAACAATCCAACCAAAATAACCAAGGGGGAAACAAACAACAGTTCACTCAGTTGGGAGAACCCCTTAGCGTGGTGTTTAGCAAGCTTCTTCAAGATAATTATCCCATCACGTATCCTGTCACCAAGCCCCTTGATACGTCTAAACCCAAGCCTGCTTGGTTTAAAGACAATGAATATTGTGAATTTCACAAGATTAAGGGACATACCTTAGATAAATGTCAAGGTCTAAAAACCTGCATTCAAGGTCTCATCAATCGAGGTGAAATCCATGTAGATGCTAATGCAACATCTTCATCCAATGCTCAACTCCAAATATACCAAAACATTTTTCCTAACCACAATCAGGGTCCTAGTACTTCCAATTCTAATCCTAGACCTAGCAATAATAACAAGCAAGGTAACAGCACAAATAACATCAACTATAAAAATGTGCCATACAATTATCAAGGTGTGGTCTCATATGTAGAACAAGTGGAACCACGTGTATCCATGATACATGTCAAAGGAAAAGATCCACAATGTGTTGTTACCACTCGACAAACCCGCATCACAGTCCCAGCAGCTCCTCCATCTACCCAGCGACCATCCATCAATTCACAAAATAACATCCTAGACAATCTAGGTAAGACTGCAGCCCAAATATCCATCTTATATTTGCTTAAGTCATCAAGACATCTTGACTAAGGCTTTGCAAATTACCCAAGTGCCTAATAATATTGACCCTACCCAATTCCAAGCATTGGTAGGCAATCTCTCATCAACCTATCAGTTAGCCTTTAGCCAAAAAGACATGCCGCATCTTGATTCAAGCCACAACCACCCCCTCCATCTCAAGGTTGGTGTGAATTTTCAAAAAGTAAAAAGGGTACTGGTAGATAATGGTTCGGCCCTCAATCTTTGTACATTAAAATTCATACAATAGGTTGGATACACCCAGGTTGATCTCAGAAAACAAGATATCACCATCAAGGCATATGATAACGCAGAGCAGGATTCTGAAGGAGTTATTTTCCTCCCTATTCAAGTGGGCCCCATTGTACAATACACTATGTGTCATGTTCTGGACCTTGAACTTTGATACAACATCCTTCTTGGCCATCCATGGATTCATTCTATGCAAGCCGTCCCATCCACCTATCACCAATGCTTAAAGTTCCCATTTCAAGGAATGGAAGTCACCATACAAGCTGGTCCCCAACCTTTTGAATATTGTCGTGCCTTGGAAGCTTCATCTCTGCATTCACATTACTGCCCAGGAGTCGAAATGGGGGCATCCCCAACATCTGATCCTGACCCATCCACCAATACATTAAACACTTCATCCCCACCATCATCCACACCTGCTTCCACCGTCACCAAGGTCTAGATTATAGACAAGGAATGTGGTGAATACAAAATGTGTACCACACTAAATGTGGCAACCATGCCACCTTTGCCCCGCACATATGGACAACCAATTCTGCCAGTAGCACAAGTGGAAGAAAAGACACTTACACTCACCTCCAAGAACATGGGTTCAACAACATTCAATGATTTGGGATCCCTCTAGGATCAAATGGACGAAGATATCAGTCAATGGGTTTATCGGGAGGAACCTGAGCCACCACATCCCCTTATTGAATATTTTCAAGAAATCTATCCATGTGGCTCCAAGTTCATTGAAAAGTGTCATTACCAAGGTGGAGGCCTTGGTGCGGAAGAATAAGGAAAACGTCTGCCCATTGAAGCAACTACCATCCGACCAAGAAATTTGGGCTTGGGTTATGATACTAAACAGAAGGGTCCTACAACATCCTCTTGCACTTCTAACAATGGTAGTGTTGACAACGGTTCCCTCTAAGACATACTGAAGGAAGAGTCCATCATACATGCCTACAATGACTTGAATCACATTGACCTCCCCACCATGTTTGAGCGCTTGTCTGTTTGTACCATAACTTTATCCCTTAAACATCTTGAGCTTATCGATCATGAACTACAAGGCAACGCACCTGTCAGCACATTCCCCTCAGAGGATACCTACATACATCTAATGGGATTGGGGGAAGATGAACGCCCTAATCACAAAAACAAAAAGAAGCAAAAACAGAATGGGTCATCAAATGAAAACCTCATCGAGGCACTTTTTGACTACAAAAAAGTAAAAATAAAGGATGTATCTGACAGTGAAAACCTAAATACGGCACTGGAAGATGGGGACGTTCATCTTCCCCTTGTGGGAACACAACTATCTGAGCAATCTTTGATTCTCATTGAGGAGACACAAGAGGTAAATTTGGGGACCAAAGAAACTCCAAGAATCACCTGTGTGGCCAAGTCTTTATCAGAAGCAGAATACCTCACCATTGTCCAAATTCTCTGAGAAGGGGTTATCAACTTTGCATGGGCTTACTCTAATATGCCTGGCCTAGATCCTAATCTTGTTGTGCACCATTTGGATGTCCATCCAGATGCCAAACCGATCAAGCAAAAGCTCTGAAAGATGCACCCCCAGGTGGCACTGTTAGTTAAGAAAGAATTGGGAAAATTACAGGATGCTGGCTTTATCAGGCCCATTGATTATTCCAATTGGATTTCCAATATAGTACCTGTTGCTAAACCTAACAGAGATATCAGAATTTGTACGAATTTTTGGGATCTTAACAAAGCTTGTCCAAAAGACGACTTTCCTTTGCCTAACATCGACATGTTGGTGGACATTACTGTAGGACATGAGATGTTATCCCTCATGGATGGCTTCTCTGGCTACAGTCAGATCTGAATTGCCATCGAAGATCAACACAAAACCGCTTTCACAACACCTTGGGGTACTTTTTGTTATAATGTCATGCCCTTTGGTCTTAAAAATGCGGGGGCGACATATCAACGAGCGATGACCGTCATATTCCATGACCTCATCCCACATTATCTTAGAAGATTATGTCGATGACTTGTTGGGTAAATCTGGAACCAAAGAAGAACACCCCACCATCCTAAAAAAAATCTTTGAGCGCTTGGAGCAGTACAAGCTGAGATTGAATCCAAAAAAATGTGTGTTTGGGGTCACGTCGGGGAAATTGCTGGGCTTCATAGTCTCTCGGAGAGGCATTGAAGTTGACCCTGCTAAGGTGAAAGCTATCATAGATATGCCTCCACCTAGGAACTTGAAATAGCTAAGGAGTCTTCAGGGCAAGCTACAATCTACCCGTCGGTTCATAGCCCAACTTGTGGATAAATGTCAGTCCTTCACCCACCTTCTCAAGAAAGATACCACCTTCAAGTGGAATCAACAGTGTCAGTTGGGTTTTGACATGATCAAAGGATACTTGGCCCACCCGCCGATCTTGATGCCACCTATCCCTGGGAGACCCCTCTTGTTGTACATATCTACCACATCAGTTGCATTGGGGGCACTATTGGCACAACATGATGAATCCTCAAAGGAATGGGTGATCTATTACATTAGCCGAACACTGGTTGGTTATGAACTCAATTATTTACCAATGGAAAAAGCATGTCTCGTTGTGGTCTTTAGCACACAAAGCTACACCACTATATGCTTAGCCATCCTATAAAATTGATATCCAAAGTCGACCCCCTCAAATACCTGTTATCCAAGACAGCCCTGACTGGTCGAATGGCTAAATGGATCATGCTCCTCAGTGAGTTTGATATAGAATATGTGGATAGAAAGGCCATTAAAGGACAATTAATAGCAGATCAGTTGGCAGATGCACCGTTAGTAGATGCCTACCACATTGAAGTTGAATTTCCAGATAAAGGAGTATTTGCAGTCTCAGAAGCCACCACTTGGATACTATACTTTGATGGATCACACACTCATAATGGATCAGGGGCAGGGATCTTGCTTATCACCCCCCAAGGTGATTACATACTAAAATCATTCAAACTGGATTTTCCCTGCACCAACAACATCTTTGAATATGAAGCCCTTCTCACAAGCCTCAGAATTGCAGTACAATGGCACATCACTCATCTACAAGTTTTTGGTGACTCCCAGTTGGTCATAAAACAAGTCAACGATGAGTTTCTAACAAAAGACAAAAAGTTGTTGTCGTACAAACAAATGGTGGACGACTTCAAAAAATATTTCATCTCCATCCAATTTGAGCAGATGCTATGGCTACCATTGGCTCTCTCCTCGACATGCCAAAAGATTGCACAAATTGTTAGTTCCTAGTCGAGCAACTCCTAATCCCAGCGTACGATATCCCTGAGAGTGACATGGTGTGTGCTATTGTAGGTCTTGAATCCCCTTGGTACCATGAAATTTACACCTATATTCATGACAACACCCTCCTGCCTGACCTCGCGTGAAACCAATGTAAATCATTTATCCAACGCACTGCCCGCTACACCATCATCGATGATACACTTTATCGACGTGGATATGATGGAACTCTCCTCTGTTGTTTAGACGAAACTGAAGCCAGCATGACATTAACAGAAGTGCATAGCAGTATTTGTGGGGCCCATTCTAATGGTATGGCCCTAGCCAAACAGATTCTCAGAGCAGGATATTACTGGCCTACAATGGAACAAGATGCTTGTGAATATGTCAAAAAGTGTCTTCCATGTCAACAACATGTAGATCTAATTCATGATCCAGCACAAGAGCTACAACCTATCACGACACCTTGTCCATTTTCACAATGGGGTTTCGACTTGATTGGCAAGATCTACCCTCCATCCTCTGATGGACACACCTTTATCATCACAGCCACTGAATACTTCACCAAGTGGGTGGAAACCATACCACTCACTCAAATCATTGATGTTAAGATCTCCAAGTTCATCCTCTACCATATCCTCTGCAGGTATGGTATCCCCTCCACCATCATCACCGACAACGGAAAGCCATTCAAAAATAAGTGTATGAAGCTCCTTTGTGACACATATCATATCCAACATCATTGGTCGACTCCCTATTACCCCCAAGGTAATGGACAGGCAAAAGCAACAAACAAAACATTGATCAAAGTCATTAAGAAAATGATCAATAGCACTGGCTGCGATTGGCACCTCCATATCCATCCCGCTCTTCGGTCCTATCGTACATCCATCCGCACCCCTACCAGTGCTACTCCATACTCTCTTGTCTATGGTGCTGAAGCCATCTTGCCAATCGAAGTTGAAATCCCCTCACTCCGAATCTCCCTCAAGAATCTCATCACTCACGAAGACACCTGAGTGGCACGTTTGGAACAATTGGAATTGCTGGATGAAAAATGGGTCAAGGCTTATAACCATCTGCAAGCCTATCAACATCGACTCAAAAGGAGCTACAATAAGAAAGTCCACCCTCACCAATTCAATGTTGCTGATTTGGTCCTTAAAGAGAATCAGCGAATTTAGCAAGATCGAGAGAAAAAGGGTAAGTTTGAAGCAAACTAGTTGGGCCCTTATGTCATCACTATAAAGTATGGTTTTGGTGCCTACAGGCTCTCCACCCCTGAAGGAAAGACCTTGGAGAAACCCATCAACATCATGCACCTAAAGATGTTCTAAACTTAGGTCTGCTGGGGTATCCTTCCTGGTAAAAGTCAAAAAATACAAAAAAAATCAAAAAATAGTAAAGAGAAATAATTCATCCTATGGTGAAAACCACCCTTGTGTGGCACCTTGGATATGTATGATTGGTGAAAACCTGAAAACATGCACTTCTCGTATAGGGCTTAATCATTATCTACCTCGCGTCCTGGTTACTTTGCGGCTTATTCGCCAATTCCTCAATCCCCATATCCTCACATCCGCTTGCATCACCTCGTCGCTTGGTATATTTTGGTTGAGCATTGGATGACCGTCATTTGCTATCTGAAATCCTGAGCTTATTATCCTAATCTAAGCTTGTTTCACCTCATTGTTGTGTTTGTCTTCATCTAGGCTCACTCTTCGTGTTCGTCTCCATCTAGGTCTCATTGTGAACTATGTTTCCCCTGCGCTTGCATGTAGGCAAGGTTGATCATTTGATCTGCCCTTGAGGCTTCTCTTTGTCTTCTTTTGTGGTCGGTCTGTTCAATCGTTGTCCTCCATCATCTGTCGTCATCGCCTTCTTTCCGCTTTTATCATCATCTCCTCTTGAACTACGACGCCTCTGCACTTGCACGTAAGCAAGTCTAATCTTTGATCGACCCCCGAGGCATTTTGTCCTTCATCATTCATCACCATTGTCCACTTTTTGATCTTATTCATTGTTGGTCTTTCGTACCTTGAACTACGACACCTCTGCGCTTGCACGTAGGCAAGGCTAATCTTTGATCGGCCCCCAAGGCATTTTGTCCTTCATCATCTGTCCTCATGGTCCACTTTTCGATCTTGTCCATCCTCGGTCTTTTATCATGTCCGAACTATGTTGCCCCTACACTTGCACATAGGCAAGGTTGATCTTTTGATTTTCCTTTGGGGCTTGTATTTGTCTTGGTCATCCATCGGTTTCCATCAGTCCACTTTCCGCTCTTTTATCGTGGTCTTTTCCTAAACTACGAGGGCTCTACACTTTCACGTAGGCAAGGTTGATCTTTGATCAACCCTCGAGCCCCTAGGTCTTTAGGTTGTGTCTTGTCCTCTTATTGTTTTGTTGTCAGGTATGTCCCTATCATCGCTGATTCTTCACACACAAGATCTTCTCATATCAAGAAATCTGCCTAATGGCAATTATCCTGCATCATCTAGGTCACTTCAGCTTAGTATCTATCATCAATCTTAACAGGATGCATCCTTCCTAACAGACCACATCAACTCCATCCATCCTTGGGATCTTATGGAAAAGGACACTTGTAACTAATTATGATCTTTTGGTACTTTTGGATTTTGTTTATCATTTGAGCTCCCTATAATCACTAGTCAAGATTGCCATGATCCTTCATATTATGGTGTGTTTTGCCTAGTTAACATAAGGACATCTTTTGGCTATTTTATTGTTGCTGTCTACTGGGATGCTCCACGTAGTACACACCAAGACTCCTCTCGGATCCTATGTTATGTGGGGGCATCCCTTTGTGCTTGTGGTTATCCCAATACTTGGCCCGACCACAGTCATCACGACTTTGGGGTATTGGGATAGCCTTCTTGTTTGTCGTGTTTGTTTAATGCATTAGACATTAATTCGTCTTAGTTTGCATACCCTGACACCCGATGTCTTATGCTATAGCAAAAATCAGAGCTCTAAAGGATGGAAAATTGCATTCATGTTGCATTTCATCTCATTGCATATTCCCCCTTCATCCAATCTTGCTCCTACATCTATGATTCGTGATTTTGGTTGTGCAAACTCTCATTCCCTCTTACTAACTTTTCTTCTCAGGATCCTTATGGTTCTTGATAGGTACTACGCTCCACACACCCTACGCATATCACCTACCCATTGATACTTATGTCTACATTCATTAGGTTCATTTATCCATTTACATCCATTCATTTATCCATTTGCATTAATTCATTAGGTTCATTTATCCATTTGCATCAATTCATTAGGTTCATTTATCCATTTACATCCATTCATTTATCCATCCATTTATCCATATTGCATTAATTCATTAGGTCCATTTATCCATTTACATCCATTCATTTATCCATTTGCATCAATTTATTTAGGTTCATTCACTTCATTAAGTTTATTCATCCATACATTTATCCATTTAAATGCATTCATCCATTTACATCCATTTGCATCCATTCATTAAGTTCATCTATCCATATTGCATTAACTCATTTAGGTTCATCCAATTCATTAAGATCATTCATCCATACATTTCTATATATTTTCATATCCACCTATGCATCATTATTAGGCCCATATTATGTACATCATATATACAGTTGCATTACCATTCATAAATCATTAACATCATCCATAATCACATCATCCACACATGCATAAATAAATCATTAACATCATAACACAACATCCATATCAACACAAAAACATCAATATAACACCATATGCATAACATAAATCATCCATCACAAAAATGTGTGGCATAATATCAATGGGGACCATCACATATCATCATCAAAATAATACAATGTCCATATCCAAAATATAGTCACCACATAATCACCTACATATCATCCTCAAAATAAGGTGCATCATCTAAGAATATGTGCTACACCTCCATCTGGTACCTGTCAAAAACACATGTATCCTATCACCTATCCTCTGCCTGCCATGAGCTGCCCACACCTGAACTCTGAGGAGACTCGAGTATTGATCCCCTGTGTGTCGGAGTCCACTGCGACTCATGAGCTGGAGTCCAAATCATGAAGGAGTCGACTGAAAATCATTGTACCCCCTAGTTTGTGTCCCTAAAGACTAGGATGGTGGTGGCATCTGTGGTATCTGCCTAACATACTGTGTTGTACGCTGTGCCGGATCTGGCACTACCTGCTCATACGCACCCCTCTAGTATGCCACCTCATGCACGTACTCATCTCTCTACCCATCCTAGAACCGAGCAGCATTCCACTCATGCTTGTACCTATCTCGCTCTCTGCTAATGGCCCGCCACTCCTACTCCCATGCCTCTTGTGTTGCTGTCAGTAGTCGTATCTACTTTGCGGACCTCTCCCTCTCTGCCTGTATAGTCTCTAGCTCTGTCCCATCACCCTACCCTTGACGTGCCTATCTCTGTGTTATATCCCTCTCGACATTCTCTACCTAGCCCACTGTTGTGTCTCTCTAGAACTGCAGGATCTAGACCTGTCTCAGTACACTATCCCTCTCCCCCTGTAGTGCATGCATCTATACCTATACACTGTCCCTCTCCCCCTGTAGTGCCTGCACCTATCCCTATGCACTCTCTCTCTCCCGCTGCACTATCTCTAGTTTGACTTCTACGGCCTCGAGTCTCGCCCTCATCTCCTCTAAAGATGCCTTTGTCGTAGATACCCTCTCCTGCAGTGTTGTCCTCTCCTCCAGAAATCCTGCCACCTGAACTCTCAGTGTCTCCATCTCCCCTCTTCCTACTAGCTCCCGTTGACCCCTCATCTGAGCCACTATCATCACTACCTCTAGCCTATCTCGGTCCCATGTCACCCGAGCCAACTCCCCCCGTACCCTCTCCATCCCTACTCGCATCTCATCCCTCTCTCTCAACCACCTGTATATCTGTCGTCAGCTGGCTCACAACATGCTCAAACTCTATCAGCTTTGACTCCCTCACCCTCTGCACCTCGGCCTCAGCCCTCCTCACCTCCTCCTCTAACACCCATACCCTCATCTAGACTCCTCTCAGTAACACCACTGGATCATCAACTGCAGCTACTGGTACTACTACTAGCGGCTCCACCACCTGTATATCCAGATCCATCGCCTCCCCCTCTCTCTCCTCGTGCACCTACTCAGCTCGACTCATCAACCTAATCCTCCATAGTTGTCCTCTCCTACCCACCCTCATCAGTCTTTGTGGCTCCCCTCCAGGCTGCCTCTCCCCCTCTAGCTCCTGCTCTGCTGGCTGGACCCTTGTCTGTCGATTACTCTCGGGCATCCCCCCGGGACATCCTCTGACATTTGTCGCCCTCTCTACTCCCTCCTAAGGATCTCTGGCCCTCACCTCCTCCTGCGGATCTATGGCTCTCACCTCCTCCTGCAGATCTTGAGCTCTCACCTCCTCCTGCTCATCTCTAACCTACACCCGCCTCCGCCCTACTCTACCACCAATCCCTATCTGAGCCGCCCTCCCCTCCACCACCCAAAGCATCTCCACCTCCGGCTCACTCCCCACACTCACCATCTCTCTCTCCTCTACCCCACCACCTGCCCCTCCTGCCTCTATCTCCTCTCCCCCACCACCTGCCCCTCCTGCCTCCATCTCCTCTCCCACATCTCTCCTCACCCTCCTCGCCTTCCTCGGAGGTCGCCTCCTCCTGACCCTCCCCCTCCTCGTTGGCTGATCTCCCACACCACCCTCATCCTCCTATCCCTCATCCTCATGTCCACCCTACTCTGGCTCCTCCTGCTCATCCTTTGGCCCCCACTCCACATCTCCCAGCGCAGGCACCTCCGGTGTAACCCTCTCCCATTGGTGGTTGCGAAACCACCGATCATATCGATTTGTCACTCCGGAATCCTCTGGCCCCTCCCCCTCCCTAGATAGGGCACCCCACCTGTCATCACCCATGTCTCCCTCACGCCTCTCACTGACAACCTCACCCCCCAGGGTACCTCTTTGATAAGCCGACAAAACATAGTCGGCGCTCCTGGAATGTCCTGCATGAGTCCAAACTGCCACATCACTTTGTTTGGACGATGCATCTCCACTATGTGCCTCGGGCTCACAATCAGGAAACATCTGCATCTAAAGAATCCTCGAAGTCTCTCCTCCTCAGTCCTCCATCCTCTAAACCTCTGATACATGTATGGCCGCCATACAATGTGTTCCTTTCGTAACTCATCAAACACTCTCCTCCACTGATCCATCTCTCCTTGCGTCTCATACCGTAAGATGCAGCCCCTGGCTACCCCGAACTACCAATCCATCGGCTCCCTATCATCCAACTCTTCTCTCCTAACCACTATGGGTCTCGTCACCGAGATATGCTCCCACCCCCACACCTGCAATAGCGTCATGTGCGTCACGCTCTGCGTCCCTCGATAACAGATCATGTGCATGTCCCGGTATAACTAGGCCAATACACATGACCCCCAGGAAAACTACCCCTCCCGCCACTCAACGATATGTCGTATCACCTCCATATACCGCAAACTGCAAAATCGCCTGCTCCGATTCGGCAGTAGTATCCCACTGATCAAACAGCACAAAAATAGTGGTAATGCTAGCACCCCCAAGGCCAAACATCTATCTACGTCTAGCTGTCCCCTCTGAATCGGCAAGTCATCTCGTCTGAATAGCACAAGAATGGTCTCATCTAACTGTGCTCCTCTCGATACCTCCTCACTCACTAATCGACCTGCTATTGGTAATCTCAACATCCGCCACACATCCTCCAACGTCACAGTCATCTCTCCTGTCAGTAGATGAAACGTCGACGTCACTGAGCTCCATCTCTCTATCAGGGTTGTCAACATCGCCAGATGTGCCCTCATCTTTGGAAACTGCACTAAGTGCAGTAACCCCGCCTGCTCCAATGTTGTGTGGTCCGCCCCAATCATCTCCTTGATGGTCGCCGCCAGTGCCTCTGGCCTCCACTCGTGGGTCCGCAATCTCCCAAAATCCTGCCAATCCCATCCACCTCGTCAAAATTCTTCGTCAAATTCCTCTTCCTACTCCCACAACTTTCTTTTTTCTTTCTCTCTCTCTTCTTCTATCTTTCTCTCTTCTTTTCTCTTTCTCTCTTCTTCTCTCTCTTTTTTTCCCCTTCCTCTCGACTGCGGGGCGGACTCCGACCGGGGAACCTCCACGGGACGCTGTGACCCGCTAGGGCGATTTGTGAGCATCGCGGCGGCACCCTCCATGTGGGTGCTGGACCCCCACTCCAGGCCTTGCCCCGATGGAGGCATATTCACTTCGTAAATTCTTTTTCTTGAGAATTCATTTTTTTCCGCTTTTTAAATTTTTTTTCCTACCCATTTTTTTAATTTTCCCCCGCCCACAAAACCCACATTTTACATTTTTAGTAAAATATTTCAAAATGCATTAAAATTGCAAAAATAATGCATGGGGGGTTTTGTCACCTACCTAGTGGGGCCCACCCTGCTGTCTATAGGACCGTCGAACCTCATCTACCCAGTGGATGATCTCGGTGTCATTATCTCCCAGCATCTTCACTCCTTGTCTGCTTGCTCTCTCCTCTTCTCTCAACTGCTGCAGTGCAAATGAGGTGAAGTAATTTTCAAAATTACCTTATATTCACTTTCCCTCTATTTTAAGAGGTATTTTTACCTTTTATTTACCCTTTTACTCCTCTGATTAATCCCTTCACTTCTCGAGGCCACCATTTGAACCCTGTTTATCTAATTAACTTCGTTCAAAAAGCAAACTTGCCTAATTTTTTGCCCTCTTTCCAACCATACCATCGATTTCTTCCTATCAAGAAGTCGCCCAGGACCCTATTTCTCCCCCATCATCCTCTTGAGGGGACATACCCTTCACATTTATCTTTTTTCTCTGCCATAGTCAACCCCTTCCAGGATTGGGGCATATCCATCCATTTCTCTCCTAATTTGGACAGCTCGGGTCCTCCTCCCCACGCTGGGGCATCGTCTTTCGATTACTTCCTCTATAGAGTCATCTGCACTTTCTTTTCTTCGAAGCACGGTTATTCTAATGGTACTTCGAAGAGGGGAAAAATGTAGACATCCAAATTTGATCATTTCCATATGATCAAAATCGTCTATTATATTCATCTATTTCATTAATAGTGATTAAATAATTTATTTAATCATTATTTTATTTTCTGCCTAAGGTTCCTAAATTATGTAATTAAATAAATTAAATACTTTACCTTACCCCCTTTTCTTCTCTAAATTAAATAAACATGACAAATTATTTAATTTAGTCATTCAATCTATTTGGATTAAAACTAATTTTTAATTCCTCTTTTTCTCTCTCCTTATCACATTCTCCATAACCCTCTTTTAATCCAAATTAAATTAATTAATTTGTGATTAGGATGTGCACCACTTAATTTTGATTAAGTGTCACATCCTCCATAATCTCCCACTTGTCTCTAATCTCTAATTAGTTATCCTAATCATGTGTTTGCACAACCTTAATCAGAATCATTAGCCACATTTAGCTTACCTTTTCTGGTCAACCTTCTCACTTACCATTTTTAGCCTGGACTCTCTTTCCCATGTGAATTTTTAATTCACATTTATTTTCCCAAGGCTCCTCTCTTCCCCATGTGAATTTTTAATTCACTTTTATCTTCCCAATGTCTTCCCCATCCCCATGCAAGGCTCTAGAAGGCTTGACTTGTCACTTTACATGTGTCAAGAACTTCTAGAACCTTGGACTTGTCACATCACCCACATGTGACAAATCTCCAACTTTTTGGAGACCTTCTTTCACCCAATAAACTCTCCAATGAATGTAAATTTTTAATTTGCATTTATTCTTCCAACCACTTCCCTTTTTCCCATGGAGATTTTTGAGGAATTCTAAAATCCCTCAAATGTCTCTTTCATTTTCATTTGGGGACAAGAAGTTCCTTTTTGAGGAAATCTTCTCATTCTCCAAGGTACCTCAAAGGTACTTGTCCTTCATCCACCTCATGTACTTCTCTTCCACCTCATTTCCACATCATTCCACCCTAAGACATCTCACATTTCACATGTCAAGATGTGAGGGTTTGTGAGTCCTCAACTCACCATAGCCCTTCATCTTGATCTTGTTGGATCAATCCCAACTGTTGAATTCTCTAGAGAATTTCAATTGTCCTATAAATACCCCCTCATTTCTCCTATTTTAGGGATCAAGTATTTTTCCACCAAACTCTTGCCAATTTTCCATTTGAGCTCTCATCTCATAATCATCATATCCTCATCCACTTTGCATATCATTTTTCATATTCAACATAGCTTGTCATCCAAGGAGCACACAACTCTTCAAGATCAAGGGTCAACCAAGGAAAGATCAGCATAGAAGGTATAACAAACAATAATCAATTTGTTTATCTTGCTTTCATGTTATCTATTTCTTAGGCTAATCATTGAGGTGCCATTTTATCTTGTTATTTCCTCTTGTTGCATTATTAGTTTTTTTCTAGTATCTCACATTAGGACTTGACATTTTATTAGGATCACAACATGAAACTATTTTCCCTTGATGACCATGTTGCTTTTGCAAACAAGGATATGCATAATTGTAGTCATGGAATATGGAGTCAATTGATTAAATATTTATGAAGAACTATGATTTTCTTTTGATGTCGTAATTTTTTTAAAAGAAAACAAATAATAGACATATTATGCTAATGATGCATTAATTTCTAGAGTGTCAAAGAGTCCATTAGAAAATTTAACACAATTTACATTAGTGATTAAACATTTGTTAGCATATACAATGTTCTACTTTCCTAATTTACTTAATCAAACATGGATAGTATACATGCTAAAACCAAAAGAAAAACAAATAAATCATAGTTCTTAAATGCAAGACAAGAAATTTTTTTAAGCAAGTGAACATTACAAATGCAAATGAGTAATTGAGTGCCAAAGCTCACACAACTTAGATTTAACTCATGAATATTTAGCAAAATTTATTGTCTCCTTCCCTATTGCATGTTTATCAATGGCATGTTTTATGTTGTGTAGTGTGCTTATGTTTTTGAATTGTACCTGTGACAGGAACCATCGGTTGCAATTGAAGTGTAGGACAAATAACTATATTGTTGCTATTAGACTTGGTTCTTCAATAACAATCTGCAAGGTCGGATTCTTGTATCATGCTCCTGCTTTGTTTGCAATGAAATTTAATACTTCCAATGTGTCTTACAATTATGAATTAGAAGACCTATGAACAATAAAGGAGAATGTTGGTTCAAGAATCTGACTTTCCAAAGAAACAAATGGGCATATTATATGGCATTCTATTCAATTCATAAACATAAAAATATTTTTTTCTCTAAAGCATGTTACTTTTGCAATCAGAAATATGCATAATTGCGATAATTGTTTTGCTATTTTTCTATCTTTCTTAAACAAATACTAGTAATAGACCTACTGCATTAATGATGCATTTGTTGTTGTAGTTCCAAGCAGTGCATTGGAAAATATTAAGCAATTTGCATTCAATGATTAAATCTTTGCCAAAATATATAGTATCCTATTCTGCTGAATTAGTTGAACAAAAATGTATAATAGGGTTAGGGAAAGAGAATTAAATTTGATTGGGCAAGCAAATATTAAAATTTCAAATAACAAAATTGAGAATTAAATGCATATTGCATGTGAACCCATGGAATTTGCAAAAAAATATAATGTTGTATTCTCTGAATTTACTTAAACAAGATTGAGTAGTAGACATAATAGCATTTAATGCAATATCTATACATTGATAGACAAGCATGCCATATCCAGCGCATGCCATACAATTGCAAACTTGACCTACTGCAACATGCAGTGTACATAAATTTAATTTATGAAATGTTAGGTATACTTGGAAATCACGGTTTCTCTCATTTTCTATTAGTTTCAGTAGGTCTATTTTTCATTTTCCTTTAACCAAATTATGAAGATAGGGTGACATTATATACTGTGGCAAATATTTAATCAGGGCATGCATATTGTGTGAGTTTTTGTGGCTTTTTGCTGAGTACTGAAATAGAGAATGCATATTTAATGCACCAAATGCAAATTCATGATACGTGTTAAATAGCTAGCATGAACAGAAGCAAACTATGCATAATTAATTCATGGAATATGAGACAAGTGCTGGTTTTTACTTATTGTTTGTTGAATTGAGTTGTGAATTGTTTTCTTTGAACTGCTAAATGGCTTGTCCATTGAGCACAAATTAAAAGCAATATTTTCCTAAGATTTCATGAATAAACTTTGTAGTCAATTCTTGTGTACTCATCACTTCTTAAACATTGCTCACATAAATTGCATTTACTGGATTAAACATTTATTCACTGGTTCATGATTAAATATTTCTGACACCATATATTGTATGCTTAGTTTGCTAATTTATCTAAACAAAAAATGAATAATAGACCTATTCCAACTAACACAAAAAGAAACTATTTCAAAAGAAAATTCAACACATGCAAATGTAAGCTTTCCTTTTGACAGGAATTAACAATTGCATTTGTGAACCATGAACCACAGAGACAATGATAAAATTTACAAAAAGAATGGACCACCATCGTAAATTTTTGCAAAGATTCAGATATCAAATAAAAAATTTGCATGCTTTGTTGATAGGCTACTAGCCATCCAGGCAGTAAACACATAATTAATGCATTGAACGTGTCCACAGTCAACAAGACTCTACTCAAAGCATATGTCATATAATGTTCCCAGTTACCTTGTTGGCTTTTGTAACAATAAGCAATATTACTGGTTATCAAGTATCACAAACACATAGACAGACCAATCACTAGGAAAGCTTAAAAGTAAGTTGCTTGATTAAATATGTGTCACAATATATAATGTTCCCCACCATTTATAAAGTTCCCCTGTTTTCCTATTTTACTTAAAGCAAAATGAAAAATCGACATACTCAAACCAATAGAGAAAGAGATAAACCATAATTTTGCAACACAAAAAACATGCACTTAAATCCCGACTATAGGAAAAAGACAAAAAAAAATTAAACAAAACAATCGCATTGGCCAAGCGGCTAATACAAAAGCAAATGCATCATTTGTAATAGTTAATTGGATTTTATTGGTACTTATTCTTGTTCATTTATTTGTTGTTCAAAAGCTTTTGTGTTCTCAGCTATTTGTTCCTATTTTTTGGTGTCTTCAAAATTCAAAACCCAGAGCTCCACTAAGATTTCATGAACTAGCTATGCATTGACTACATATGCACCCACATTATAGAAGGCATTGCCCAAAGCGTTTAGTTTCCCCTGTAACGCTTCTAGTTGTCAACTACAAAAAAATAAATATACAAGCCACTCGCCAGTTTCACATCATTTCCACCTCTCCACCATGAATCAAGCACTTTACAAAAAGGAAAATGTCAATAATAGTAACCCACATTCAAAAACACACAAGCTTCTAAAAACACAATAAGCAAATATGTGTTCATTGCATATGCACCAACGGTCCAAAACACATTGCTCATACCGCTCAGTTTTCCCTGCAATGCTTCTAGTTATTAAGTATCAAAAACAAATGAGTGTTCCACTCATCAATTGCATACTTGATTTAGTTTTGTTTGAACTGTTGTATCGCATGTTGCTATAGGCATACTTAATTCATGAAATCTTAGACGAGTGTTGGGTTTTGTTTGTACTTAATCTCATTTGGTAAAAACATTATCGATTTTTTAGCTCTTGGTTGCACTTTTGCATATTCATTACTCTAAAAAACTGGACTTGTGGTTAATGGCTTGGTTGTTTGTTTATAAAACTTGATAGCTAATTCATGAAACCTTATGCAACTACTGGGTTTTGTTTGTGCTTGTTCTTGTTTCATTATAGTTTATTGAAAAGCGTGTGAGTTTTTTACCTATTTCTTGTGTTTCTGCATATGCATCCACATGCAGTTTGACCATGGCATTTTTCCAACGGGCCAAAACTAGACAAAATTGCAAAAATTTAAAAAAATGAAAACAATTTGCACAACTTTAACACACATTTCAACAATCAAACTTCCTTGCAAACAAATCTACAAATACATCTTAGAATCTGACCTTTCACTCTCTGCTTCAAGAACCAAATGTATTTGTATCTCTATAGATCTTTGTCTCTACTCCAATCGCAAAAAATGGTTCATGTTACAAGGACAATGCTAACAAAATGCAATCAATGCATGTACACTTAACAAGATCTTTCCCACATCAATTAGTTTTACACATGTTGTATGTGATTGTAAGCTTCTGAATTAGCTTTTATCAAATATTCTAAGTTCTTCTCCATTCAATTTTTAATACTTCACAATCCAATAACTCACCTCTATCGATTCTCCAAAACTCAATTCTTATTTAGCAAATGTTTTTTGCTTTTCAAACAACAAAACATGTCTTTTTGCATGAACGTTTGTCACAAAACTTTGAGACCATAATCTTAGGCATTCGCTAGAGGCCAAAATTCTCCCCCATGTAAATTCCTACATGTATACATGTAACACCTTTTCCATTTTCACTATACATGCACACATCCCACGCCTGGAAGCTATTGACTACATCCAGGCATAAAAAACAATTTCCATTTACATATGTTGATCATTTACACATTACAAGGTATTGGAAATGCTTCAAACCAGTAGCCTCAGTGTATTGTTTTTGCACAAACTTTTCGGGTCATCTGTTTGTTTCCCATACTTGATAAGAACAAGCATTAGAAGGCAAATACATCAGTTTCAGCAAGGATCATTGGACCATGCATGTGAGATGTGTTGTACATCTATTCTCAACAAACAATAAAAAAACAACATGCAAATTAACCGATCATTCTCTGCTTATCTTTGCACCAGTTGTCCAACACATATCTCACGCTTTGCATTTAATGCATTAATATTCTCATGCCGCATGTTTCATAAGTCTGACAGGCTCTACAATTGTGCAAAAGCTATACAGTTTTCTTTTAACACTTCACAAATATCATAGTTTTTTGTGGATAAATCAATAAGCATTAAAACTAAAAACATTAGTCAGCTTAATTTAAACTATGTAAGCATTTGATCCATTGACTATGCATTCAATGCTCTAATGGCTATTATCCTATTAGCAAAGTTTGCAAAGACTGTATTTAATGCCTCGATGCTCGCAAAAAAATATTGTGTCGGTTTTTTTTTTTTACAAATTTTATCATTTGTTTCTATGTTTAATGCTTATGGACAACGCATAATGCATTTAACATGTATTGTCTACATCAATAATAATTCCTTCATATTCTATCAATTTACTTTGACAAAAATGAATTAAAGGCATATGTCAAGCAATAGAAAAAGAGATAAATTCCTTATTGTATTTTAGTTGCAAATGAAACCATTGCAATATGAGATTTAATTTGTCCATTTTGTGGTTAGTTGTTGCATTATTAAACTGTTCACATTTTTCCTAAAGCAATTTTTCTTTTGCAAGTGTTCTTTGTCTTGTAAACAATAGAATATTTTTGTTTGCTTCAACATTCTTTACAAAATTTGTAGATCATATTCTTTGGCATTAATCAAATGAAAAAAAAATCTCCACTCTATAATGTCACATGTTCACATGTAATAATTTTTCCATTTTCATTATTTATGCACTTAGTCAAGCAAGACATGAAGAAGCATTTTTGTATACACCTATTCACTATTAACAGATTACATGGTATTGAGATTGATACATACCACTAGGTTGAGTTTATTGTTTGGTTCATACTCTTGAATATTGTAAACAGATTAGAATTTCAGTCATTTTCTTGCACAAAGAAGAGTAGCCCTTGTACTTTACGCAATAGTAGAAGAAATCAATGATACAATTCAGACATGAAAGATTTTGTTCATAGTTGATTAGGTTTTCTTTGACTTTCCAAATCTAATAAACAAGATTTTGCAAGTCAATTGTTAGAACCTAGAAAGAATTTGTTATTTTTTATTAAATATAATGTTCACTCTTATAATACAATTCTTATTAATTACAATATTGATTGAGCATTGATTGCTTTATGTTTATGGGTTTCATATAACATGTCATCGGGTATGCTCATTTGTTTCATTTTTCCCTCTAACATGACCCGTTGGTTATAATTTGACCGTGAGACAAAAATTTGCATCGTTGCAATTACAGATGATTATTAAACAAGGGAATATAAGGTCAGCATCTCAAAATATTGTTGCTTCTTTGTTTGTAGTGCAAAAATTAATGTGTATACAAAAGAACAAATTTCTTGCCCTTCGTTTACATGCATACTACATAAGGTTCAACATATATGCATATTAAGGCTTACTAGCATTTCCAACAATCTAGTTCTATATGCTTTTTGAATAGAAAGAAGATATAAAAGTATGGAAACAATAGATGTTGATAGATATGAATATGCAAAGTGCTCACGATTTTGTAATATAGACAATGTACTAAGAGAAAATAGACTATGTAGACTAGGTAAATTTAAGTACAATGTAGGAGACTGCTTGTTTGATTCATTACAAACACTATTAAACAATCAGTATACATTGGTAGAGCTACGGAGAGGAGCAATAGATTACTTTTTGACTTCTTTAGCAAGAAAAGATAAAGATACAATTAGATCATATGACCTTGCACTAGACCTCAAAAATCTCTATAGATTGCACAAAGTGCATGACCAGAACACATATGTTCATAGGATGTGGCTCCCCGCAAGGCCACAAGCCGCGAATGATAAAAGTGGGTTGTGGGGAGATGTATTATGTATTTAGTGGCTATCAAAGTGGCTAAATATATACATATTTGTTTGGTCAACAACATCAAGGATAAAGTACTTGCACTTCAACAATGTGCCCAATTTACCAGAATATTCCATTTTGTTCCATGATACAACCCCTCAAAGTGGGCATTTTGAATCGTTGCTAAGAATTCAGCCACAAAATCCAAATGTGCAACAACCAATTAGGGTAAATCAACTTAAAAAACTAATTAGAAACAACATAAAATATGAAACTATAAATGCTAACAAAAAGAAAAAGTTAGAGATTGGCAAGAGAAAATCTATTTATACACTCAAACATGAGAACCTCAATCACAACTCTATTGTAAGACTGCAACACCTTAAGCGCTTTATTAGAAATAAAAATAAAGAAAACCAGCCTATGCCTATTAGATCAAATAAGGGTAAAAAAAATTCAGCGGTAGAGCTTTACAAAACAACGATTCAAGATACACCAAAATACACGTGCACAATCTGCCAGATGCTATGTTTTAGCAAAGATACTAGAAAATTCAAAGATAAGCAAAAGGAAGTATATTATGAACTAGTACAATCAAGATCCATAGCATTGATAGATTGCATATGCCATATATGCTATTCTGCACTGAAACGGCTCATTATACCAAAGTACATTGTACCACAAAAAATCCGAACTAATAAACCATTGCCATATGTCCAACTTTTGTCCCAACTAGAGAAATGACTTGTCTCACTTAGAATTGCATTTTTATAGATCTAGGAACTAGGGTGCAAAAGATCTCAAATTGGTCTAATAGGATCTATCATTAATGTCCTTGTCGACATTAGCATTATACAAAGGGCATTACCACAATCAACCAATAACACACAAAAAATTGGTGTATCACTCAAGAGATGATTGGAATACAAAAATGAATTTTAGAAGGGAATTGTATGGCCCAACCTCATCATGGAAGCTTTGGCCCAATTGTCAAAAACAACGCTATACAAAATGCAAAATGTCCAAATAAACAAAGACTAGGAACATTTTTTGCATACCAATGATGATCTTGAAGAAAGTATTGGGCCTATCACAATTGAAACTAAGTTAGACAGTGACATGGAACATGAGAATCCATCTAAAATTTTGGTCCATGGATTCACAGAATCTAGAAGTATACATAGCATGCAAGACAAAATCATTGAAGTTGCACCTGCAAAACAAAACTATCATGTTGGAATCTTTAAAGACAAATATGCTGAGGAAATGAATTTCCCAACATTATTCTTTGGAAAACCACGTGATGATGACATACTAAAAAACTTTACATATCACAAAATCGCACAATGGGAATTTTTACAATCAAACAAAAAAATTGCATATCACACAACAAATATGTTTTTCAAACTATCAAGATACTAATACTACAAGTCTTGTCTACAATGTCCATAAGAATACGAAAGGGACAACTAAAAAGACATAAGCTAGTTGCAAAGGATGTGAAACACAAACCAAACCTTGAAAGAATTCTAAAATTAAATATTGGATATGTTGACTTCAAAAGCATAAGAATATCTCCAGATTATACACAGCAACTTAAGAAAAATTTCTTTGCAATGATATGCCAGCTATGACCACCAACATTTTTCTTGACTTTTAGTAGCGCTGAACAAAATTGGGATCCTTTGATAAACACACTACAAGAATTACACAAACAACATCAATTAGATCAAAAACAACGAGAACCAATTCCTCAAATGAACATTGACAAATTTGAACTAATCAAGAAGGATCCTATTACTTGTGTACGATTCTATAGACACGGAATAAATGCAATGAAAAATTTGATGCTTATAGATGACTACATGTTTGGAAATGTTACTGATTACTTTTCAGTCACTGAGTTTCAAAATTGAGGAAATGAACATGATCATATGCTAATATGGGTCAAAAATACACCAATCTATACAAAAAACAATAACACAGACATCATAGCTTTCGTTGACAAGTATATTACTTGTCAACTGATCATTTGCAAGTTGTCTTGGCTAGTTTGCAAAGGCATCATCACACAAAGAGATGCAGAAGACCAAGGAAAATAGTTTGTAGATACAATTTCCCTTTACCACCAATGCGAAAAACACAAATACTTTCACCAATACTAGAGAAGACTGAAGCAATAACTTCAAATGTTGTCAACATCTAATCCACATTGCAAAAAGAAAATCATGACAATAAATATACCTTAGACATGTTTTCAAATGACATAAACATGTCTGAAACTGATTATATAACAACTTTGAGTTCTAGAATAAATAGGCCAACGCTTTTTTTACAAAGAAAACCATCAGAAATATGGAATAATAGTTTCACAAGGGCAATGCCACACCTTTGGAAGGCCAATACAGATGCCCAGTTTGTGCTCAATGCATATGTTGCAGCAATGTACTGCAACTTTTACATTCCAAAAGTAGAGAAATCAATGACATATGCATTCAAAAGAATACGTAAGGACCACCAACAAGCAAATATTGATACAATTAAAATGATTGGTAAACTTGGAAATGCATTGTTGAACTTGCAACAAATGTCAGCACAGCAAGTTGCACACATTGTTTTATCACTTCCACTAAACTTTAGCTCAAGAAAATATATTTTCATTGACACGCAGTCCTATAGCGACCATACATTCATTCTAAAATATGTCAAATAGTTAAATAATAAACCAGATGATTCAGAAAACATTCTCTCAAAATATATAGTTGACTATTAGTTAATGCGTCCTGAAACATTAATAGACATTTGTCTTGCGAAATTTGTTTCAAGCTACAATAAAAATGGAACTACAGTTAATCCAAGAACTAAACCAAGAGTAATACGCTTTATTAACTTTAACAGGCACTTGGACTTGCAGAATCATTTTAGAGAGCAATTGATGCTCTATGTAACATTTACAATAAATGAGAGTACACTGAAACACAACTTTGACACATGGGAACATGCATACATGCATCATGAAAAAACCATTATAAAAAACCGTGCAAATTTCACCCAGAACACAAGTGTTGCATGGGGTGACATAGAAAAAGAACTTAGAGATGTTGAGTCCCTTGATGATAACAACAATAGTAATTCATTCACACCAATGAAAACTAACCAAACAGAACAATATGACATCCAAGCATACCTTCCAAACATACATTGTATAAAACCAAATACAATGTCACACAACGCATTTTAAATTGCTAAACACCCATAGATAATTGACAATAATGAATACTACAAACTTAGACAAATGTTAAACAAAGAACAACAAGCAATTCTTAAAGATGTTATAATGAAAAAGATGAATAACATTGACAAACCTTTGCATTTGCTATTGACTGCAGGAACTGGTACTGGAAATACTTTCATAGAAAAAGCTATATACCAGGCTCTAATTCACATTTATAGCAAATCAATCGATAGTAATCCAGACAAACCAAAAGTATTATTAACTACATATACAAGTAAAGCAGCTTACAACTTAGGTGGATTCACATTACATTCAACATTTCACATACCATTTCATACATCATATTTTCTACACTTAGCATCTGAGGTATTGGACAATATGTCCAAGCACTACGATCAATTGTGTGTGCTCCTTATAGACAAGATCTCCCTAGTAGGCTCAACATTTCTACATTACATTGATAGACGAATATGAAACATAATGCAAATTCCTACAACATACTTTGGAAACCTTGATACAATATTTTGTGGTGATATTTACCAAGCGCAGCCCATACTTGACTCCGTTATATTTGAGAATAGACCCATTGTCACTGAATTGATGCCTTACAATTTTTGGAGAGACAATGTAAAATGCTACTCATTGCTCACAACTATGTGACAAAAGGATGAAAATTTTATTGCAATTCTAAAAAAAATACGAAAAGGATTACAAACTAATGATGACTTAGACTATCCTAACCAACTTTGCTTTCATCCTATACCTTTAGACCCAACACTTCCATACTTTTTCTATAGGAAAGTTGATGTAGAGGAACATAACCATAAAATGCTATTGTCTATTTCTAGTGAAATGATAGTGCTAAATGCAATAGATGAGTATGAGGAAAACCATAATGCAATACGGCTCTATAGCCATACAACTACTCTTCCACCTCAAATATACTTGAAACAAGATATTCTTGTTGAAATCTATGCAGGGAACTATAATACACAAGATGGATTGGTCAACGGGGCCAAGGGAGTATCTAAAGTATATACAATAGATAATGACATCTATATGTTGGTTTGATGTGTTTGTGATGTTTTCCCTTGATGACAAAACTAGCTCTTATAATGGTGTTCTTTGATTGACATGGTTTGATGTGCAGTTTAGATGCCCAAATGGTTTTATGTGCATATTAGTTTTGAGGATGACATTGTTTGATGTGCAGTTTGGATGCTCAAGATTGGTTGTTTGGAATTTGATTCCAGATGCATTCACTCATTGATTGTTAAGATTGATTGGTTCCCATGATATGCAGATGCTCAATTTGCTCATGCTCAATTTTTCTTTGAATGATATGTATCTCTAACATATGTTGTGTCATTTGACATCTTGGTAGCACTGTGACAAAACTCCCTGGTTTGGATAATATATATGCACATGGTTTACATAGTTGGAGTGGTCTAATTTTGGTTTGACGTTGGCATTATGGTACTTGGTGCATTTGGTTATTGTTGTAATCATTCTTGGCATGTTTAGTACTTTGTGGACAGTGCTTTGGATGGTTTTCTTTAAGTTTTGTTTTGTGGTATTGATCATGTTGGATTCATGTGCAGAGTATATATATCAGATGGGGTTATTCTTTCATACAGGTTGTTTGGCATGTTTAGATTTCAGTGATTGCATGGCATTGATAAGGCATATACAGATGAAGTTAATGTTGCCATTTAGTTATGAGATTTGTTTGTATTCACAAGATATTTAAAAAGATGTGCTTCACCTTGTGTGAAGTATTCTAGCACACATTTTCTTGGTGGCATTGTTATTACATATTGTTATGTCATATGGCTTTGGCAATAAAATTATATCCATGGTTTATATTGTATATGGATCGAACTTAATTACAATTCATATCATTAAAATGAGATGACTTTATCAAAATTCATATGGTAGACTTGGTTAATGTTTTGGGCTTTATGTTTATATGGGACAGCCACATAAAACATGAGAAGGCAGTGCAAGGTATTGTATTTGATAAGTCATCGGTGGTTGACTTGATGATTTGGCACTAACAGCATATGGTTGGTTATGATGTGGCAATAATGTTGTGGAATTCGTGGCGGATGTTTTTTTGACATCGAATTCAAAAACATTATGATGTGTGTTTAAATCATGTATAATGTTGAGTTTGCTTATCTAAATTCAAAGCATTATTGTTTTAGATAAAGTCTTCAAAAGGCACGAAGTAAAAACTAGGGCAAATTTCTTTTGCATTGTTTTGGAACCATAGCAACCACCATATGTTTTCAACAGTGCAGATAGATACTCTTGAGGAACATGTGCATAATGGATGGTTCAATGTTAACTATAAACTTGAGAGCTTGAGTGTGGACATCAGCCAGTTCAGTGACATTCAGCTAGGTCATTGGGAACTCTTTGATAGGTCATCGTGTTTATTATTTAGTTTCTTCTATCACTTATTTACAAATATTTGTTTATTTTGAGCTTTGGATCTATTGGTTGAGAAAAAGGAAAATGATGGTTAGTTTTGTGAATAATGTGTTGATAATGCTTTTGTTAAGGAATCGATTTGGAGAGGTTGATTAACAATGAGGGTTTCTGATGGTTCTTCTCTCGGGTAACTATTTTTCTATTTAGGGTTTATAAAACCCTAACCCGAGTTGAGTTTTAGTTATTCAAATGGCATACAGAGATTATCTTGCTTCTATTTAATAAGCTTTTTTAGTATTTCTCAGTGAGACGGAGAAAATAATTGTGAGAGATCAGGCTTTATTCTTACAATGACAAGATATTTTTTTATATTGAAAATCATTGAATCTCAGATACTTTGTAAAGGAAGATGTTGATGCACAACATTATTCAATGTGCTTAATGAGAATATACATAGTCTTCTATTGAAATTCGAGAGTTGCAAAATCTGCACTTATAGGGTTCTAATAGGATGCTATAATTGCAGTGCATTAAAAGAAGTTGGTGCTTCTTGGAATGGGTGTTCCTAAGTTTGTAAAACTGGGAGTTGGTGCTCCTATTGAATTTGGTGCTTCAGTCTTTTTGGTGTTGAGTTGGTGCTCTTTGAATGAATAAAAGGAACTTTTTACAAGTGGTTTTTTATACCCCATGAGGGTTTTTCCACTCAGGAAAATAATGTGTCATGTGTTGAAATTTGTGCAATTGTGTTTCAGCTCATGTGCTTAACTGTTTAAGTTTTCATTCTATCATATGTCAAAATAATTTCATGTAATGCTTTGATACATGTTTAATGTTTCATTCTGAAAGGGTTCAAAGTATAAAGTTCAATCTGTCATGAATGTATGCTGTTCAACCTGTTATAAAAGAATGTTCAATCTGTCATAAATGCATAGAATCTTTTGAATCTAAAGCATTATACAGAGAATTGTTCAATCACTTTTATATGAACAATTTATATTATGCTTTGAAAATGGTTTGTAAAATCACTCAAAACAATCATTCTATTTAAAAGTTCAGTGTTGTTAAAATTTCACTTTGCAATCAAAAGTTTCACGTAGTTGTTTTCAAAGTCATCTTTTATATCTACATTTCAAGTTACAAAAGTTAAATTTGCACATTACTCTGATTCACCCCCCCCCCCTCTTAGAGTAATTCACCTTCCAACATGATATTGTTTGGCTTAAATTTTTTGATCCAATAATTGGGCAGCAACAACACACAAAACTAGCACAATATTATACTAATCTCATTGACAAGGAATGTTTTCCTATATTGCGCATTACTAGAGCTATTCAAAAGATTTCAACGAACAAGAAAATTACAATTAGAAAATAGTTCCCAATACAGCTAGCATGCACAAGAACCATTCACCGATCACAAGGACTAACAATGAAAGCTATGGCTTTTGACCCAACAGGCATAAGACAACATGGCTTAACTTACATAGCATTATCATGGACAAGGACAATAGACTCATTGTTTTTGCTAAAACCTTTAATCATCAAAAACTTCAAAGATAAGGATAAGGTACATGAAGAAATGCATCATCTGCAAACAAGTGCATAGTGGTAGTTTGATATCCAAGCTACATGTAAACACGATGCATCACAATTTCTACTATGTACATTGAACACTCGTTCATTACATCCACATGTACATGACATTGTCAATGACTACGACATAATGCAATCAGACATTTTGTGTTTACAAGAAATACATGTGCAAGCTTTGCAACCTAGTATATTATCACAATATTTTAATATCTTTGGCATGAACATAATACATGGCATAACAACATTTACCAAAAAACATTTGTTTGTATCAAAAACAAAACAACATAGCTCTACGAATATTGAAGCTATCACAATCACAATACTACAGAACATTATTGAACTTAATATCTGTAATATTTATGCAAGGCCCAATACTTCTATTCAAGAAATAATCACAATTCTACTATCTATAGTTGCATACACAGGTGCAAAAAACATACTGTACATTATGGGCGACTTTAATGTTGACATGTTTTCGCAAAACATAAGCAAAACAACACTTGAAAATTTCATGCAAACTAACACAATTCATTTTCTATTAAACAAATCACATAGTCTATAGAAGTCGTTGATTGACCACATCTGGTCAAATTCAATGACAACTGTATGCAATATTTACATATCAAAGGCATATTGGACTGATCACTTTCCTATTTTCCTAAAATTTCACTACGCTGGTTAAATCAATTCAACATGATAAAATATACAAGCATTTATCGCTAAAAAATTTCCCAATAAATTATGCAATACTAAATCACTGGGTTGCAGGAAAATCATGGAACAAACAAAAATACCACAAGAGCAGGAATGAGAAATGGAGGAAGACACAAGCAAATGATAAACGGTTTATCCTATTTGCCTGTAACATGCATTTTTTGCATTGTCCGAATATAACTTTTACATCTCTCTTGTTGTTTGTAGAACAAAAATCAAGAAGACTATATCCATTGAAGAGTTGAATACAAAAAAAGTTGGCAACACATTCTAAGGTGATGTCCTTGTTGTCTACAAAGCAACATTAGACAGAGTCAATAGAACACGTGAAGTTCTATGTGCAGATCTTACAGACCTCAAAGCGGAAATGATGATTACACTAAATATCAGTGGATACCTTGTACAAGATCATGAGCAAAAAATAGTTCCAGGATTGGGAGTTTCAATATCAAGCTTTCAAATTGCTCCTAGGACAGATTATGATAGAGGGGACTATGATTGTATACTAATATTGACAGACACAAGCACAATTGAAATCCTGCCTCGCTTTTCAATAAACTGCCACTTCATTCCAGATACTACTATTAGCCAGCTGCTAGCAGCAAGAAATCAATATCCAATTGGAACAATAGGTGCTCTGGTTGTTGGTGCTAAAAAATTTGAAAGCCAATATGCAATTGATATCAAAGATGGCATAACAGAATCAAACAGAGCACTGGTATAAAATCCCAATCAGCATATGCCACTAATCCATTGTAGCATTTTTTTATGTCATTGTTTTCTTTAATAAAATTTATTTGTAAGAGACATTAACTTTGTCATTATCATGTAGCTATAGCTACATTCAACTCATGAAAAGCAATATTTGCAAATAGAGGAACTACATAAGAACAAAACCCCAGCCTTCCTTTTCAAAAATATCTTAAAAAGTGTCGATCAGCATTTATCTACAAATTGAATAACAAAAGAATATTGGAAAAGTTAGTTGCTTTGCTATAATCAACATTTAAGGTCACTCTTTGTAAATCTTTATGCAATTTCATTTATAATTTATCAAACTATTGCTGCTAACTATCTATGTTCAAATATCTCAGGTTTTAGGGACATTAAAAGCAGCAAATGCACTGTCAAATCCATTTGAAGCTTTCTACCCAGGTTGCAAATATAAATTCAATACTTATGTTGCACTCCAACAAGAAACTGCTCATTGCAACCATTGTGACAAGCAGGTGAGCTACGTATACATACTTCATCCCAAGGAAATCATCACAACAGATGACAAGCAAATAGTCCATTGCTCAATCTGAAGCAATGTGTTGTGATAACTCTTGCCTATCCTTCAGGACATTAAATATGAAAACTACATCAAGGATAAGTCAGCAGTGATATTTTCACTACGAGACTTTATCACCAAAGGGAATTTCACTCTTAATCAAAACAATGTTATCATAGAGGCCATATGCCTAACCGAGTAAAGAGTATATGCCACAACAAGGTACAAAGCAATACTGATTCAAATAGTCTTGTTGATTTTCAAACTTCTCGTATTGTTTACAATTATATAAAAAAATTACCTTTCATACTAACTATAATAATGATAATGTAGGTCACAGAGAACCACAAACAAGTAAAAGACCATCTACCCTTCGACGAACCTGCATTCTTGCTTTTCTTATGTTTCTCTTGTTGGCTCTTTTGCCTATATTACTACTATAGACTATACTTTACTTTCTTATTATCGTTTAAATAGATCAAAATCTACTGATACATGCTCACATTATGCAATACACTATATGCTACACAATACTTTACCTTCTTATATTATTGTTTAAATAGATTAAACACTATTGTTACATGTTTATAATATGGAACATGCTCACAATTGCATTTGCTATATTTTACCCAAGCTTTCTTACCTGTTATTAAATATGCTATTACTTTTGTTACTTGTTACCTATTAAATTTTTTCCAAAATACATAGACCTCTATCCTCCTAATTTACATAAACAAAAATGAGTAGTACACTTGTTGGCATGTAATGCATTGCCTATAGACTGACTAAGAAGAATGCACACATGGTGAGAATGGCAAGAGTGTTATGTGTGAACATGTCAAACTATAGACTTGGAACAAATTTGTATGTTCATTGATGCATTAGAATACTAGTATGTGGTTCATATATAGATAAATATTGTTTTAGATCCACTCCACTGTACAGACTTACAATGCATTAACAGTGGCTTGATTGCTTTGATAGGAACTAGCCTACTAGCAAAGCCTACAAAATTTGGATTTAATGACCATATGTTTGCAAAAATCCATTGCCTACTTTTTTGCTTCAGAATGTCTCATTTTGTTGGCAAACTTGCCACAATTTGGCACAATTATTTTTGTCTTTTCTTTGTTACTACTTCTTTTGTCTACATAACTATATATTATGTAATGGGAACATTATATACCTTGTATTTATGAGCATACCTTTGATGTTTATAAACCATTTTTGATCTATTTGGCTACTCCTATGGAGCAATCCCAATGCCTTGTACTATATGAATTCTAAACAACTACAAATCATAATACTTGTATATGCTTTTCTATGTTGTGCATGTTATGAATGTCAAATGAATGCACATATGGTTAGAATGGAAAGAGTGTTACGTGTGAACATGTCAGAATATAGACTTCGAAAAAAATTATATGTTGATTGATGCATTAGAATACTAGTATATTATTGCCATATAGAGCAATATTGTTTTAGATCCACTCCACTATAGAGTCTTACAATGCATTAATAGTGGCTTGATTGCTTTGATGGGCACTAGCCTAATAGCAAAATCTGGAAAACTTGGATTTAATCACTAGATGTGTGCAAAGAACCATTGTGTGATTTTGTTTTTCACAATGACTCATTATGCTGACAAAGCTACCACAATTACACACAATTATTTTTTCTTATGCTTTTCTTACTAGTTCTTTCATCTCCATAACTACATCTCATGTTCTTTGTCTTTCAACTTTCTATTTTTTTTGTTTTGCAATTGACATTTTCTCCCTTTATATACTACACAATAGTTTGTTTTCTTATGTACAGCTTGATATTGCATGCATTGCATTTCAATTTTTCATACTTAATTGACCAATAAAATTTATTTCACAGATCTTATAATGTGTTTCTACTTCCCTTATTTACTTGTAGTAAAAGGAATTGCAGAACTGTTGTATGCAATACAAATGAACATAAATGATATATTTGATACATAAAAAATTAAATTGATACTTGATACAGTTTTGTTTGACCTGCTCTATCGCATGTTGCTACAGGCATACTTGATTCATGAAATCTTATATGAGTTTTGGCTTTTGTTTGTGCTTAATCTCATTTGGTAAAAACATTATGGATATTTTAGCTCTTCCTTGCACTTTTTCTTATTCATTACTCTAAAAAATTGCACTCTTGGTGAATGAATTGGCTCTGTGTTTATAAAAATTGGCATCTCTCTCACCACACATTCAATGAATGTATAGTTGGTTCATGAAATCTTACGTAACTGTTGGGTTTTGTTTGTGCTTGTTCTCGTTTCACTATAGTTTGTTGAAAAGCTTGTGCATTTTTTTACCTACTTCTAGCCACTTTCCATATGGGTCCACGTAGACTTTGACTACAACATTTTTGCGAGGGCCAAAATTTAGACAAAATCAAACAATTTGTATAATTTTTACAAACATTTCAATAATCTGACTTCCTTGCAAATAAATCTGCAAAAACATCTCATACTCTAACCTTCCACTCTCTCATTTAATAACCAAATGTCTTTGCAACTTTACAGATCTTTGTCTCCACTCCAATCCCAAAAAATAGTTCATGTTGCAAACACAATGTTAGCAAAATGCACTTAATGCATTCACACTTAACACAAACTTGCCCACACCAATTACTTTTCCGCATCCTCTATGTTTCTACAAGCTTCTGAATTATTTTTTACCAAATACTCTAAGTTCTTCTAGATTCAATTTCTAATACATCACAATCCAATAATAACTCACCTCTATCACATTATTTTGGCCTCCACTTTCGTCACAAAACTTGCAAACCATAATCTTATGCATTTACCAAAGACCAAAATTCCCCCTCGTCTATATTCCTACACATATAAATGTAACACCCCTTGCCATTTTCACTATCTAGGCACACATCCGACACCTGGAACCTATCCACTACACCGAGGCATAGAAAACCATTCCCACTTACAGTTGTCCATAATTTACACATCACAAGGTATTGGAAATGCTTCAAACTACTAGCCTCAGTGTACTTGCTTCAAACCACTAGCCTCAACCTAAAATCCATTAATATTTGCCTAAAGTTGATTTTTTAGGGTTTTTCTCTCATCAATGAATATTTGCATAAAATTGTTCTTTATGGCCTATTTGTCATTGATTAATATTTACAAAATTTTAAGTTACAAAAAATATACTATTTGCAAACGAAATTTACTTTTCAGCACTTTCAGTAAATTTAACTCATTACTGTTGCTCAAATCATAACATACTTTCTTATTACTACAAAATAATTTATCTTATTCACACATTCTTTTTCAACACTATTTCAATTTGTAGTTATAAAAAAATAATTAAAATCATTTATTCATGTAAACAAAAATTTCTACACATTTACAAAAATTATCAAAATGTAACATTTGTTCCTAAATACTTAGTAATAATTTAGTTTATATTCAAAAGAAAATTAGTATTTTTATTTAAAAGACTATTGCAAACTAACAACCACATATTTAATACTACTTACTATATTGTCAAACAATTCATTAATTTTATATAATATAAGTAATTTAGGAGAAACTAGCAAGCACATATTTAGTACTACTTACTACATTGTGAAACAATTAATTAATTTTATTTAATACAAGTAACAAAAACTTATTTTTAAAATTATTTACTACTACTTAATATAGACTCGAACAATTGGTTTATTTTATTCAATATCAATAATTAGCTTTCTACCACTACTAAATCAATTTTCTATTTTTAAAATGCATCTAATATTTGACCATGGTATATAAATTATTTTGCAAAATGCAATGTTCATTTCCTAGTTATACAAATTAGTATTACAAATGATTTAACTTATATTAAAAAAGATAATTGATATTAATCAGCATGTAAATAATTTACCCATACTTACTATTTGTTCAAAAATAACTTCATTTTATTTAATTTATAAAATTAGTTTCATTCCACTGCTTCAATAATTTACTAATTTGAAAATGCATTTATTATTTTCCCATGCAATAAATTACTTTACGAAACACAATCCTTAGTAACTACAAATACTAATTACCATTACCTTACTAAACTAATCTACAATTACTACAAAGGTAATTATATTCATTGTCAAGCGATTCATTCTATTTTACCTTACATAAGTAACGAGTTCTTTTACAAATAATAATTTCAATTAAGCTTACTAAAAAATTATATTCATTTACAAACAATTACATATAGTGTTAGTTTTTTAACAATGTTTAGTACCATATTTGCTTAATTTTATTAAACACTTAATCCAAACTCTACCCTAATCATTTTACCTTCCACAACTAGCTATCTTCTACAACTAATAATTTGAATTAAGCTTACTAAGAAATTAGATTCATTTACAAACAATTACATATACTATTAATTTTTTAACAATGTTTACTACCATATTTTTTCTAATTTTATTCAATATTTAATCCAAAATCTACCATTTATATTTGGCTTCTATAATCAAATACTCTTAGCATTCCATTTTAGTCTTCTTTGCTACACTCAATATAAAACTCCAAAGAGCACTTTGCTAGACGGTAGGAACACGACATGCTATATCACTTGTTCAATTCTTGATCTGCAAATATTCATTTTACTCCTTATGCTCTGTTTTATCTTGATGATGGATCATGGAGTGTGATCCGAAATGTTGATGCAAAAAATTTAAACACAATCTAAGCCAAAAACACACAACAATAAGCTTAATGGATTGTGGAAATTTGTTATCTTTAATTGATATAGAATTAATTATGAATTAGTTAATTAATGATAATTAATAAGCTAATGGAATGTAATGAAATAAATGGGATCAATTAATTAATGTATATAATTAATTAATCAACATGGTGATGTTTAGAGCAAATTATCTCGGATGTATCAATGTGTGTAGGATTAATGATAGAATGTGACATAATTAGGGTGGTGAAATATAGATGTCTATAATATCCATAAAAAATATAACTCTTGTTCCCTTACTTTCTAAATAAAGTAACTTATAAAATAATGAAATGTGTAATTTACTTCTCATTTCTTAAATTAACAATTAACTATTTTTAAATTTAGATCAAAATTGTAGTATTACTATTTTTTAAGCTAAGGAATTTGAGCCTTTTATTCTTCACAATGTAAATATTTTATATATTATTGTTCATGCATGCCAAATTATTTAAATGTTGTGTCAATAATAAGATAGGACTTCCATAGTGACAATGGGAAGTCCTAGGAAAATTATGGGCTTAATGTTTTTCTAGATTTAGATCAACTCCTCTATTGTGACAAACAATGTTAAAGAGGTGAAAAGAGAGAAATGAATAGGTGAATATAAAAAAAAGAGGTGATGTACTATATTAATTTTATTAATTAATTCTTATATAACAATAAGTTCAAAATAAGAAAATATTGACACAAATTTTAATAGCATAATTAATCTGAAACATAAAAGACAAGGGTTCAATACTAAATTTGAATGAAAATCCACAAATTATATAATGCTAAGAGCTAAATTAAGCCATAAATTTTAATAGCATAATTAATCTGAAACATAAAAGACAAGGGTTCAATACTAAATTTGAATGAAAATCCACAAATTATATAATGCTAAGAGCTAAATTAAGCCATAAATTTTAATAGCATAATTAATCTGAAACATAAAAGACAAGGGTTCAATATTAAATTTGAATGAAAATCCACAAATTATATAATGCTAAGAGCTAAATTAAGCCATAAAACATTTTATAAAATAATTTAAAGTATAATTATTTATATTCAACCTTAAATCAACCTTAAAGGTTAAACAAGTTATGCAACATAAACTTGCTAAGGTTTATACATGTGTTCTTAGATTGAAAACTATAGATCCATAAGTTCTTTATAAAATATAAAAGAACATCGAAATATACCACATATTTGAATGGAACACTAAATCATATAAGTGACATCAATATATTTCAAATTCCAAACAAATAATCCACTTAAGTGCAAAAATGACCAAGAATGTTGTTGTATAGCTTGTTTATTGCTTGTTCCATAAGTAATTTATTTTTATTACAACATCCTCCTTTCATTTCTTATTATGATTACCTTGGTCATGGACACCAGAAGATCCTTGTACTGATAATCCATTTATTAAATGTCATGATACACTTGAAATCTTGAACAATAACCTTATTAATTTATGCAAGTTCTTCCTTTTTTCTTCAATGTAGACAATAATTTTTGGAAATCTCTTCTTAAAAATGGGTGGGTTGGGATCAAGTTTGATAACATTTTATGGTAGCAATTATTTTCCTTTAGAAGAACATCTTGTACACCTCAAAATTTTAATATGTAATCTATAACATTAATCTCAAGAACATGGGCCATATGGTAGGTTTTCACATTCCAAATAAGTTTTTGATCTAACAATAGATTGTTGTTGCACCATTGGTGAATGAAAAATATGGTGGAATTAATGGGTCCCTCTATCCATGATTCTATATCATAAAATCAATTAACAAAAAAACTTATTAAATATTTTGTCTTCTTATAAACAATATGCAACTAAATGGTGAAAGTATGTTGAAAACTTAAAGCATGTAAATTCATTAACTATGATATAGAGTAAGTTGGATTGAAACTCTAACTACCCCTCCAAAGGTGCAACACTTGTGAGCTCACTTGAAAAGTGTGTGAGCAAGTGGGAAATATGCATGTACTAGGTCTCTCAAATGATGAATACACATGTCACAAACACATGAGGTGACACAAAAGCATAAAAAATCCTAAGTAAACTTAAGCTAAGTGTGAATAGGTTGATCCTAGAAAGGTGATATCCTAACTAGATACGTAAAGACACTATTTACACCAAAAAATAAATAAATAAATAAAATTCAAAAGCATAAGTACAAAAAATATAAAATCAAAAGACAATGCTTAAAAAAAAAATCCAAAAATGCAAACTCATACAAAACAAGCAAAAGAAATTTGATGGAACTCATCTAAAATATATTCGATTTTTAACCATAATTGCTGCTTTAGGCACATCCAATTGATTGTGTTCTCCCCTTCCCTATATTATAACCTCCTAGTTACTTCAATCTAAGTCTAGGGAACACTTTTGAGTTTTCCTCCCCCAATGATGGATATTGCATGGACTATGATTGGACACCTAATTATCATTCCACCCACACCACTCTTCCCTAGTCCATGACTATTGCCTATTTATATATCATTAAACCTAGAAATACTTGTTAATTTTCTCCTTGAGAAATCTATGACACACATGACATTAATCTTCATCACGTTCCATACTATTCATGGCATACTACTTTCATTCACAATTTTTATTATACACCTTGTTATTTAACTCCATCTAGTATGAAGTTAAATTAGAAAGCATGTAGTTTTAATCAAAATTCTCCAATCTGATTTAATTATCTCATGATAATTTATTTAGGTGGTGTATTTCCCATCACAATATTATATTTTTATGCATATTACTTTCTTTGTGGAAGTTTTTAATGCAAAATTTAATTTTTCAAATGTCATGAGTTTTGGTTTTATGTAAGTCTCCTAGACCTTATTATGGATGACAAGGTTAATTTTTTAACAATATACCTCAAAATTTTATACATTTAATATTGAAAAAAATATATATATTATATAAATCTAAAATAGAATATTATACATTTGTAATGGTGAAATTTACATACCCATGTCATTTCCCATTTAGTTTTGTAGCTATTTTGAGGTAATATCTTGGTACATGTACACAGTGACAAATGGCATGATATTGTACAAAGTTGGCCTCGTTCTCTTAGCCTTTTTATCCATTTATACACATGTGGACCCATATAAACTTACTCTACCCTATCCATTTACACACATACACACTAATATATTCTCCTTATCCACCTACTTATGACGCTATTCATGCACCTACTTTCATTTAGTTAATTTTCACCTAGATTTAATTTTTATCTAATTATGAGATAAGTCCATGGTCATGAGTATGACCTCTCAGTCATGAATTTATCCCTTTCACATTTCAAACTTTTCTTATTGGATCACTTAACCCGTCTACCTTGATTTGACTAAGCACATGTTTGGTGCACTTTTATGCAATGTTCTAGTGTTTACAAACATCCAACACATTCATTATAATAATCAAGTATAATCAAGTGTTTAATTAGAGATGATTAGGAATTCTAGAGCATTGGAGTGGTCAATAGTGAAACATTTCATTTTGGCACAGTAAAAGTTGTACATAATCTAAATACTTAGGCACTTGCCTATTTTCTTGATATTGTTCAATTTTTGGGGGTTGATCAAGAACTTGCTTCCTTTCGACTTACCGACAATCCTTAAGGTATTTTTAAATACCACAAAGTCCATAGATATTTATGAAGAGTGTAGTAGAAGGTTACACATTGGGTAAAATTATAGAATAATATGTCATTGATTTCTAAGACAAGTTTAAAACTCAAGTATAGGTTTGTAACTACAAATTTATCTTAGACCCACAAACTTGTCCTCTAATAGAGAAAATATCCAATGTAAACTTCTAGGAAGCTCATTAATATTGAGAGAATATTATTTTTAATATCAAAAAAATTCTAGAATCTCATCCATTTTTTATCAAGCTAAGTACCTTTGGTCTCTTCATTTACTTTCCCAACATAGAAAATGTCGCTTTACCAAATCTACAACATATTAGTTAACCTAGGTTGATTTTGTTTATTTCATTAGCTTAGATTTTTTATAGATGAATTAGCTATAGGATCTTCTACCCTTGAAATCTAAACACCAATACATTTTATCTCTTTCTCTTTTTTACATGCGATCTTAAGATCATATGGGAAGAGGATATCTTCTTCAATTTGATTTTTCTATTGGTTACAATAGTCCAACCACCTTTCTTAGGAGATACAATATCTATATTATCATCCTCTTCATGCTAAGTGATCTCATTCGAGAGGAAGTCATCTTTATTAGAAGAAGGTTTAGACACACAATCCATCAGAATAATTATGAACATTCTACATCATTGGCCAAAGAAACACCATTAATTTTAGCGCATATTCCCTTAAAATTTTAGAACAATCTACTTATTATCACTTAAAGGCTTCTCCATAAGCTTATACAGTTTTTCTTCTCATGCTAACATAGGATAGTGGGAAAATTTGGCAAGACTTTCCCATAGGAAGATCCAAGGTATCTAAGACCACAACATCGCAGTTCATTAAACACCCGCCAAATCCTTCTAGTCCCTAAAAGCACAGATAATTTTAATGTTAATTTTATATTTCGCTTGAACCTTCTTTGAGATAATCATTGACTTCAAACAAATTTTAGGGGAATCAAAATCCAAAGGAAATCCCATGAATTGATGCTACATATTTGTATTCAACAATCAATTTGCCTTACTTTATTTTCTCTTTTTCTTTTGACAAAAATTATAAAAATGACCAATCTCAAAATAGTTGTAGTATTTGAAGGCTTTATTTTTTAAATATGGGTGTTGTTTCTAAATAATATCTCCAAAATTTATCCAAATTTTTGCAAAAATTGTTGCAAGTATTTTGATGGTGTTGTCATTGATGTCAACAGTTGGTCATTGATGTCAACAGTTGATCATTGACGTCAACCTCTAGTATGAAGATTGGTGCAGTGTTGTCATTGATGTCAGCAATAAGTGTGTTGCACTATGTTGTCAATAATGTCAACCTCTAGTGTGGTGTTGAGTATATTTTGTAGATGTGGAGATTGTTGGTATTGATGATAAAGTGTTGTAGTGTTGTGTTGGTGTTGTTGACACAATTGGTTCACTTGGTTTCCAAGTGCTTTTGAGATAATTTGAATAAAAGAGTGTGCAATGTGACATAGGTGTGTTCAGTGTTGTGATCTACATTTATTCATGGTTGAAGATATGCTTATGTAATTTGGATATGATGATCAAAAGTTTTTAGAGATTCTATATCCAAAGTTTTAGTTTTTGGATTGTTCTACAAGGAAAGTTTGGAATTTTTTTGTCTGTATAGAAGGTTGTCTAGGAGAAATGAGATTGCTTTGCATTTCTCTGCAATGAGGAGCTTCTTGTCTTGTGGATTTGGGAAAGCACTTATATTTTCAAGTAAATTCCTTCTCTTGAGGTTTCAGGTGTTGAGGTGCTCCACAAGGTTGGTAAATTGTGTTTTGTGGCAGTGTGTCTAGCTACATAGAATGATGGTGTTCTTAGTTTCAGGTGGTTGTGGTATATTTGTAGAATATTTAGATGATTATATAATATTTTGAGATGTGTGGATGGTGTGAAGTGTTTTTTTGTGGTCCATGTGACCTAGAGAAGCATGTATTTGGTTGCTTATAGTGTTAATTCAGGTTTGGCTAAACTGGCGTGCTAGCGCTATTTATGGATATACCTCATGGATAGTGGATATGTTGAGTGGCATGGAAATATAGATTTGGGTCCTAATTAACCCTTGACATGGTTTGCCTATACTTCTTTCCACTGTAGAAGTTTTTGGTGTTGAGCTATTTGGTGATGCATGTTTGAGGTGCAGACATTTCATTGAGGCTAACCTAGTTGAGACTATTTAGGTCATGGTTGGTATAAATGTAAGGTGAATTTTTGGAGATCTTTATAAAGTGTGTGGCAAGTGTGAATGATGAAAATGTGATCAAGTGCAGTGATCTAAGTGTGAGATTAAATTCCTATAACTCTAATGTAGTGAGCAGAAGGGTCTACATTTTCAGTGTTCTTGAAGTTGTTGGAGGCAATGAGCTGAAGGTTGTGGATGGTGCAAAGTTGTAGTGGTGGATTTCTCCCATTTCCTTAAGATGGTGAAAATATTTTTAATAGTATTCTTCTATCTTTGTTCTTCTTGGAAGTGAGCCACCTAGTAGTGAGCCTTTCTTCTTTTTCTGGATAGTAAGCCCTTGGCAGTGAGCCTACTTGTATTTGATGTTGCCATTCATATATATGTGAGCTAATAATCACCATGGTTTTTCCCTTCTTTGTTTTTCCACATAAATCTAGTGCTCTTATGTGTTTGGATGTGTTTGCACTGTTGATCTGAATAAATGTCTTGTACCTAGCTAATTCATTCACTAGGTAATTAGGGGACATATTCACATGTTAAGTTTACTTAGGATAGAAGATTATTTCTAGAAGTCTTAGTTGGATTTTCTAGAAATTATCTTATCTATCTAGTATTGCTTGATTCCTAGGTAGTTAGTTTGTTATTTGTCTCATATAATAGGATTAAGACACTTGTCATGATCTTGTTTAATCCTATCTCTCTAACTTGCCTTTATAAGCAAGGCATCTCATGTACATTTGCATTCAATCAATTGAAGCTTATCCAAGCATATTCAACCACTAATCAATATTGCATTGTGAAGCAAGATTTCTTGCCATTCTCTCTCTTATGGAAGTGGTTTTGGTCTAGAAACTCTTTATGGGGGTGTTGGGGAGTCACCATTTACTCCCACATGGTATTAGAGCTCCAGTGTTACAGATTCATTCCTAGATCTGAGGCTTTCATGTTGGCTTGAAGATTTTGCTAGGTGCATTTTGTGGTTTCAAAAATCTCATGGTTGAATCGAAGGCATCAAAGAAAGTCGGGTTTTCCTTTTGTTTCATCAAATTTGGATATGTTATTGGTTGATCTACAAGGGTTTAAAAAAGTGTGAAGAGTAGCTGGTCTAGGAGGTCACTGATTTTTCAGAGCACTTTGGGCCCATATTTGCATCATCATCATGTTCAGAAGGCCTCGCAGATGAATTTTGACTGTAAATTCATCCATTTTGGGTAAAGTTGTTTTTGAGGCAAAAAAAAATTGTTGGGATAGCCTCCCAAGCGGTACAATTTTTCCAATTTCGCAAAAAAATAAAAATATTTTGCAAAATATTTTTCTATGGGTTTCTTTGAAAATTTTGGGGCAAAATTTTATTTGTATCGGGGCACTTTATTTTAATTCTCTGGGCTAAAATATTTCGGGCAAATTTTTTATTTTTAGTCAGCAGAATATTGTGAGATGCTCTACACAAATTTCACATCGGTTGTCAAATAAATTGCATCATCGGTGGTACCATTATCTAGGATTGGTGTACATTGTATGGTTCTCCATCAAAATTCATTATATTCACCTTTTTCATATCAAATCATTTTCAATGGCATGGTCAAGGGTACGATCTACCTTCAAATCGTCTGATCATTCATTTCATCGGTGGGTACAAGTTGAGGCCTATGTCATCAACAAAGGCTACGTAGCATACAAAACCGATGCCCATGCCATGCCATGTCCATCCCGCATTTTAATGGTCTGTCAGAAGGGGAAGGAATGAGCCTGTTTCCATCGGTGGTACACACCTGTCACATCATCCATCGGCGGTACACCCCCGTCACATCATCTACACTAATCGGCGTCCACACTGACTTAATCGGGGTCAACATGCTATCCTTGTATTATTAAGTTAAATGATTTTTTTTAAATAAATATTTTAGTGAGAGAATTGATGAAAGAAAAGGTGTTCGATAATTTAAAATTATTATTATTATTTTAAGGTTCATATTTATATTGAAGATTTATCAAAGAATAAATAAATTAAATTAATTTTATTACTAAATTTTAAATAATTAAAATATTTAAGTTTTTTTAATTGATTTTGAATTTAATTTTTTATCTTAATTAATATTAATCAAATTATTTGTAATTTTTATCAAGTTTGAAATGTTCTAATTTTTAATTTAGATATAAGTTTGAAATTTATTTTAATTATTTATGTTTTTTATTTAAATTATAAATAGTACTTAAAATTTATTAGAGCTAATTTTATAATTATTTGTCTTATTAAAATTTTAATTATTTTAGAATACTCCTATTTTTAAATTTTATTTAAATTTATGTAATAAAAATAATTTCAAACTTAAAATCTAAATTAAAAAGTTATAGAGTGTGATAATGAGAGCGAGCTAGACAAATTTTTGATTAGTTGTTTTGTGCCAACAATCCAAGGATAACATGTGTCCTTGGGGATTTATGCTCAACGTAACATGCCATTTGATTTATATGATAATTCACCTCTAAAACCTCTATTACTCTATCTCCATATCTCTTTCACTCACACACACTATGTTTCTCCCTCCCTATCGCTATATTTATCTCTCTACCTCTCCCCCTTCTCTATCTCTATCTTTGTCCCTCTCCCTCTCTATTACTTATCTATATCACCTCCTCTCTCTCTCTCTCTTATTCACTCCATCTCTCCTACTCTATATATTTCTCTCTATCTCTCCTTGTTTGTATCCCTATCTTTCCCTCTATCTCCCTCTCCCTATTACTCCATCTTTTTATATCTCTCTACTCTTTCCTCTCTCTTTTTCTCTCCCCTCTTCTCTCTTGCCCTCCTCTACCTATCTCTCTCCCCTCTTCTCTCTCCCCCTCCTCTACCTATCTCTCTCCCTTTCTCTCCTTCCCTCTCTCTATCTCCCCCCTCTCTCTATCTCTTCCCATCTCTCCCTTCCTATCCCCTATCCATCTCTCTATCTCTACCTCTCTCTCCATTTATCTTCTTGTATATCTTTCTCTCTCTTTATCTTCTCATATATCACTATCTCCCTCTTTTTCTCTCTCCCTCTCTCCATCTCTATTTTTCTATATCTACTTCTCATTATTTGTCTATCTCTTTGTTTCTTTCTATATCTCCTTAGTTATGTTTGTCTATCACTCTATCTCACTATCTATATCTCTTTATATCTCTCCCTCACCCTCTTCCTCTATCTCTTTATCTCCCCCTCTTCCTCTTCCTCCATATCTCTCTATCTCTCCCTTTCCCTCTTCTTATATATCTCTATATCTCTCTATCTTTTTCCAGATCTTTATCTCTCCCTCTACCTTTATATATTTGTCTCCCTCTTCCTCTCTTGCTATATCTTCATCCTTAAAATGTAGGATTGGCATGGCATGGCATGGGCATCAGTTTTGTATGCTACATAGCCTTTGCCTATGTCATCAGTGGTCTACACTATCAACTTTTATTTAAAACTTGCATTTTAAAGTTTTGGTCGCTGGCTTTCATGGTATGAGTGTCATTTTTTTTACACTACAAGGAGTTTATATTAATATAAAACTTTCTTTAAAATATTTGGAAAGGCCAACTCTATTACTATGTTATAGTGGTCCTTTTTAACATATAAAAACCTTTCTTTATTGAAAAAAGGCTGGCTATATATTATGGGCTCGAAATTTGAGTCGAATTAGCCTTGCTTGCTTAGGTTTTGCCCCCTAAGTGTCTTTAAATAGCTGTTTTTTTCATTTTATCATAAATTTTGCAAACAGAGGCCATTTTTCAGAAATGAAACATCATCGGAAAGCTAGAAGTCTCAATTTTTCAGTGGTGTAGGTGTTTTGCAGAAAATTTTCAGTTTTGTGCCATTTTTTTCAGGTTGAAGCTAGATCATCATTTTTCACCTTCGAGCTCATAACTTTTTGCTTTGGACTTCGTTTCTCCCCAAATTTGCGGCATTGGGAAGGTATTCAGGAGCACTTTAGTTCTATTCATGCACATTTTGCAGATTTTTTTTTCAGATTTTCACAATTTAAGTTTGAAGTTGATTTGATACTTTGGGATACATTGTTGTAAATTTGCAAAAAAAGTGTCAATTTGTTTGCAACAAAGGGGTAATTTCTTGTATTGTGAAGGGAATTTGTTGTTCCTCTATTGTAATTGTTTATTGTATCATGTATTTTCCAAAATTTGTACTTCTAACCCCATTTAACTATCATGAGTGGAAATTATAAATGGGGATGTTATTGTTAAAATTGAAGTTGCAAAGAATCATATATGGCCAAGATCCAGAACCCAATGGAGCTGCAGAAAAAAGGAAATGGCTTGATAGAAGGGATGAAGCTCTTGGTACTCTTATTTTGTCCACTTCTCCAGATCTTAGATATCATGTTGCATCTTGCACACATCCTAATCAAGTTTGGACTACTTTGGAGAGTCTCTTTGGTAAGCCAAATAAGATGAGGAAATTTAAGATGGAGAATGAACTAATGGGTCTTAATCAATCAGATTTTGACAATATCCAAGACTTCTTCTCTAAGCTCAATTCTCTAAGATTGTAATTATCTAATTGTAGGGTCACTAAAGAGGATGAATAGTTGATTCTTGCTAAGCTTGGTCCTAATTATTTAGTGTTTGTTTCTACATTCTATGCTACAATGGATACCCTTGGAAATGCATACAAAATGTCTTATCTTGATGAATTTGCAGCTCAACTCACAAGGGAACAAGCAAATTTGGTACACATGGGCACATTGAAGTCTACTACATCTCATGCTCTTTCTGCAAAGGATTCAAAGGCTTCAAGTGGAAAAGGTAAGAAGAATAATAAGGCTCCAAAGTCTACTGAGCAAGGTAAAGATCCTCCTTCACATAGCACTCCTGAGTCCACATCCTCTTCTAAAGAGGAATTGTCTACAAAGAAGAAGTTTAAATGTGCATATTGTAAAAGGCTAGGACATGATGAGCATAGATGTTACAATAAGAAGATTGATAAACTCACACACCTTCTTCAAAAGAATAACATTCAGCTTCCCTCATTAGTGTTTTCTACTTCTTCAGCATCTCAATCGGCAACCCCCTCATGTCATCATCTCAGTCAGAGAATACAAGATCTACATTTGGGTTACATAAAATGAAAGGAAAAGCACTCTTGGCCTTTGCAAGTCCTAAATCTAATAGATGGCTTCTTGATTCAGGGGCATCTCATCATATGGCATCTTCAATGGATATTTTCTCTTCTTTTGAGCCTTGTAATTCACTCATATATTGATGGGTAACAATACATATATGAAGGTAAGTGGGAAGGGTTATATTGACATGGGGGAAGGGACCTTCAATGATGTTCTTTGTGTTCCTTCCTTGTCCACAAATATCCTTTCTATTTATCAAATTACTCATGGGGGTCAAGGTAAAATAGTTGAGTTTACTCCTGATAGGGTGTACATAAGGGACTTGGAGACTAGGGATATTGTTGCTATTGGGATGGTTGATCATTCATCTTGTGTGTATTTATTTTCACATTTTTCTTTAGAAGGTGATAATGTTCCTTTGACTGCATCACACACTCCATTGAGTGTGAACCATGAGGAGAAGTTTGGTCATATACACCTTGGTATTCTAGAGACCAGTGTTGAGCTTCCTCCTTCTCCACCTCCTGCTTCTTCAACCATCAGTGCTTCTATTCAGCAGAATAATCATAGTTTTTTAGATCTTGTTTTATGGGATGAATATTTGATAGGTATCTCTAGCTTGTTTGTGGAGTCTCATACTGTAGATTTGGAGGACACACTTGAGGGGATTACTCTTCTATTTGATGAGAGTTTCAGCATAACTGTTATACCATCTACCTTGTCTTTCGAGATTAACATTCATGAGTCTCCTCCTTCACTTGATTTGTCATGTTTCTTGGTTGAGTTTGACCATCATGATGTTGTGACTTATTCAAGCTTGGAGACTCCTACTCAGTTTTCAGAGGCATACGTGTTGAACATTCATTCTTCCTCCTTTCAATTGGACATGGAGTGGCTTCTTCATCAGCTTATGGATTTGTTTCTTCCCAAGGGAAGATGTGTTGCTTGCAGACATTAGATCATATTTTTTTTTAGGCATTCTTCATCAGCATTGTAGCTTCTTCATTATGGGGGGGATATCTTATCTCTCTTCTTCCCTCTTATTGGAGGGTCATTGATTGTATATACATGATGGATGTAGTCCTTGGGGGTATCATTGAGTCCTCCATACATCATGTTTTTTTTGTTTTGTTTTCTCTATTTTGGAGAGGAGTTTTGTCCCACTGGGTTTTCTCCTTTTCCCTACTTGTGAGAGGTTGGTTGCATTTTCATTTGCATTGTAAATGGGTACCTAACATGGCCTCATATTCGAGACCCATAGTCATATTCTTTGCATAGTGTGCATAATAATCTTCTCCCTAAGTTGAACTTAAGGGGGGATGTTGATGTGAATAAATGTCTTGTACCTAGCTAATTCATTCACTAGGTAATTAGGGGACATATTCACATGTTAAGTTTACTTAGGATAGAAGATTATTTCTATAAGTCTTAGTTGGATTTTCTAGAACTTATCTTATCTAGCTAGTATTGCTTGATTCCTAGGTAGTTAGTTTGTTAGTTGTCTCATGTAATAGGGTTAAGACACTTGTCATGATCTTGTTTTATCCTATCTCTCTAACTTGCTTTTATAAGAAAGGCATCTCATATATATTTGCATTCAATCAATTGAAGCTTATCCAAGCATATTCAACCATTAATCAATATTGCATTGTGAAGCAAGATTTCTTGCCATTCTCTCTCTTGTGGAAGTGGTTTTGGTCTAGAAACTATTCCTGGGGGTGTTGAGGAGTCACCATTTACTCCCACGTGCACATTGTTGTCTCATATGTTCACATTTTTCTAATGCATGATAAGGATTTAAAGGTTAATAAGGATTTGAATGTTAATGAGGGATTGAATGATTTTAATGTACAACTTATTCACCCCCCTCTCAGTTGTCCTATGCATCTAACAATTGGTATCAAAGTTGTGGTTCCTTGGAGAAAGCTTAATCGCTTGAGGTAGATCTGGATGGTGCACAATAAGGGTATCAAGCTCTTATGTTTGATGGAAAAAATTATGCTTACTAGAAAGCCAGGATGGAGTCATTTTTCATCTCCCTTGGATTTGGTTTTTGGAAGTCAGTTGAAAAAGGATACACTATGCATGTTGTTGATCTAATAAGTGATGATGAAATTAAGGAATATGAGAGCATAGTAATGTAAGGAATTATATTCCAAGTGGTCTCTTGATTCTGAACTCGGAAAGGTGGTAAGTTTGATATCTCTAAAAGATGTATAGACAAAGTTGGAGAGCATTTATAAAGGAGATGATAAAGTCAAGCAAGCAAAGATGAAAAACTACAAAGACAAATTTGAAACCCTAAGGATGTCTAAAGATGAAGATATTACAACCTACATGTTTGGAGTGAATGAAGTTGTCAATGCCATCAATGGTCTTGGTGGTAAGCTAGAAGAAAGTGAGTTTGTGAAAAAGGTACTACGAACTCTTCCTAAAACTTATAATTCTAAAGTTTATGCTATTGAGGAAGCTCAAAATTTGGATAATTATTCTAGAGATCAAATGTTTGGTACTTTAATTTCTTATGAATTGAGATATTTGATCAAGATGCTACAAAGAAAGAAACTACTTTTAACTTCTTTGAGGTAGAGAAGGTTGATGAATCAAATTTAGATGATCTTGATGAGGTGGAAGAAAATTTTGTAATGAGATTGGAAAAGGTCACTAGCAAATATAGAGGTAAGTTACCCTTTAAACGTTTCAATTGTGGAAAGACGGGTCATTATACTTCTAAATGTCCAGTTAAAGTTTCAAATGACAAACCTAAGGATCATGAAGGAAAATTTGTCAAGAATTATTATTATGTTAAAAGATACAATGGTGTATCTGATGGTGGGGAATCAAACTATCTTGATGATGGCAGTGATGAATGATTGTTCATGGCTCTAAATTTTGGAACTAATTCTACTCATTTTGAAAGATGTATGAAGGAAAGTGCTCTAGAAATAGGTCACAACATTGAAGGAACTATGGTGACTATTTTTCATGCAAGAGAAGAGAGATTTACTGGATAATTGATAGTGGGTGCTCAAATCATATGATAGGTGATAACAGTAAGTTTATTAAACTTCAAAGGTATGATGGTGGTCTTGTTAAGTTTGGTGATGATACATCTACTAAGATATGTGGAAAAGGTTTAATTAGTTTTGATGGCAAGCATAAAATGAATGATATTCTTTATGTCAAGGGTCTTTGGCATAATCTTCTTAGTGTAGGGAAAATGTGTAGCAGAGGATATAATCTTGTGTTTGAAGATGATGGTTGTGAAATCAAAAAAGGAAGGTTTGGTACTTTGGTTGTTGTAGGAACAAGGACAACTGGTAATGTTTATCAACTCAAAGGTAGCGATGCTAAATGATTTATGTATTAAATCAATGAAATTTGGATATGGCATAAAAGAATAGGTCACATCAAATTTGATAACCTAGGGAAGATAAATTATATTGATGTTGTGAGAGATCTTTCAAAGATTACAAAGCTTACCAATGCAATGTGAAAGGAATGTCAATTTGGAAAGCAAACAAAGAAGAGGTTCAAGACAAAATAATATTCTACCATAGGTCCTTTGGAGCTAGTGCATATAGACCTATGTGGACCTGCCAAAATTAGAAGCTCACATGGTGACAATTATTTTATGTTATTGATTGATAATTATTCTATAATAACTAGGGTAACATATCTTAAAGAAAAATTAGAATCCCTAGTTAGGTTTAAAGTTTTGAATTCTATGTTTGAGAATGAAATGGATGTGAAAATCAAGTGTTTAAGGTCTGATAGAGGTCTTGAGTTCACCTCCAATGAGTTTAATACTTTTTGTGAAGATCATGGAATAAAGAGGCATCTGTTAGCTCCTAGAACTCCTTAGCAAAATGGATTTGTGTATAGGAAGAATAGAAAAGTTCAAGAAGTTGCTAGAACTATGATGAAGGAAGCAAATCTACTGGATGTCTATTAGATAGAATTTATTCATACTACAGTCTATGTTAGTGTAGGTTTTTTAATTTCCTTATGTTAGGGTGTATTTCTTTTTCCTACAGATTATTATTTAAGCTTGCTTAGGTTTATTAGATGTGGTAATATGAGGAAACGTGGAAAAATGCAATAGCTACATGTATCACTCTCTCCCCACACATGGGTAGTTGAGTTACACATTCCTTTTTTGGCTTGTTGTGCCACCTATCATAACCACTATTCTTTTTTTACTTGAGTAGTTTATGGGGTAGTTGGGTTTCTCACCCTCTTCTAGCTTTATGTGCCACCTCTCTCATGTCTTCACTTGAGGAGGTTATGCCACATGTCTTGTCATTTACCAAGTAGGTGATAACCTCCCACCTTTTATGGGTAGTAGGATTTAATGCACCTCTTGGATGTATTGCCCTTATTATTCTATATATTGAGCACTCTCCTCTCACCTTCACTAGTTTGGCTAGTTTGGTGATTGTTCGGTGAGAGTCACAAGAGTATTCTCAAAATTCTTTTGCTTTATCTCTATTATTATCTCATTTCGGATTTCTCTTCATTCTGCTATTTTGATCTTTGATCATTTGCTGGTTGGAGTTGTATGTGATCTACAACCAACATCAGATCCTGGCTCAATTCTCACTTCTCAAAGAATCTAACATGGTATTAGAGCCTATTTGTTTGGTTTAGTTCACTTTTATTATCTAATTTCTTAGAGAGATTTGAGACTAATCCAAAGCTAGCATTTTCCTCTAACATGAACAGTTTAAAGGAAAAATAAGCATCTATTTAATTTAGGTTGCATATTTGGTTCTTGTGAGATCTAGGTGATTGCAGCTTTCTGGTAATCCTAGAGGTTTTTTCAGCATTTCCATAGCATCCAAAAGGCTTGAGAAAGTCAATATTGGCTTTCATTTCATTGAAATCGGAGATCAGAGGAGCTAGTTGCAAAACAAGGGTTTCAACGTGGTTCCTAGAGGTAGCCATCAAATTGAAGTACTTACAGCCCAAACAGATCTCACCATCACACTTAGAAGGCCCGAGAACCTAAAGATCATCAAAATCAAAGTCTGGAATTTTTTTGAGCCAATTTTTTTTTGTTGCAAGTATGGATGTGTTTGATGGTGTTGTCATTGATGTCAACACAGTTCATGTTGTGTACAGATGGTATTTGTGTAGTTGAGATATTTTAGAAGTTCTTAGAGTACATGGAACCATATTTATGAAGTTGTAGTTATGTTTTTGCTAAGTGCTTTTGCGAAAATTTGAGAAATAATAAAAGCAGTGTTGAAGTGTGTTTTGAACGTGCTCCGATATTGTGCTTCACATTTTATTTGTATTGATCCTATGCCTATGTGGATCTGTAAGTATGTTTATAAGCTCCAATGGAGTGTATATACTGAGTTTTAGCTTTTGATTTGATGGCGAGTAGAAATTGTGTTCACCGGTGTGTGAACTGGTTTGGCAGAACTTTTTGTTTATGGACTGAGAGAATTTTTTTGGCTCCGTAGTCTTCTGATATCTAGTTTCAAATCTTGTAGATTTGGGAGATGACTCTTTCTGATGGTTCTTGTGTTCTGACCAACTTTCTTGTGATTTGGTGCTCCGAAAGACCTGCTCCAAAGCTTTTGTGTTTTGTTGATCGGTTTGGTTAGACTAATGAAGTGCTCTTTGTGAATAAAGCTTGTTGCAATTGTTGTGAATGTACTTGAGGTGTTCTTGGAGATGGTAAAATTTCTTGTGAAGCATGTTGAGTGATCCACATGTGATTATCTTACTGGAGATGCATATACTTCAAATATCATTGGTGTTTTCATTAGGTTTGGCCAACCTAGTGTTTACACGTTACACTTGGCTTTTGCATCGATTTGAGAAAGTGTGTGCATGATCCAAGATGTTGTTTGGGTCCTAAATTAAATATGTAATTGGTCCTCTCTCATTCTTATCCACTGCGAGAATGATGAGTAGCCGACCTAGTTTGAATTTGTAAATGAAATTGTATAGCCGACCTTGGAGAATGTTCTTAAGGTTGAAGATGGTATAAAAGCAAATCAAGTTGTAACGAATTTGATATCCATACATCCATGAATCGAACAAGTGAGTGAAGTGTGTGAACAAGTGCAAAAATCAGAGAGTGGAAGAGCGAATTAAGGCAATAGTACTTTAAGGTGTTAGATTCCTGAAAGCAGTGAGCTGATGGCATCTACAATCTTCTGATCAGGTTGCAAATGTGTGGAACCCTAGTGGTGGATCTTCATTTACATCTTCTTCTTCTTTTCTGTAGGTAGCGAGCCTCCTTTCTGGATAGTGATTCCTTTCAAGGTAGTGAGCCCTTCAATTTGGGCTATGAGCCTTTGTATCCGGTATTGCATTACTACTATATTGTGAGTTAATCCTCACCGTGGTTTTTCTCTCATTAGGTTTTCCATGTAAATTTGGTGTCTCTGGTGTTTGCTTTTTTTAATCTACATTTCATGTTTACACTTAAAATAATAGATTGAAGCTAAAGAGAAAATATTAAATTTAAAGTAAAGTTATTTGATACAACTGATCCACCAACACCCCTCTCAGTTGTCTTGTGCATTTCAACATTTTCAACCCGGGGTCGTACGGATTTCGTACTGTATGATTCTGTAGATTTTTTTTGACTATCTTAAATTTGACGGTCAACCGGTCGTCACAGAACGCATGCTTAAATTTGACGTTCATCTACTCATCATAAACACTATGTTAAATTTGGCGTTCATCTGTCCATCATAAATATTGTGTTAAATTTGGCAGTTAAACGGCCATCGCAAATGTCAATGTCTTAAATTTGATGTCTAAATTACTGTCAGCAGGGAGACCCCTCTTTTGATTTGGTGGTCCAACTTCAAACGGTTGTAACTTGAACATACAAACTTTTTTTTCGATGCAATTTTTTTTATTTTGGGTAGAATTTCGTGCTCTACACAGTGGTGAAGTTTTACTTCTGATTCGATACTCCAAATTTTCATAAATTAAAGATTCTCCTAGACCTTGCTATGCAATTCTCATTTTAAGACCTTCCAAGAGCCATAACTTGTGCAAATTGACTCCATTTTTGGTGTCATTTTTTCCAGAGTTCATATTTTTCTATGTATTCAGCATTGTTGCTCTCAATTTGATCTCATATTGTACTTGAATTATAGTTTCAATTTCTTATCCTTTTTGAGTCCTGTAAGAGTCTGAAAGATCTAATTTTTGGCATTGTAATTGCACTAATTATAAAGTGCCAGCATTGTAATTTTTGGGGAGGTCATTTCATAAACTAGTGAAAAGGGGGGGTGTTTAGTGTTCTTCTTTTTTGCACTTTTTTGTTCTGCTTTGCAATCTTCTTTTCTACACTCATGGATGTATCTACAATTCCAATTTTAACTCCATATAACTATTTTGAATGGAAATATAAGATGATAATATATCTGAAAAGACATGGATATCATCGTATAACAATGGGACTTGAAACTGAACCAAAATATGATGCAAAAAAGATTAAATGGTTTAATAAATGTGATGAAGCCTTTGGTACTCTATGCATGGTAGTCTCTCCTGGCCTTCTTTTTCATATTGATTCTGTAAAAACACCAATGATGTGTGGACTAAATTGGAAAACCTCTTTGGTAAGAAGGATTAGTTAAGGGGTCATTAATTGGAGAATGAACTCATAGGGTTAAGTCCTTCAAATTTTGACACCATACAAGATTTCTTCACAAAATTGAAGGCCATTAGATTGTAGTTAGAATAGTTTGGAATCAAGAAGAATGATAAGCAATTGATCTTGAGTATTCTTTCTAAGCTTGGTCCTAACTATTCTGTATTTGTTTCTACATTCTATACTACAAAATGTTCCCTAGGTTCAACCTACAAAATGCCTTCTCTAGATGAATTTGTTGCAAAGCTCACTAGGGAGCAAGACAAATTGGTTCTAATGGGTACAATTAAGCCCTCTAAGTCACATGCCTTAGCTATCAATCAAGGCACAAAATAACACAAAGGGCCTAGCAAGAAGGATAAGAAACAAAAGAACTAGGGAGAGAAGAAGAAATATCAAAAACCTACTACTTCAAAAGCAAGCAATCAGACCTCTTCATCAAAAGGTAATCAACCTAAGGAGGATAAGGTCAAGTTTTCTTACTGTAAGAGGCCTGGCCATGATGAACATAAATGTTTAAAGAACAAACTGACCACCTTTCACATCTTCTAGAAAAGAACAATATCAAGGTGCCTGATTCAGTTAAACAAAGTTCATCAAAAGATTCTTCTAAGGACATAGACAAAATTAAGGGGAAAGGAAAGGGCAAGGCCCTAGTTTCTATTGATTCACAACTAGAGTCTTGGATCATTGACTCAGGTGCTTTACACCACATGTCCTTATCAGAGGATAACTTTACCTCTTTGGAGCCATGTTCTATGCCTACCATATTAATGGGTGATGACACTCTTGTTGAAGTGCATGGGAGAAGGTATGTTGATGTGGGTGAAGGGACATTTGAGGATGTTCTTTGTGTTCCATATTTTTCAACGAATCTCCTATCTATTTATCAGATCACTCACACTAGTTCTGGCAAGCGAGTTGAGTTCACTCCAGATACAGTGGTAATTAGTGAAATACATAATGGGTCTACAGTTGTCATGGGAAAAGCAGATCATCAGCCTAGACTATATCAATTTTCTCACTTTGTTCCTAACTCTCCTTCGACAGCCTTACTCACTCATGCAAATGAGGTGAGTTGTTTGTGGCATCAACAGTTTGGCCACTTGAACTATCGTTACTTGCAGCAACTCAGTCAGCAGGATATGGTTACAGGGTTTCCTTCTATTCGATTTTCTAATGGTATTTTCCAAGGATGCATTCTTTGTAAGCATCCTGAGGAGAAATATGATAAAGGAAAAGCATGGAGGGCTACACAACTATTGGATTCGGTACACAGTGACTTTGTTGGACCATTTCCACAACCATCTTTTAGCAAGGCTAGATATGTCTTGACATTTATTGATGACTTTTCCAAATACACTTGGGTTTACTTTCTCAAATAGAAGTCTGAGGTCTTTGAGAATTTTTCAGAATTTCAAAGCTTTTGTAGAGAAAGAGTCTAGGAAGTTCATAAATATTTTGCATATAGATAATGGGGGTGAATATGTTAATCATCAAATTGAACAGTTTTATTCTTTTGAAGGTATTAACATGCAACACACAGTTCCATACAGTCCTTAGCAAAATGGTGTCGTAGAACGCAAGAATAGGTCCTTAAAAGAGATGGCTAATTTATGATTCACTCCAAATATTTGCCACCTCAATACTAGGTAGAGGCCATCAACTGTGTGTTACATCCAGAACAGAGTTCTCACAAAGCTATAAAGGGAGTAACTCCTTTTCAAGCTTGGACTGATCAGAAACCCATAGTTAAGCACTTTAGAGTGTTTGGCTCTCTTGCATGGGCCCACATTCTAGTAGAGAAATGCAAGGCTATGGATCCACAAAGCAAGCCTTACATATTTTTTGGGTATCCAAATGATGTCAAAGGCTATAGGCTTCTCCATCCTACCACTCATGAGTTGTTCATTAAGAGGAGTGTTCATTTTTTAGGAGAGCCCTTCAAGTTATTCTCTTACCACTTCTCCATCCACTATCAAATTGGAGCCCATGCATAATGATGATAGTTCTTCAAAGGATCTTAATCCTCCTAATATTGATGAGGATTCTTCTTCCTCCACTTCAAATGGTGACAATGATGATGTGGATTCACATTCTTCTCCTAGTCATCATTCAGAGGGTAATGACTCTCCTCCAGACTCTCCATCCCTTGCACCTCTTTTGGTTCATCAGAAATTAGAATAAACAAGTGATTGGGTTGGTGATCCATCAAATACTAGAATAACCGGGTTACAATTTCAATAGGCTCCTCATCTCTTCATTGCTTCAACTTCTAATCCACAGTCTTTTCGAGAAGCTTCAGGTATTCCCAAGTGGGATGATGTAATACAGGAAGAGTTCAATTCCTTAGAGAGGAATCACAGATGGGATCTAGTCCCTCTTCCTAAAGGAAGGAAACTTGTTTGATGCAAGTGGATCTATCAGACAAAATTTATAGCAAATGAGTCAATTGATAAGCATAAAGCTTGTGTGGATGCAAAAGGATTATCCTAGGTTGTCAGGATTGACTACTCTGAGACTTTAGCACCAGTTGCTAAGATGAATTCCATCCAACTTGTCCTTGCTATAGTTGCAACCCATTGTTGGGAAGTTCATCAGATAGATGTGAAGAGTGCCTTTCTTCATGGTAACCTTCAGGAGGAAATCTACATGGAGTAGTCACAGGGGTTTGTCTAGGATCCTTCACTTGTGTGTCATCTTCAGAAGTCTCTCTACAGCCTTAAAGAAGCCCATCGAGATTGGTATACCAAGATGGACTCCTTCCTTCTGATAGTTAGGTTCACTCGATGCCATTCTGATATAAATTTCTACATTTTGCAGTAGGATGTCACTCTCACATTTTCGGTTCTATATGTCAATGACTTGTTGATCACTGGGAGTCACTCATCCACCATCAAGGCGGTGAAAGCTACTCTACATGATAATTTTTTATGTCAGACTTGGGTCTCTTGCATTATTTCTTGGGGATTGAGATCACTCAATCATCTTCGGGTATCTTCCTTGGACAACCCAAGTATGCACTTGACATGCTCTCCAGATTTTGCATGGCTGACTATGCATCGACTCCATTTCTATCAAGGGTCAAACTTGAGGCTAAGTGTTCCTCACCTTTGGTTGATGGTACTTTGTACCGGTAGCTTGTTGGGAGTCTCATCTACTTGACTCAAATGAGACCTGACATTTCATATGTTGTAGGCATGGTCTCTCGATTCATGCAGTCCAGGCACATGAGTTGCATTAGAAAGGAGCTAAGCAAATCCTCCACTACATTAAGGGTACTCACAATTATGGAATTTACTATGAAGCAGGTGTGGATATTGACTTAGTGGGACATACAGATTCAGATTGGGTAGGTGATTCTCAGAATTGCAAGTCTACTTTTGGGTATTGCTTCTCTCTTGGTTTCGGTCCAGTTTGTTGGTCGAGCAAGAAGTGGTCTGCAATTTCTCTTTCATCTACAGACATTGAGTATCGAGGGGTAGTTAATGCCACCACTGAGGCTATTTGGCTTCAAAATATTCTCACTGAGTTTGGCATTCCATTTTGAAAGCCTATAGTCATATTTTGTGATAATCAGAATGTTATACAGATGTCAAGGAATCAAGTTCATCATTAGAGGATGAAACACATTGAGATGCATATGCACTACATTCGGGAGCTAATTCAGGAAGGCATCATTGATCTTAAGTATTGTCCTACATCAGAGCAAACTGTGGACATCTTTACCAAACCCTTCACAAAGAGCAATTTCCTTCATTTGCGAGCTTTGCTATGGGTGCGACAGGTGTCTACTTCAAGAGGGGCTTCTTAGTCCTTCATTCAACTCTCTCTAGTTAGGGGGCTATTCCTCTTATGGGGGCTTCTTCTTTTGGGGGGGATCTCTAGGTACATGGGTACCTAACATGGCCTCATTTACCGGGACCCATCTTTTCACCCACGTAAGCTACGCTTAAGGGGGAGTGTTAGTGTAGGTTTTTTAATTTCATTATGTTAAGGGGTATTTCTTTTTCCTACACATTATTATTTAAGCTTTCTTAGGTTTATTAGATGTGGTAATATGAGGACACATGGCAAAATACAACAGCTACATGTGTCACTCTCTCCCCACACATGGGTAGTTAAGTTACACATCCTCGTTTGGCTTTTTGTGCCACCTCTCATAACCACTATTCTATTTTTACTTGAGTAGTTTATGGGGTAGTTGGGTTTCTCACCCTCTTCTAGCGTTATGTGCCACCTCTCTCCTATCTTCACTTGAGGAGGTTATGTCACATGTCTTGTCATTTACCAAGTAGGCGATAACCTCCCACCTTTTATGGGTATTAGGAGTTAATGCACCTCTTGAATGTATTTGCCCCTATTCTTCTATATATTGAACACTCTCCTCTCACCTTCACTAGTTTGGCTAGTTCAGTGATTGTTCGGTGAGAGTCACGAGAGTATTCTCAAAATTCTATTGTGTTGTCTCTATTGTTCTCTCATTTCATATTTATCTTCATTCTGCTATTTTGATCTTTGATCATTTGCTGGTAGGAGTTGTATGTGATCTACGACCAACATCAGATCTTGGCTTGATTCTCGCTTCTTGAAGAATATAATAGTTTACATTGTTAAAAAATGTTAAGCAAGAGTGAACAGTTCAAAGACTCCCTATGAGTTATGGTATGGTAAACCTCCTACTCATAAATATTTTAGATTTTTTGGAAGCAAATGCTATATCAAAAGAGATGAAGAAAACTTAGGAAATTTTGATGCAAGATCTGATGAAGGAATCCCCCTTGAATACTATACAAGAAGTAAGGCCTACCGATGCTACAACAAAAGACTGAAGAAAACTATTGAGAGTGAAAATGTTAAGGTGGATGAAGAACCATTAAGAATTCAATACTAATAGAGGGATATGGATCTGATGAATCCCCTTGCAATGAAGAAGAAAATATGAATAGAAGGAAAAAGAGATGAAAGTTGAAGAGGAAGAAGCTCTGAAAAAGATCCCTAAGACTCCTAAGTATGTGCAGAAGAACCATTCTAAATATTAGGTCATTGAAGATAAGAGAAAAGTTGTATTGACAAGGAAAAAGGCTACTATGATAGAGGAACAGGTAAATTTTTGTCTACTTTCAAAGGTAGAACCTAAAATAGTGACTAAGGCTTGCAAAAATGAGAATTAGATCAAACTTATGAAAGAACGGTTAAAGCAGATTGAGAAGAACCAGACTTGGGAATCGGTCACAAGACATGCAAACAAGAATACGATCGAAACTAAGTGGTTTTTTAGGAAAAAACTGAATGATGATGGAAAATTTGTCAAAAATAAGGCTAGACGTGTGTGTAAGGGTTACTCACAAGTAGAAGGAATAGATTTTGAAGAGACATTTGCTTCAATGGCAAGAATGGAAGCCATTAGAATTTTTTTGGCTTTTGCAACACATAAAAACTTCAAGGTTTATTAGATGGATGTGAAGTCTACATTCTTGAATGGCGAGTTAGAAGAAGAGGTGTACATTGAACAATCGAAAGGATTTCAATTATCATATGATATTGATATGGTATGCAGATTGAAGAAGGCATTATATGGACTCAAACAAGCTCCTAGAGCTTGCTATGCAAGATTGGATAAGTACTTTTTGCATAAAGGATTCAAGAAAGTTACTATAAGTAGAAATATTTACTTCAAAGTTGAGGGAGAACAAATCCTAATTGTGGTGGTATATGTTGATGACATAATCTTCAGAGTAAATGAGGGTATATGCAAGAAGTTTTCAAAGGAAATGCAAAAAGATTTTGAGATGTCAATGTGTGGGGAGATGAATTTCTTCCTTGGATTACAAATTAGTCAATAAAAAAAAGTATTTTCATTTCACAATCAAAGTATGTCAATAAAATGTTAAAAAAGTTTGGGATGGAGGATTCTAAACTAGTATTTACTCCTATGGTTACTAGTTGCAAGTTGAGCAAGAATGATGAATCTCGTAAGACAGATCATAGTAAGTATAGATCAATTATTATTGGATTGCTATATCTAATTGCTACTAGACCAAATATCATGCATTTAGTTTTTCTTGTGGCTTTTTTTTAAGAAGATCCCAGAGAATCTCAAGTTGCAGCAATTAAAAGGATATTTAGATACTTGAAGGGTACTCCAAATTTTGGTTTGTGGTATCCTAGGGATATTGATTTCTCCTCGAGTGCATATACAAATGTAGATTGGGTAGGTTGTATAGATGACAAAAGAAGTACATGTGGAGGTGCTTTCTTTCTTGGAAGAAAATTAGTTTTGTGGTTGAGTAAGAAGCAAGATTCAATGTCATTATCTATTGTAGAAGCATAGTACATTACAACAACATCATGTTGTACACAGGTGTTGTGGATGAAGCAACCATAGAAGGATATCAGAGTATCCTATGATGAACCTATTTTTATCTTGTGTGATAAAGAAGTGCTATCAATATTTCAAAGAACCTGGTAATGCATTCTAGAACAAAATATATATCTATCTGGTATCAATTTCTAAGAGAGAAACTTATAGAGAATGAGGTGAAGTTGGAGTATGTGCCTACAAAATATCAAGTTGTCGATATCTTTACAAAGGCTCTTCCTAAAGATACCTTTTAGTATCTCTAACATAAGTTAGGGTTTATTGCCCCTCCTTCTTTCAACTAGATGCATAATTTGGTGCATTTGTCCAGGTGAGAATTCAAGATACATTCTTGGTCCTGGACTGATGTTGAAGGCTACCTCTTAGGGGGAGTAGGTAATAGTGATGTTGGTTGGTGCCATCAGGTGGAGCATATTTTGTGCCCTTAAGGGGAAGAGAACTAAAAAATAATAGTGAAGAATGTGCAATGCAGTAGTGAGAGTTATATGGAGAAGTGTAGGGGAGAAAGTGAGAGAAATTTTCTTGTTGGTGTTTCCTAAAGAGAAGTGTGCAAGTGGTGTTAAGGTGATGTATGTAGATGTCAAAGAGGGAGAGAAAAAAATAAAAATTCTTTGCAGGTGATGTGTCAAAGGTGAGTTCGTTGCCCTTTTCCATTGATGTTAAAGGGGGGGAGAGAGAGTGAAGTCTAAAAAACATAAGGAAAGAATGGATGTCAAAGGGAGAGAGTAATAGTTGAAGAACTCCTCAAATAGGGGGATATATTATAGAGAGAATGATATCTAAATAATAGAGGTAAAGGGAGAGACTGAAGTGCACCCTAATAAGGGGGAGTGTTGCTTAATGCAGAGTTGCTTTTGATGTTGATGGTTTCAGAGCTAGTGTTACCATCAATGACAAAGGGGGATATTGTTGCAAGTATGCTACTGGTGTTGTCATTGATGTCAACAGTTGGTCATTGATGTCAACAGTTGGTATTGATGTCAATAGTTGGTCATTGATGTCAACCTCCAATATGAAGATCGATGCATTGTTATCATTGATGTCAGTAGTAAGTGTGTTGTACTATGTTGTCACTGATATCAACCTCTAGTGTGGTGTTGAGCAGATGTTTTAGATGTGGATATTGTTGGTATTTATGAGAAGGTTTTGTAGTTTTATGTTGGTGTTGTTGATGCAGCTAGTTCACTTGGGTTCTAAGTGATTTTGAGATAATTTGAATAAAAGAGTGTGTATTGTGACAAAGGTGTGTTCAGTGTCGTGCTCTGCATTTCTTCATGGTTGAAGATATGCTTTTTCAATTTGGATATGATGATCGAAGGTGTTTAGAGGTTCTATATCCAAAATTTTAGTTTTTGGATTGTTTTGTAGTGAAAGTTGTGTTTGACAATTTGTTTGTTTGTATAGAAGGTTATCAGGGATAAATGAGATTACTTTGCATTTCTCTACAATGAGGTGTTTTGTCTTGCAAATTTGGGAATGTGCTTATATTTTTGTAACTTTATTTCCTTGAGGTTTTTGGTGCTTCAAGGTGTTCTGCAAGGTTGGTTAGTAAATTGTGTTATGTGACAGTGTGTCTGGTTGCACAGAATGATGGTGTTCTCATTTTCAAGTGGTTTTGATAGAGTTGCAAAATATTTTGATGATGGTAGAATATTTTGAGATGTTATGTGTATGTTTTGTAGTGTTTCTATGTGGTCCACATGACCTAGAGAAGCATGTATGTAGTCTCTTGTAGTGTTAGGTCAGGTTTGGCCAACCTGACATGCTAGTGCTATTTGTAGAGGTACCTCATAGATTGTCGATGTGTTGACTAGAGTGGTGATATAGATTTTGGTCCTAGTTAACCCTTGATGTGGTCTACCTTCACTTCTTTACACCATGGAATTTTTTGGTGCTAACCTATTTGGCAATGCACGTTTGAGGTGCATATGTTTCATTAAGGCCAACCTAATTGAGATTGTTTAGGTCATGGTTGGTATAAATGTAAGGTGAATTTTTTTATGTCTGTAGAGTGTGTAGCAAGTGTGAATGATGTGAATATGATCAAGTGCAATGATCTAAGTGTGAGATTAAATACCTATAAATTTGATGCAGTGAGCAAAAGGGTCTACATTTTCAGTGTGCTTAAAGTTGTTGGAGGTAGTGAGATGAAGGTTGCAGATGGTGCAAAGTTATAGTGGTGGATTTATCCTATTGCCTTTGAGATAGTGAATCTCTTTATAATAGTCTTCTTCTATCTTCTTTCTTCTTGGCAGTGAGCCACCCGGTAGTGAGCCTTTCTTATTTTTTTGGGCAGTGAGCCTACTTGTATTCAGTGTTGTAATTGATATATATGTGATCTAATCCTCACCGTGGTTTTTCCATTCTTGGGTTTTCCACATAAATATTTTGTTCTTATGTGTTTGGATGTGTTTGCATTGTTATCTCATATGTTTACATTTTGTTAATGCATGATAATAGTTTAAAGGTTAAAAAGGGTTTGAATTTTAATGAGGGATTAAATGCTTTTAATGTACAATTGATTCAACCCCCCTCTCATTTGTCATTTGCATCTAACAAAAAGGCCCAAATAAAAATCCATATCGAACAAAATGCATGCATATGTTGTATGGGAGTGCCTTTAAGGGTTTCAAGAGAGATGAATATATATTCACCCAATAAGTTTTCAATACTTTCCAAAGTGGAGGAAACCAAAAAGTGTAAGGGTAGATTCAACAATATAACTCATACTAAAACAATCTCAAAAAAATATCAATGGACTAAAACCTTGATAATTAAGTTTAATAAAAAGAGATGTGTTCCCCCAGTCCATGGCCCCTTAGCCAAAATATAACTTGCATCTTCTAATAATTCAAAAAATATAAATAAAATGCCTTATAAACATGAGTAATCACAATGGTTCCATGAGAAAGGGTTTTAAGGAAGAAATTACCCATTGTTGAAGCTTAGGTAAGCTAGATTAGAGATCATTACACATGCACATATCAATTTTATTTTATAGAAATGTTGTATTTCCTTAAGAGTCTTCTCACCTAGTTCTAGAAGTTAAACCTTCTTAATTTCTTTTGAATTATGACTATATCTTAGTTTCTTCCCTCCTAAAGCTTTAACCATAGAGAGTTTCTTAACCTCCTAAACCACCTTCATTGTAAAGTGGCCATTAGCCTCCACCTCACCCACCATTATCAACTAATAGACCTCAAAACTATGAGTTCCTAAGTTAACCATTATCCTTGCCACATGATTTATTTTCATGTCATCCAAAACCTAATTCTCTCCCACCAAAGGAAAACCAAAAGTTTCAAAGAGAATCCTACCCTTGCAAGGGGTGATTGGTACTAGTTTATCAACCACCTCATCATGTATAACAGCCACAAAGGAGGATCCACCATCAAGGTTTACCATATGCTTAATTTCCTTTATTTTAAGGTCCATAAAAAAATGCATCCACCAAATATTATTCTATTTAATTAGCCTAGGTTAACCCATAAGAAAACTTTATTTTACTTTTCATTTTGTTGAAATCATTTTATCCCACATGCCTCAACCTTTTTTTTAGGTTCTTACACCACCTTAGGGTTTCCAAATCTATATAGTTTTTAGATTACATACTCTTTTTTATATTTGATCCTCCTTTTGCATCTTATTGCTCCATTGCCATGTATTTTTCTATTCCTTTTTTGTGCTTTAATTGTGATTTATTTTTCACTCATCCTCCTTGGTCTTTGATCCCATGTTAGGTTTTCATTTTCAAATTTTATATACCATTAATATCTCAAATCATATATAAGTAAGACTTTGAAAGTATTTTTCCTAAGATTACTTCTTTTGTATTCACTAATTCATCTATCCCTAATTTTTATTCTATCATAAATTCATCTTCTACCATTAACGTTTATATCACCACCAATGTCTTGCCATTTAGTACATATGCCTTTTGCACTTATCCTCAACCTTATAGCCTAGCTAATAAATATACTTGTCACATCATATATACCATCTAGATGTTGTACCAAACCTCTTTCATCCACTGCTATTAGATCTAATATTACCTCACTTGGCCAACCCACTTCCATACCCCTACCACATCTCATTCCCTAAATACCCTCAAGCACCTTTCCTCTTCCATGTATTTATCCCAAGCCATTACTTATCTACCACTTTTACTTTCCATACATACACCTATACCCTCCTGGTGGCTCCCATTTCGCTACCATCCCTTCCTCTACTCAAGATAAATTATTTCACAAAATAGATCAAGTAGAAAAGAAAGTGGATCCAAAGTGTTGTAATAGTGATGGATTTAAGAATGTTATAAATACACTACCATCTTATAACATTGTGACACATCCTTTTCCTATGGAAAATTTATGGCATCTCAATTTTAAATGTATGAAGAAAAGGTGAATCTAATACACATATTAGATCTTATAAAACTACATGTTTAGTCTTTATTTGTCAATATAAGTTGTTAACAAAGTTATTTCCACACACTTCCAAATATATTTATTTTGAGTGGTTCTTTTCACTTCATTGAGAGTCTATTACTTTTCCTAAAGCGGTTTAAAATTAATACAATATTTAGAGTAATAGTTGTTGATTTATTTAAGTGTGCCAAGTGATCTAATGGACATATTATTGATTATGTCATTTAATTTCAATCTTTTTCTCTAAGTTGATTACCTGTTTACATGTTTTTCAAGTAAAAAAATATCTTTATTTTAAGGTGTTAGTTAAACCATTTCAATGCAATACGTGTTTGAATAGTTTTACTTATTTCATGTATTTTTTTGCAAATGTCAAAAACATAAAATCTAAGTTGCTTGTACATAATGCCTTTAAATATTGGTCTTAAACTCAAAATTCTTCACACCCTTCTAAGTATCAAAATTCTAATACTTTTCAAAGAGTAGTGATATGATGGAAAATATTAACAAGTTGATGACATTTCTTATTTCCTTCATTCAAATATAAGGTTTATAGGAAGTTCAATGGGCTTTAAGAATCCATGGATGTTTTTCTTAAAATTTGTTGAATGCTAAAATCTAGTTATAATTCCTCCCATATATACATTGAATACCACTAAACCACCGCCTAAGTCATATAATGACTAGGCATTATGTTAATATCATAAAGTTAAGAGGGATTATATATGTAATCTTTCTATAGTCTTAAACATAAGTTACAAGATTTCATTTAAAACAATAAATTTAATGTTGAATATAGGGAGATGATAATGGAAAATTTTGAGTCTAATGTTACATATTCATCTCTTCCTTTTTATCTAATGATTTTATTCTATGATGAGGATATCCCTCAAAATAACTAGTATGGAACATTATACATCAATGCATATATTAAAGAGTGGTAAATCTGAGATATCTTAATTGATCTAACTAATAAATTTATTATATGCTTGAAATATCTATTAGTTTCTAGAAAAATAAAGCTAACATCATATGCACATTTGGGGGTTTCTTTAAATATGACAAATGAAATGTTACTTCTTAGATTTTGTCATCGTGTTGCTTGAGTTTGGACCCAAGATATTACAAGTTTTATATAATGTCATCATTTCAACTAATAGTTTGTCTCTTTTAGTTTGAATAACCAATTTATCAATACATTAAATTTGTTCATGAAGGATGAGTTAAATAAAGATAAGAAGAGTTGTATCCAAATCAATAACAAGGTTGAATTTTTTCACTTTGGACAAATATATTCTAACTCCCAAAATGAATCCATATGAAGATGAAAAATTTATTCATGAAACATTTCAAGAGAAACAAGAACCAAAAACAAAAAGAAACCAAGTTTGACACAAAATAGCATCAAGTTAGACATCGCATGTATCAAACCAAGAAAATAAGATTCAAAAGAAAGGAAATATCAAACAAGAATAAAATAAATAAATAAAATAAGAACAACCAAAACAAGCTACATGGAAGAAAAATAAATAAGTTATGGTGAAATGAATATCATTCCACCACAACCACAAGCTAAAAAATAACAATGAGTAAGAAAATAAGTACCTAGAATTACACATGTTGAGCACGTGTTTTCACCAATCAAATGAATATCAATATGAAACAAACATTATTGAGAAAGAAAGAAAATAAAAGAAAAACACAAAACACGGAGAAGATAAATTAGGTGTCAACTTTTGGGATAATGATGACCAAAGTTATAGGTACCCAAGGTGGCACCTAAAAATTAGTTTGTTCATGATTTATGAGTATCACTATAGTATATATTTAAACATACATATATTTTATATTCCATTGTTTTTTTCCTTTTTTAATTTCATGTCTTACCTTCTCTTGAGTTTTCAATTGCATGCCTTAGCCTTTTGATTATGCCTATCTAAATGTACCTTTTTATGACCATTTCAACTTCTACATTTGTTTCACATATTTATCCTCCCCACTGGGGGGCATTGGTTTTTATCTTACCTTCCCTATTTGTCAAACCTTTATTTCTATTCTCCACTTGAGTGTCTACTTGTATCTATCTATCATTTATCCATGTTTGCATTTAGTTTTCCTTCTTATGCTCATGATCCATAACTCTTACATCATATATCATGCCTTTTAAAGTTAATTCCTTAATTTTTCATTATTATAATATGCTTCGTAGAGATTACTTATTGATTTCATGTTGGCATATCATGCTTCCTAGAGCTTACATTTTTCCTACTTTGATACATCATTCTTATTTGAGCCTATAGTTTTGTCTTAAATTGGTGCATATTGCTTCTTATAACTTCATACATTGAGCCTATATTGACATATTTTACTCCCTATTATATTATGCTTCTAGAGATTTGAACCTCGGTCCTACATTGAAATATACAACTTCTAAAAGTCACATTTACTTTGGGGAAGCATCATGCCTTCCCCCATCACACATTGAGATCACTTTACCAGTTCTTTACGTTGATCATATTATGCTTTCATTGCCACATCCTTACACTTGGGAGGCATCACACCTTTTCATTCCTACCTTATGTGATCCTAATGCCACATTTTTAGCATTTATATTAGGGTACATTATTTCTTCCCCTTTTCCATACATAACATGTTCATGGTTACACCTTTCCATTTGGTGGAATTATGTTAAGGTCCCCTCTTTTGATTTTATTTTGGGGCATCATGCTTTCATCCTTTATATATTATTTTTGTATTTCTATATATTGGATGCTTTCCTCCATATAAATTTATACTTATTCATGGAAATTTTCCCCTTATCATGACTTTATGCCTTTTTTTGGGTCCTTGAATGCATTTTCAATTCCATATCATTTTTTCCATTAACACTAGGAAATTACCACCTTACCTAGCTTTGTGTGCTCATGCTCTTGGATCCACATTGGGAGCATATACCTATCCTAGAGTATTTTATACTTACATAAGTGTTTTTATCCATTAAGGGTTGTATAACCATTCTATTGCCTATATTAGGGAAAACCCTACCTTCCTTGATGTTATCTTTGCCTAAGTGATTCATTATTTGTGTTGGAGAAACCAAGATCTAAATACAACAAAAACACCTTCCACTAGTGAAATATAATAAGAATAATATTATTTCTATCATATAAAATGAGAGTGTAAAAATATAATGTGAGCCCTACATATATAGGCAAGGATAAGGAGGTGAGAAGGTAGGAGTGAAACTCTAACTACCCCTCCAAGTGTGCAACACTTGTGATATCACATGAAAAGTTTGTGAGCATGTGTAGAGTGTGCATGCAATAGGTGTCTCAATAGATGAGAAAATGTGTCTCAACCCCGTGAATTGAGACAAAAATATAAATTTCCCTAAGGGAAGACTTAATTAGTATGAATAGGTCAATCTAGAAAAGATGATTAGCTAGCTAGATATGAAATGACCCTATTTACACTAACACCCCACTTAAGTGAATATTAGGGTGTAATGTATGCAAATATTATGAGTCCCAACTACTAGGCCATGTTAGGTATTCATGTACAAATATATCATAAATGGAGTAAAGGAAAAAACTCAATGGGAATAAAACTTCTCTCCAAAAGAGAAATGATACAATAAAAATGTAAAAGTGAAGATGGGAGATAGAAGGACTCATGATGACCCCCCAAGGACTAATTATAACATATAAGTATACAAAATTTCCCCCCTATAGGAGATAAATGAGAGAATATGAAGCCCCCATAATATGATGGATCATGTAGTGTTGAATTATGGTCGAATATTGCATGTGTATGCTCATGTGGAATAGGAACCAAACAAGTGATGTGTGGAATTTCAATGCATGTCGTGTGGCTATAAGATCTAAAGTCCATGTGAAGTATCAATGGAAATAATTTTTGGAAGCTCTCAGTGAAGTCTCTCTAAACTTTTTAGAAGTGCAAGAACTATCATCAAAGAGAGGACATATTACCTCAACATTGTCATCAATATCCTATTGCAAGGAATCTCTAAAAGCCCTCAAGAAAGCAATATTAAATTTTAAAGTATTACAAAGTGATGGTGGTGGAGATGTCAAGCTTTTGCTAAGAACATTAAGATTAAAATGACCAAATTGAGCCTCCAACAAACTCAATGGTAAAGCACTCCAATATCAAATGGAAGGTCCTACATTTGATTCCTAGTTGTTTCATGAAAAGATCAACATATAAGACTTTGTAGTGCTCATCTATATCAACTTGTCTTCCTCCCTTATCAAGTTTATAATGAAGTCATCTAAAGAAGGAATTTTCCACATGGCTCCAAGAGGCCTTTTGGTGGAATAGAAGGTACAGACAAATACAAAGTATTTGGGACTCAATTCAAAAAGTATAGACAGGATTGAGTTAATCCTAATTTTTCTCTATCCCACATTCTTTTAGCTACAACCTTGATGATTTGAACTTAGTGAAGTAATCCTGTAAAGTGTCAAAATTACTTGGAATCAAGCTTATGAGTTAATTTTCTAACTCGTGAGTTCTTAATTCATCAAGCTTCCCAAAAAAAATTTATAAGGCTAGCCAAACATCATTAGGTGTTTTCAAGGCTTCTACATGAAATAGTAGTTCTAGAGATAAATTAAGACAAAATAATATGAAGGCTTGATCATATTTGTTAAACCATTTTTCTCAATCTTTAGCCATATTAGGTTCCTTTTCAGTAATCATAGTTACCCTATACAACCCTTTGTTCTTTAGCATAAGTTGAATATTAAGTTTTTACTCATGATAATTAAAGGGTGTGAAAGGCTTAATGGGTTGATTTGACTCCATGCTTAAGTAGATGTTGGTGTAGAAATTTGATGTGTGGAAAGAAAATGCTTAAGGGAAATGTGGAAGTGCATAGGACACAAATCATGGAAGTGCACAAAGACATAACACAAGTCACCCCTTGATGTGATTATTATTGACCTTAGGCCCCCTAAGAAAGATATACAAGAAAAATTACAAGTTTTTAAAGATTGTATGCTTAAATATTCCATTTATAAGTCACAAAGTTTTTTACAATTTTTAAAAATTTGGAAATCCAAATCTTATTTTTAAATTATATGCAAAATTTTGATAGGAATAAAAATAATTGTGAAATTTTTACAAACAGGGTGAAAGTGATTCCCCATCAAAATTTTCTTACAAACTCTAACTTTAGAGGCTAAAAACTACTAAAAATATCAAAATTTTACAATTTGGATCACATAATAGTGTTCATGATAAAACCAACTTTCTGTCAAATATTTGAATGTGAAAATCCAACTCCCTATTTGCAAGCTATAGTGAAAAGAAAAAATACCCCCTTTGTAAGGACTAAACTATATATCTAAATTGTTAGTTTAAATTTGATAGTTAGATAAAATTAACATCAAATGTTTTGCAAAGGTTCAAAAAAATATGGGAAATTGTATCAAATTTTGATTGGGTCTTTATGCCAAGTGTGACATATGCCAAATAGGTCACAAGAAAACAAATCCACCTATAATGTCTCCACCTCGTAGTCCTTGGTTCTAACTTGGCTGCTATAATGATAAAGCAAGGCTATTGGAGGTCAGAGAGTCGTGCCACAACAATATTTCCATATGGTGTTGAGAGGAAGCCAAGTGGATTGAAACTTAGGCAAGCAAGATGGGACACCGATGTCTCTAAGAATGGTTGCATGCAATAAAAAATTGCATTGAGAAGGAAGATGAGGTTGCAAATGGTCTGCAATAAGAGGTCTTCTATGTAACAAACCTTCTAATGGATATTAGACCAAACCATTCACCAAGCAAGAGGTGTTAAGAGCTATGAAAATCACACAACCCTTGCCTTATAGATAATAATGGGTGGCAAAATCAGATTTCATGCAAAATTATCCCAAGGTGAAGAAAATAGATGCAAACTCTTGGTATAAAGAAAAAAAGCCTTGTATTTTGGTGTGCATAAACCATTGAATGTACTTGTATTTGATGGCACATGGCTATTTGGGTCCTCAAGGATGTGGAGGTTGCTTCAACGTCTTCTCTATAGCATGGCCTCCTTTACCAAAGGTTTGCACTTTCTTCTTCTTTGTGTGTTTTATTATCCATGCAAAGGAAGATTTTGATGTGAGAAAATTACCTCTATGAATCTTTGAACTCATGACATGAAGAGTGAAAATAAAGTAGTTGAAATGATTGCCACGAAAATCTACAAAAATATTTCGACCCCAATTTTTTTTCTCAAAATACCTACAACAAAACCTAATGGTGACCACGAGAGAATACACAAACCCTACAAAAAGCAAACAATTTCAATGACTAGAGGTGGTTTTCCAAAAAATATGCACCAAGAATAAATTTGTGTAAACTTGGAAATTATCTTTGTAAAAACTAAAATTTACCATTTTTTACGAAACAAAAGGTAATTTTTTGTTTCATGGGCCTTTTGAATGCAACAGTGATGTATGTTTGGCTCCACAACACTTTGATGATAATGATAAGTGTTGTAGTCACTTTGATGTGGGAAGGATCATGCATTCATGGTTATGATACCATGTTGGAGAAGCTAATATTTGAATGCAACAAAAACACCTCCCACCAGTGAAACAAAATAAGCACAATAGAATGTCTATCATATAAAATGAGAGTGTGTAAAAATAAAATGAGAGCATTGCATATAGGAAAGGATGAGGAAATGAGAAGGTAGGAGTGAAACTCTAACTACCCATCCAAATGTACAACACTCGTAATCTCACTTGACAAGTGTGTGAGCATGTGTAGAGTGTGCATGCTATAGGTGTCTCAACCACATGAAGTGAGACAAAAATCTAAACATCCCTAAGTGGAGACTTAACTAGTGTAAATAGGTCAATCTAGAAAAGGTGATTAGCTAACTAGATAATTAAGTGACCCTATTTACACTAACAATTTGTGTTTATTGATTTAGATTCTTATACGATTACATGATTAGATCTATATATGATTACATGATTATATACTTATATGCTTACATGATTGTATGTTTACGTGCTTTGATTGCATACTTTTCATGTACTATTTTTCTCTCTTCTAAAAATTCCTTGTATCCTATGGATACAACCAATTGTTGGGGTTAAAGGGAATATCTTGTAAATTTTCCTATATTTAGATATGCAAACAAATATAGGCGCTTATAGAGACCCATCATATGGAAAACTTATACACATAAGGAAAACATAAATGATCATATCTTTGTAGGGTCCATTACTTTATTTGGATCCCATTGAAATATTCCTGGAGTACTTGAATGCCCTCTTTACATTCATATTTGTGATTGCTACATACTTTGAGATATGTGATCATTTTAGGATTCACATACATCTCAAATGATCATAAAATATAATGGTGAAATTTGCATACCATATTATTTCCCTTTAATTTTTGTGCTAATTTTGAGGCAATATATAGGTACATATACATAGGTACAAATGACACAATCTTGTGTGAATTTGGGCTCATTCCCCTAGCCTTTTTATCCACACACAAATCTCTCTCTCTCTCCCTACCTCCCTCCCTCTCTCATACATTCAACTTATCCACCTACTTATCACACCTATCTATGCATCTACCTCCATTTAGCCATTTGATATCTAGATTTGATTGCTATCCCATTTTGAGATAAGCTCGTAGTCATGAGGGCAACCTTACAATTTTAAACTTGTCCCTTTCTAATTTAAAATTCAGCATTCAAATTTGGTTGACTAGCCCCCTTCACCCTTTTACCTTTAGTTGACTAAACACGTAATTAACATAATTTGATGTAATGTGCTAGTATATAAAGGCATTCAATAAATTTAGTCTAATTAGCAAGCACAATCAAGTGTGCATATGCCAGTAAATAATTCTAGAGCATTGGAATAATAAATAGTGACACATTTTAACTTGGTATAATAAAAGGTGAAAATGATCTACATTCTTAAGAAATTGATTGTTATTTTTAATACTATTTAATTTCTAGAGGTTGATCTAGGAAAATTTGCCTCCTATTGACTAATAAGCATCCCTTGAGGTATTTTTGAATACCACCAAGGCTCAATATATTTAAAAAGAGTAGAGTAGAAGGCCATACATCAAGTGAAATTACAAAGTATAACACCACTAATTGCTATGATAAGTTTGGAGCTCAAATACAAATACATGACTTCAAATTCATCTTGTATCCACACTTTTCCTTTGACAAATAAATATCTAACTTATAATTCCAAATAGCTCATTGAAATAGGCAATATTTCCTCATCTGACATCAAACAAATTCTGTAACTTCATATAGTTGTTCTTTGCTATTCAATTCTCAACCTAAATACCTTCCATATTTGTATTTACTTTCTCAAAATAGAAAAATATCCACTTACCAAATCTCCAACATATTAGTTAACCTAAATTGGTTGTTCTTAATTAATTGTATTTATTTATGCTTAAGTTTATTTTTGGCTAAAACTATGTGAGCTAGAAGCATTCTTAAAGAAGCGTTAATACTAAAAATCTCTACTCAGTTTCAATTAGAAATAATATTTAACACAATAATAAATTATAAAAATATCATCTTGAAATATAGGGAAATAGGATAGCTTGCCTGCACGCGCTCCTTTTTTCAAATTTTTAAGCTTCTACGTATCCTAATGAATCGGCCTGGCAGGGGTCCCATCAGGGCTCCCCCACCCATGCACTCTGCTCCTTCCCAGAATGTCACTTCCTTGCTTTTTCCTTCCGGGGGGACTAAAAGTACACCTGGTACTTCACATGTTCATTGTCCTAGGGGTTTGAACATGTATTCCTCTTCTCCTGGGGGTAAGGACACTATGTTAGCTGGTGAGAACACTATATCCTATGTGGAAAAGCTTGTTGGTGGAAAGGTTTTGATAAAGGAACCCCAAGATTCTTTGTTTGCTTTCTGCACTGTAGAGGGGGATGAAGTGGATGTCCCAAATGTAATCTTGAATAATGCAATGGAAGGTCTGAATTTGGCTTTGGTTGGAAACTTCTTTGTTGGTTGTCCTAATATTGACTAGGTACTTAAGTGGGCCACTAACACTTGGAATCTCAAAGGCAGTGTCTCCTTAAGTGCTATGCCTAAAGGTCTAATTTTATTTACCTTTTTTATCCCTGAGGATATGATTAGGGTTCTCACAAAAGGCCCTTGGGCTTTCGATGGAATATTTAATAATATTTTGTCCTTGTGTAAGTGGAAACCAAGATTTGATGCCTCTATAGACCTGGGTAAAGTTTCCCCTACTTGGGTTAGGCTCCCTAGTTTTCCTTTGGGAATTTGGCACCAAAATATCTTTAAAGGTATTGTTGATTCATTTGGGACCCTGGTTACAGTGGATAAAGTAGCCCTTCTCAAGTCTCGATTGGTTTATGCTAGAATGTGTGTGAATGTTATTGTTAACATAGTTCTCCCCACCTCTGTGACCTTAAAATCAAGATTTGGAAGATGGGTTCAACCATTGGAATACGAAAAAGCTATGGTTATTTTCCAAGGGTGTAATAAGTATGGTCATTTACAAGATGTTTGTAAAAAAGTTCCTCTTGAACCTAAAAATCCTCAACCTAGAGTCCTATAGAGCTCTCCCTTGAAAATGTGCCTCCAATGAACCTAATAAAGGAGATTGCTACACCAATTCCTAACTTGGCATTATTGCTTTCTAATAAGGTGATGGCGCCTTCTCAAATGTTGAAAGAGGTGGAGGGTCAGACCCTAAATGAGGGTGTTCCTACAGACAATGTTGAAATGGCTCTCTTTGAGGGGGCTATTGTTGGGATTAACTCCCTGCCTTCCTTAGAGAAATATATTGAACCAAAAAATGGTAATGAAAAGGTGGATAACCTAAAAAAATTATCACATGGAATGGAGAGAGGTGTTTCTAAAATTCAGGGACAACAAAGTGAACCCCTTGAGGATGGTGAGATTTAAATTCAGATGGAAAATTTATTGAATCCCTCTCCTAAGCTCCCTATGATAGACTTGGATTTGGTGGATGAACATACGCTAGAAGATAAGCATGAGAAGGAGGGTAAAGATGGAATCAAGAAAAGCTTGATGAATTCTGGTTCCCCCTCATAAAGAGGGTGTTGTAGATGAGGAATGGATAAATACAAAATCAAGGAAAAAGAAGAAACTAGATGTAGGAGGAAATACCAAAGTGGGTAGACCACTATTAAAAGAGTTGAGGATCAAAGAAACAGCAAGAGATGTGGTGGTTGGTGATGAGCCAAGTTTTTGGCACATTTAGATCATGCTTTTACAAACACTTTTTTGCTTTTCATTATGCTAAGACAAACATTTAGTGTTGATTATGGGACAAGACATAGACTTTTTATGCTTAATATAATAAGTATATTATGATAAGTCTTTCCATGATTATTACCTTAAAATTTTTTAATAGTTTGATGAATGCCTTATGACTTTGTGTGATGAAAAACCCTTCCTGCAGCCTCTACTGTTGAACTTCCTGGAGCCATGTCTAAAATAATGTTTGCCTTAGATTAATGCTTAATGAATGTATAAATGAAGTGATGGATCATCTTAAAGGTTGAATGTGTTGAGCTAACTTTCTGCCACAGGAATAGTTGTTAAGATATTTTGCAGGTACCGCGTTTGAGGAAGAAATTCAATTTCCACTTAAAGGCTAAAGACTGGTTCAGGAGCAAAGAATAAGAAGGCAGCTTCAAGTCATCCGCCATGCAGGGAGAGTGTTTTAGAAATCTAGCCCCAGGCGTTTTGATGGCACATGAATCTAGGATAGTGGCACTTTAAAACTTCAAAACTGATTTGACTCAATTCTTCCTTTATCATCCACCTCTTCACTTAGTTAGTTATGATGTAATAAAGACTTCCCATTTTATGAGGGATGGGTTGGTTAGTCGTTAGATTCAGTTTTCAATAAATAGCTCATTCTCCTTCAGAGAAAGGGCTGGAAGATTGTTCTAATACATTTCAGTTTTTAGAAATACAGTTGAAGATTGTGAGCTATGTACTTGTCTATCTTGAATCAATAAAGTGTTTATGAGGTTTACAGTCTAATCTATTGTTTACCTTTGGCACTACCTAAGGGGGCCCACTTAGGGAGTTGTCCATCTTTTCATTCTGCAATTTAGATAGTTGCACTTCCTTTCATAGAGGTTAATGTGACTGTTCCTATAGCTGGCAGAAACACAGAGCTATCAACTATTCCTGCAGCCACTAGATGCATACTAGTTTTGTCTTTCAGTTTTCATTTCCAAGCAAGTTTATCCAGTAAAGTTGTTTCCATTAATTCAAATTCCAGTATAAGCATTTTTAGGAAGTTATGCATGTCTGAGAGAGGTAATTAGTGCATATATTGTGCCGACCCATTTCAAGTTTACGTCCCTGGGTTGATGATTAAATGAGGTTCTTTAGCAGGTTATGACTGTCGGTTGTGATGTTTAATCCTTGAGTAAGGAATTCATGTTCCTAGTTATTAAGTTGATTAAAGGACACTACATTTTTGGCATCGTTGCCGAGGATGGTGTCAAACTAAAGACCTATTGCAGGCATGCTAATAAAGAGTTAAATTTCATTCCCAGTAGTTAGTTTAAAATTTTGCATTCCAGCATTTTCATAGTTAGTTTACTTTTTGTTGTATGTGTAGAAGAATAGACCAATTTGGAAGATTCCTTCCTGGAAGAATAGATATTGAAGAGATTGAACCAGACCTTTTCCAGGAAGACCCATATCTAGATGTTGGCCAAGACTTAGTTACCTCATCTTCTTCCTCAGAGCTAAGCTTAAACTTGTTTGATGAGCCAGATGACCTTAACCCACTTGTTCAGCATCTGAATAATCTGCAAACCTCTAATAACCAGGACCCATCAAATAATCCGCTTGCTCTTGTAGTTCATCAGCCAGGAGCTAATCCAAGGATGGCAACTCCTACTTTTCCATTTCCAATTCCTGACCTGCATGACAATAATAACCTCAAGAACATCCCTACCTCATTACTTCCAAAGTTCTATGGACTTATTACTGAGGATCCTCATACCTTCTTGTTTGAATTTGACATCCTTTGTAGGAGCTATGACTACACAACCTCAGCACACAAGCTGAAGTTGTTTCCCTCCACTCTAAAAGAGTCAGCCTTGATATGGATCATGGGATTGGGGAGCAATGTAGCAACCACTTGGGAAGTAATGAAGGATCTATTCTTGAGCAAATATAAAGAATATTGTAGAGGGAATGATATGAGAGGAGATGATATCTTCAAGATGTCACAAAAGGAGGATGAAACCTTAGAGGATTATGTGTCAAGGTTTTTGTTCAATGTACAGAAGAATACTCAGCATGAGTTGAATGAGGAATCTCAAAAAATTCTCTTCCCAAGAGGATTTAATGATACTTTCATGGAGGCCCTTGACCTCATGGCAAGAGATGTCACCCAAAGTGATTGGGATGATATCAAGCAAATTTGTCTCAACTACTCCAGAGCAGCTATGAAGAAAGGCAGAGGGTTTAGACCTTTTATTGCAAAAGGAAATGGCTCTGGAGTCTCCAAGGGGGAGATTTCTAATCTCTTGTCCGACTTCAAGCAAGATATCATCAACGATGTAGCTACTCAACTGGACACTATGTAAGCTCGAAGGAAGAAAGAGGAAGCTGAGGCAATGCTAGTTGAATACTGCCCTCACTGCAGACAAAGAAAGGAGGACTGCGGATGCAAAGCAGTGGCCAATCTGGAGGTGCAACATCTTCCCACTGAGTTCAAAACCATAGAAGGAGAGGAAGAAGTGTTCTTTGTTGCTCAGCGCAGGCCATGGGCCCCAAGACAAGGTATACCTTAGGACCCTTTGCAAAATTTTGGTTCATATAGTAATTAATGGCAGAACCACTACCCTCCAAACTATGGGCCATACTCCCAACCTCAATGGAATAATCCTTGGCCAAATGCTCAGCAAAAACGATGGCAACCTCCTCAAGGGAATCGGTAGTCACCACAGCAAAATCAGTGGTAGCCTCCTCAAGGGAATTGGAAGCAATCTAACCAATGGAGGGGAGGCCAACAATGGTCAAATCCACCCACTAGTTTCTTGCAACAACCCCAGTAGTAGTCAATTATGCCACCTCCTACAGCTAATCAAAGCCAAAATCCTAAGCCAACCCAATTGCCTGCTCAAGCAGCACCCAATCCAAATAACTAGCCTCAGCAGTAGCAGCAGCAAGTTTATTTTACTGATCATAATCATCAGCCTTCCTATGCTCTTAACCTGAATAATATCAACTTACGTTTAGGAACAGTGTTACCCACACCATCTCCTCCCATAATCTCACAATTTCCATTTGAGGAGAATAAGCAAGAAGATAACAATGACCTAGCTCAACCCACTCAACTAATGCAGAATCCATCATTGCCTAAGGTATCCAATAAACCCTCACCTCCTTTCCCACAAAGGTTGGAAGGTGAAGTTGTGAAAAAGCAAGAAGAGCCTACCTTTGACATCCTTGATCAACTAAAGCACATATGTGTGAAAATTCCCTTGTTCCAAGCAATCAAAGAAGTACCTATCTATAGAAAAGCTATCAAGGAGGCATGTTTGAAGAAACCGGGGAGGAAAAAGAAAGACCCTCAAACTGTCCATGTTTTAGGTCAAATCTCCGACTTAATGCTAGGGAAACTTACCATCCCAAAATATTCAGACCCTGGCAGTCCTGTTGTGGAGATCAATATTAATGGGGTGCAAATTAAGAATGTTTTAGTAGATTTGGGTGCAACTATCAATGTCATGACCAAGGACCTTGTGGTAAAACTTAGTATTTCAGACCTAAGGGCTACACCTACAATGCTGCAGCTCACTGATAGCTCAACTGTCAAACCTGATGGGGTAGTAGAAGACCTAGTAGTCACCTTGGATTCTTGGGAGTATCCTGATAACTTTATGATTTTGTCTCCAAAAGCATTATTAGGGGGATATACTGTTATACTAGGAAGGCCTTGGCTAGCCACTGTTGATTCTTACATTGGATGTAGGTCAGGTAACATGACAATTTTTGATGGGTATAATACAAAGAAGCTTACCCTTTATTCTCCAGCCCAGCCTCAACTGGAGTCTGGACAAGCTGTTTGGCCAGATTTGGGAGAAGATGACGAAGTGAACTTTGTGGCTAATTTAATGATAATTACAAGAGAGCCTTTCATTGCACAAGCAGCAGAGGAAGAGATATTGTCTAATGTCCTACTGAATAATTATGGTATTGAATACCCTCTTAGTGAAAAAAATCCATGCTCCTTGCAAACCATTCTTCCTCCACCCACCTCAGCTCATTATCCTACAACAACTGACTTCTTGCACACCTTATTTCCCCATGAGGTAGAAATGCCTTTCCTACCTGAAGTGTCTATGGTTGAATTAACCTCACAGGTGGAGGTAGCTGCAGGAAAAACATTGAATATCAACAATAACCTTACCAGTGAGCAACAAGAATCTATTGTCAAAATGCTTACTAGTCATAAGTCAACTTTTACTTGGGAATATGGTGATATGAAGGGCTTAGACCCAAAACTATGTACACACTGCATATTCATCAACAGTGAGTTTAGACCTGTCAGACAGCCCCAAAGAAGAATCAATCCAGCCTTGAGAGAAATTGTTAAAGAAGAGTTGCAGAAGATGTTGAATGTTGGCTTTATCTACCCAATCTTGGATAGCCAATGGGTCTCCCCACTGGTTATCATTCCTAAGAAAGGAAGAAAATGGAGAGTGTGTGTGGATTACAGAGAGTTCAACTCGACCATAAAAAAATATTACTTTCCTCTTCCCTTCATTGATCAAGTTCTGGATAATTTATCCGGGAAAAAGTACTTCTCTTTTCTTAGATGGTTTCAGTGGATACAATCAAATCAAGATTGCTCCAAAGGACCAGAAAAAGACTACTTTTACATGCCCCTAGGGAACATTTTCCTACTCCATCTTGCCTTTTGGTCTTTGTAATGCACCTGCAACCTTCCAAAGAGTTGTTATTAGTATGTTCTCATATATCTCTTATGATTGTATGGAAATATACATGGATGACTCTATTGTGTATGGTGCAACATTTGAGGAAGCTCAGACCAACTTGAAAAAGGTATTACAGAGATGTGAAGATCGTAACCTATCACTAAATAGTTAGAAGTGTTTCATGATGATGCAAGAGGGAATAGTGCTTAGTCACTATATTTCTGCTGCAGTAATACAGGTTGATCCTTCTAAGATTGAAGTCATCTCTAATCTACCCTTTCCTACCAAGAAAAAGGAACTAAGAAGCTTTTTGGGACATGTTGGATATTACCGAAGATTCATTAAGTATTTCAGTCAAACAACAGGGCCCCTATACAGCTTATTAAAGAAAGATGCAGAGTTTTCCTAGACAGCAGAATGTGAAAAAACATTCCTTAATCTGAAAATTTCCCTTACCCAAGCACCTATTTTGAAGGGACCTGATTGGTCACTTTCATTCCATATTCATACAGATGCATCAGATTATGCTATTGGTGTTGTCCTAGGACAAAAAGGTGGTTCAACTGAGCATGCACTCTACTATATCAGCAAAAACTTGCAAGGAGCTGAACTCAACTACACTGTTACACAAAAAGAAATGCTAGCAATCATCTATGCCCTCAACAAATTCAGGCATTATGTTACAGGATATCAGATATTTGTCCATACTAATCATGCAACAATCAGGTATCTAATGAACAAGAGCTCCATTATAGAGAGACTGGCAAGGTGGTTGTTGCTGATACAGGAATTTGATATTACAATTGTGGACAAGCCAAGTAAAGCCAATGTGGTTACTGATTTCCTATCTAGAATTCAAAGCCAAGATGAATCTGCGCTTATTGAGGATTTCTTTCCTGATGAGCATCTGTTTGTAATCAAATTCATTCACCCATGGTATCCAGATATAGCAAATTATCTAGTTGTAGGAAGAACTCCTCCTCAATTCTCCCATAAAGAAAAGAGATTGTTGGTAGAGAAAAGTTTTAACTTCTCTTGGATTGCAGATTGCATGTTTTATACAAGGCCAGATCATGTAATGAGGAGATGTGTAAGAGAGGACACTCATGACATACTGCATGCAAGCCATGATGAGCCTTGCGGAGGACATTTTGTTGCTAAGAGGACAACAATGAAAATTTTAAATACTGGCTATTATTGGCCAACATTACATACGGATGTAGCCAAATATACTAGGAGATGTGACAAATGCCAAAGGATGGGAAGATTGACCCGATCAGATGAAATGCCTCTATTTCCACAAGTTATTATTACACCCTTTGACAAATGGGGATTGGAATTTGTAGGACCAATTGATCCACCTTCAAATGGTAAGTCTTACATCCTTGTATGTACAAATTATGTAACAAAATGGGTAGAAGCTAGACCTATGAAGCATGATAGGGATAATAAGATTTGGTGTTCCTAAGGAAATAGTGACAGATCAGGGAGCACAGTTTACCTCTACTCTGATTACAGCCCTAGTCAATGAATATAACATAAGACACACAAAATCAACTCCTTATCATCCACAGGCTAATGGCCAAGTAGAGATCACCAATAGGGACATAGAGGCAATTTTGACAAAAACTGTAGATTTGCATAAAAAGAACTGGGCTGCAAGGTTACCAGAGGCTATATGGGCCTATCGAACTACATGGAAGACTACTATAGGATATACACCTTTTGAAATGGTGTATGGTAAAAAAGTCGTGATGTCAATAGAGTTTGAACATAAGACTCTCAGAATAGCATTGGAAATGTACATGGACTTAACAACTGCACAAAAGGAAAGAGTCATGCAGCTCAATGCCTTGGATGAGCTCAGAAAGAATGCCCTACAGCATACTGAGATGATACAAAACCAGCGAATAAGGTGGCATGATAAATATATCAAGGAGAAGAAATTCAAAGTAGGAGATTGGGCTCTGCTTTATGACTCAAGGTATAAGGATAGTCAAGGGAAATTGCAAACCAGATGGTTAGGTCCATATGAAATAGAAGAGGTATTCAACAATGGTGTTGTACAATTGAGGACCATTGATGAGGTCAGGTTTAAGTTATTATTCAATGGGCATCACCTAAAGCTCTATTTCCAGCCCATTGATAGGAAAGAATTTTTGAAATAGTTCAACTTTGAGTAGGAAACCATTGATCCTGTAGTCAAAGGAATTGAGTCCTAGCTCAATTCCCTAGGCCATGCATGAAAGTGCATAAAAATATCATAATAAAGGGGTTATCCACAAAGATCCCCACTCCATTCAATCATTCCATCAGCCATTCGTACTCATTCTCTTTCTGCCACCTCATCCACTTGTCATTCACTGTACCATCCTTGTTTCTCAAAGATCACAATTTTCAATGAAGAAGTGAAGTCACATCAGGTAATCATGGCAGATAGTTCCAGGTAAGCTCCACTTCACTTAAAGATTGATTAGTTGTTTCATTCATTACATTTGATTAGGTATTAATTAATGCAAACTAATTTCCTATACGGCTGCAATTTCCTTTGGTCTTTCCACACGACTGAGCACGTTTTTCTATTTCATAACTTTGAGCCACGTCATCGTTTCCACTACCACTAGGCCTTGTCACATCAACTGTTACTATCTTTTTGGCCTAAGCCTCAAATTTTTGAAAAAAGTCCACAATTAATGAACAACACACCATTACTTCCTGCAATAATTCCCAAGAATGTCTTTCGCTCCTCCATGACTACTCTTTTCTTTCCATCTGCAACATAAGTTAGGATGTTCGAATTTATTTTCCTATTTTCTTGCATCTTTTGAAGAGAGGTTCAAAAGTCTTGGTTGAGGGGAGACAGAGTGTAGTAAAGTTGGTTTGCAGGAAGTCACATTGGTTGTGTAATTTGAAGATTCTTTCTTGAAGCATTGAGTTGTAGAGAAGAGACATAGTAAAATGGGAGGTCAGCCAATTCGGCATGAACCGACATATCATAATGTCCTGTTGCAGGATGTACAACATGTGTTGTCGTTTAGACAATATGGGTGGGTAAATTATTTCCTGAAGCTCAAAAAAATTGATGTGAGCATTGCAGAAGAGTTCATGAAGACATTCCATGAAGGAAAAGCAAAAGTTAGGGGAATAGCAATAAATGCATCTATAGATAGAATTGCAAAAATAACAGGGTTGCCTCAGGCCAGTGAGCTATTTCCTAAAGGAAGGGATGCACGAAGTGCTAGGGTAGAGTTTATTCGGTCGAATGATCCTCCTTTACGAGTAGATAAGCAAGGAACACAAAGGATGAGTTTGTCGCAGGACTGGGTATCACGAGCAGGTTATATAATCAAATATATAACATGTGAAGGTCGGTTTTCAATCTTGCATTCCCATCATTTTAAAATTTTATCTCATTTACACCATGGCCTGTTAATGAATATTCTTGATTTCCTATATAATTTTCTATCTAATAGTGTTGCTAAGTTCAAAAAGGGTAGGATTAACTCTATTTCCCACTATTGCCTTATTAAGTTGCTTGTTGAAAAATCTGTTAAAGATGTATCAGGAATGACTTGGGAAGAATTTGTTGTTAATTTTAACCCTAGGATTCGAAATATTGGACCTAGAGGGCAACCTCTCACCTTCAAACAATGTGCCTCCTAGTCCATAGGTCAATCCTCTGCTGCCGCATCTCATATTCAAGAATCATCTAATTCACAGGATGAAGTTCCTCTTTCTGGGAAAGTTTTCAAACAACCAGCACAAACCCCTGTCAATGACCCTGAACCTTCCTCCAAATATAACAAAGGGAAGTCACCCATGGTGGCAACTCCTAAATCTGTCAAAAGGAAGCAAACAGGAGAATCCCTTGTTCCTATAGCCAAACCCTCAAAGAAGCATAAAACAATTTCCACTCCCTTGAGAAGAAGCTCTAGACTCCAGAATCAGGCAGCTCGCCAATCACTCGATGCTTCTCTAGCCACACCACCAACCTCAGACCCTTCCAGTCCTATACTCGAGAAGGAAGAGCCCATTGTTGAGGAAAATGAGAGTACTCCTGAAGGAGCTGGCCTGGATAAACTAGCAACCATTGCGGAACGGATACAAGAAGGGATGGCAGAACATTTGCAAGAAGAAGTGGGATGTGTTGAGTTGGAGGAAGTAATAATTGTGATTCCATCAGACGAAGAAGGTGAAATAATTTCTATGACTAATGAAATGCCTCTTTTTCAGGAAGAACAAGAAGATTGGCAACAAAATGATAATTTAGAACAAGAAAACTCTGGACAGTCAAATGATATAAAGATAATTGAAGAAGCAGAATAGGAAACTGTGGGTATTCCTGAAGAAATCCAGAAGTCACCTGCAACAAATTATAATCATAGGCCTTCGCTCCATGTCACAAATTTTTCCACAGGAATGACATGTTTTGCAGAACTCCAGCATCAACAGACTACTTCTGAGCTTGAAATTGAGAGATTACAGAGGATAATCCAGAACAAGAATCTAGAAATTGCTAATTTAACCGACACTCTCAACCAGGTAGTCAAACTTGTTCCACAGCTGATGCAATGTTGAGCACCCTCACCTATCTATGCAATGTACTTCAAGGAGTTGTATCTAAACTTCCAATTGATCACAATCTGAAAAGGTAAAAACCCTTCCTTAGATATATAGAGATTCACCTCAGCACATTAGGAACCTCCTGTGTGAATTTTATTTGCAAAGTTTGGTTGTCCCCCAGGATAAGGAATGGAACCCCATATTCTATGTTGGTGATATTCACATTGGCACTCTGATCTCCTGGATCACAAATGAGATAAGCAGGGGGAGCAATTTGATAGCCACAAGCATGATGAGGTCAATATGCCATTATCTATGAGAAATGAATCTAAGAATGGGATGGGTATTTACTCTGATTGGAAGAAGTTGTGGAGAGATGAAAGAGCTAGGCCACTAATTGAGCCTTTGAGATAGGAGGTATTTTCTCAATATTCTCAGATTATAAACAATGATCTTAATGCTACAACCTAGCACATTCAAACAAGATGGGAACATCTACCATTTGAGTTAAAAAGGGCAGAACCACACACTCCCAACACCCTGTATGTAGCCACCAAGAGGGCAGAAAAATACATGAGGAATGTCAGGACAAAAAGGGAGAATTGGTTGACCTTATTCATGCAACCACCTATTCTCCTATGACCATTACTGGCCATGCAGGGGGACAACAACACTTATAATAGGAGCTCTGAGGATAGCAGATGGCAGAGGCTGGAGGCAATGTGAGCTCACCTCTGGAGTTTCCAGCATGGAGAATGTGGACAGCAGCAGAATGTTGATCTGAGAGAATTTGCTCGAAGAAATAATGCTAGACTTTTGAAGGGCCCAGCAAGTAGTTAGTTGAGGGGAATGATGAGCCAAGTTTTTGGCACATTTAGATCATGCTCTTACAAACACTTTTATGCTTTTCATTATGCTAAGACAAACATTTAGTATTGATTATGGGACAAGACATAGACTTTTTATGCTTAATATAATAAGTATATTATGATAAGTCTTTCCATGATTATTACCTTGAAATATTTTATTAGTTTGATGAATGCCTTATGACTTTGTGTGATGACAAACCCTTCCTGCAGCCTCTACTGTTGAACTTCCTGCAGCCATGTCTGAAATAATGTTTGTCTTAGATTAATGCTTAATGAATGTATAAATGAATGATGGATCATCTTAAAGGTTGAATGTGTTGAGCTAACTTTCTGCAACAAGAATAGTTGTTAAGATATTTTGCAGGTACCACGTTTGAGGAAGAAATTCAATTTCCACTTAAAGGCTGAAGACTAATTCAGTGAAGATTGGTTCAGCAGCAAAGAATAAGGAGGCAGCTTCAAGTCATCCGCCATGCAGGGAGAGTGTTCCAGAAATCTAGCCCCAGGCGTCTTGATGGCGCATGAATCTAGGATGGTGGCACTTTAAAACTTCAAAACTGATTTGACCCAGTTCTTCCTTTTTCATCCACCTCTTCACTTAGTTAGTTATGATGTAATAAAGACTTCCCATTTTATGAGGGAAGGTTTGGTTAGTCGTTAGATTTAGTTTTCAATAAATAGCCCATTCTCCTTCAGAGAAAGGGCTGGAAGATTGTTGTTGTAATACATTTCAGTTTTTAGAAATACAGTTGAAGATTGTAAGCTATGTACTTGTCTATCTTGAATCAATAAAGTGTTTATGAAGTTTATAGTCTAACCTGTTGTTTACCTTTGGCACTACCCAAGGGGGCCCACTTAGGGAGTTGTCCATATTTTCATTCTGCAATTTAGAATAGCTGCACTTCCTTTCATAAAGGTTAATGTGACTGTTCCTGCAGCTACACAGAGCTATCAACTATTCCTGCAGCCACTAGATGCAGAATAGTTTTGTCTTTCAGTTTTCATTTCCAAGCAATTTTATCTAGTAAAGTTGTTTCTAGTAATTCAAATTCCAGTATAAGCATCTTTAGGAAGTTATGCATGTCTGAGAGAGGTAATTAGTGCATATATTGTGCCGACCCATTTCAAGTTTACGTCCCTTGGTTGATGATTAAATGAGGTTCTTTAGTAGGTTATGACTGTTGGTTGTGATGTTTAATCCCTGAGTAAGGAAATCATGTTCCTAGTTATTAAGCTGATTAAAGGACACTACAGTTGGTAAGCAAAGAACTCTTGACTCCCTGGCTAGGAGTAAATCTAGAAAGAAGGCGAGATCTTCTCCCACTCTTTGCAGTATCAAGGTGATACTACTTTTCCTTTTTTGATTTGATGTGTTTGTTGTCTTGGAATGTGAGGGGACTTAATGGACCCTATAATTAGCATTTGTTAAAAGCCTGTTTGGCTTATGTGAAACCGAATGTCCTCCTAATTCAAGAAACTAAAATGAAAAGAGAAAATTTTGAGGTGATAAAGTGGCTTTTGCCTTGTGCTAGTTTTGAAGTTAGTGATGCTAAGGGGGCCTTAGGGGGATTGCGACTTGTTGGAACCCTTCTAGGCTTGCTGGAAGGTTAAATTTCTACAATAAGAACTGTCTCATAGTTTCTATGGAAGATAATATAACCTCGATCAAGTAGAATATGGTCAATATTTATGGTCCTAACTCAAGATTGTATAGGCTTGATCTATGGAACATGTTGGAGGGTATCATTATTAATAGAAAGGAAGAGTTTTGGATGCTCAATGGAGATTTTAATTCCCCTTTGTGTCCCTCAGAAAAGAGTGGAGGTCTTACTAATGTCTCAAATAGCATGATGGACTTATCAAGTTTTCTTAACTCGACGGGGTTAATGGACATTCATTTGAATGGATCTCTTTTTACTTGGGCCGATAGGAGACAGGGTAGTCATATAATCCAAGTTAAGTTGGATAGGTTTCTTGTTTCCTCCAATTGGAATATTTTTCAAAACCTCACCCTTACTACTTTCCCTAGAACAATTTCTAATCATAGTGCTCTCCTTCTAGAGTGGGATGATAAAATGGTTAAAGGACCCTTTCCTTTCAGATATGAAATAATGGAAAGGGTTAAAGGAACCTTTCCTTTCAAATGATAAAATGGTTAAAGGACCCTTTCCTTTCAGATATAAAATAATGTGGTCTCTTCATCCAGACTTCAAATCCCTGGTTGAAGAGTGGTGGAAAGCTCCTTGTGATGGTACTCCCATGTATAGATTAGTGCAAAAGCTGAAAATGGTCAAAGAGAAGGTTAAGGGGTGGAATAAGTATTCGTTTGGGAACATTTTTACCACCAAAAAATATTTAAGCTTAAAAGTAAAGGAGATTCAAGATCTGATGAAGTTGGGAATTATGGATGAAGAGACCTATAACCAAGAAAGGGATCTTAGATCTCAATGGTATAAAATACCATAAAAATAAAGAAATATTTTGGAAATAGAAATCAAGAATCCAATGGTTGAGGGAAGCGGATAGAAATACAAAGATTTTCTACCAATCTACCTTAAAACAAAGAGGAAGAAACAAGATTAGATTTTTAGTTATTTCTAATGGGACAAGACTTGATAGAGAGGAGGACATTGCTAAGGAGGTTGTTTCCTTTTTTTCAAACTTTCTTGAATTGCCAATGGTTGATAATTTTGAGTTGGATAACTTCCTACAGGTGATTCCTAATGTTATCACAGATCAGGATTTAAAAGAAATGTCTAAAGTTGTTTCGATGAGTGAAGTTAAATAGGTTATTTTCTCTTTTGGTGCTTTTAAAGTGTCAGGGTTGGATGGCTTCCCTCCAAGTTTTTTCCAGGTCTATTGGGACACTATCTCTTCTGACCTATTCAATGCGGTCAAGGATTTCTTCAGATCAGAAAGACTTTTAAATCAGATAAACACCACTTTTATTGCACTTATCCCTAAGACTAACGAAGTTGCTTCTATGAATGACTATAGACCTATAATTTTGTGCAACACCACCTATAAGATCTGCTCTAAGATTATGGTTAATAGATTGAAATTGGTCTTGAATAAAATGAATGTTGTTAATTAAAAAGGGTTTGTTCAGGGAAGACAAATATTGGATACAGCTATTTACACTCATGAGGTGTTACATTCTATGGATCACAACAAAAAATAGGGTATGGCTTTTAAACTAGATATTTCTAAAGCTTATGATCGCATCTCTTGGAATTTCTTATTTGTTGTTCTTGAAAATTTTGGTTTTAAAGGTAAATTTTTCAACTTAATTAGGTCATATGCCACTACTCCTAAGTATTATGTTTTGATTAATGGGGTTCCTAAAGGATTCTTCTCTTTTGGTTGTGGCCTGAGACAAGGGGACCCATTGTTGACTTATTTGTTTGTCATTGTTGTTGAAGCTTTGGGCCACAATATCCAAAAACAACTTGCAAATTAAGCTTTCAAAGGTTTTTGTGTTGTTTCATCCCTTCCCTCTACTTCACATCAACAATTTGTTGATGACACTATCCACTTGGGGGAGGCCTCTATTTTGAAAGCGAAACAATGGAAAGTGATACTTGATAAATATGCTAAGGTTTCTGGCCAATTTATCAATTACCAAAAGAGTAAAATCTATTTTTTCAATACCACCCAGATTGTTAAGGACAAAGTAATAAATATTTTAGGTTGCTAGGAGGTTGATTTGCCTGCTACCTATTTGGGTTTACCATTAATCTCAAGAAAACCCAATAGTAACTATTGGAATTATATTATGGAAAAGATTTAGAAGAAGTTGGTTGGGAGGAAAGGAAAATTGCTAAGTTTTGCTAGGAAGGTTCAGCTCTTAAAAGCTTCTTTACAAAACATATTTCTCTATTATCTCTCTTTTCAACATTCATGCCTATTAACCTGAGAAAATTGAAATGATTTTGTTACTAAAAATTTCACCTCAACTCATTTTGGAAGAGTTGGAACAATTGACTACTTTTAAGGTGAAAGGTACTACGTAAATTTTTGCTAATTATTATCATTTGCATATGAAGTTTTCAGATGAATTTTAGTTCTTATTGTGTAATATTTAACAATAGAAAAAAGATTACAAAAGTTGCATGATTATTTTGTATTTCATTCATTTTCAAATGCAAATATATACAACATTGTCTTATTCATCGAAGATCAAAAAAGTGCTAAAAAGTCCCACACAAGCGGTGGGAATGACTAAATTGAATTGATACAAGACAAAGAGCAAGTTATATATATGAAGATTAAATAAAGGAAAAACACATAAAGAGAATTCATATCTTTCATTGTCTTGTAATGTTGGCATTGATCCTCCTATCTTCAGCTTGGTTTTCTTATCTTCAGCTCCTCGCGTACCCAGTCTTCAGATACACCTGTAGTTGATTGAAAGATTTGTTAGAGCTCAAGATATAAAAACTCATCATAATTTTTTATCAATAGACATAGAACCTACAACTATGATGCATCAATTCAATTCAGCCATTATCAAATATATGTAGATATCCAAAGAAAATCCTCAGGATATGTATTATTTTTATCTAACATGTTTATTCACTGTGCAAGTACAGGTACATGTTTCATTGTTGGTTCATCATGTTCAAAATTTTAGTATGTGGAGGAAAATGGGCTCCCACAAGGGTTGAGCCCAACATATTGCATCCTCTCATTTACAAGAGAGGAGTAAAGGTAGTACAATTTTCACATGTCAATGGATAAAGGATGTATGCTTGATAGCATACAATTACCCAAGCAGTGCAAGTGTACATCAATGTTAGAAAAGTGAATCAACAGTGAAGATTCATAATAATAGGCGGTCTTGTATCAATTAACAAGACTACTCGGGTAACTATATGTTACCAAGGAGATACTCTCTCAGTATGCCAATGACATGGGAAGAGTAGACATGAAAATCACATATTCATGGAGGTCATAAGCCACCAAAATTCATATCACAGTTATGTGTCAAGCATGTTCATGACAAAGGACATCAATGATCAATGTAAGTTACTAAGGGCAACACTAAGAGAAATTTTATCACAATATAAATGTATTTTATTCTTGAAAGTATGCACAGTCAAGTGACTCTCAACTAGATAAAGGAACAGTCCTTCGAAGGGTTTCTCAGTCATAATAGAAGGTGCATCAAGGTTCTTGTATAGATGTAATTGTAGTGCTATTCTTGTTTTTATCATAGATGTTTCATATACACAGAGAACATAAATATGGAGAAACATTATAAGGATCACAAGAAATCAAACAATAATGTGCAAAATCAATAATAATTTGTTGCAATGGAGTACAGTGAAAGGAACACCAACATCAAACTCATTGTTGCAAATACAAACATTTATGTGCAAGTTTGAAGATGCCCGAATGGAAACAATAAATTGAAAAAGAAGAGACTGTGTGCACATTCTATAGCTATAGTGAGGAAAAACGGGTGCCATATGAAAGTTGCTCTCTTTTGTGCTATAAAAAAAAAGTAAAGTGATATATCTATGAAAGTAAGAACAAGGAGAATGTGCTTTAGAAATTAACACAAACCCAAAATGAAATATATGCCTTCCATCTCTGTCAGAAATGTAGACAATATTATGCCATATTTTGAATCCAAGTATACATTCTTTGAGAGCAAATGAACAAAATATCATGATAATGCTAGGGTTTCAAGCCCTTTTTGTGAAAATATCAAAGGAGTATGCAAAATAAGTAAATCCATGTTGTTCCTTCTAAAAGTAAACAAGCAAATAGAGGGCCTGCGGCCATGAGAAACAGAGGGACCTAACAAATGAAGAGTGGAAAACTCAGAAAGCCATTTCCAATGTGAAGGGTTTCTATAGGAGAAAAGAATGTCAAAATTATGTTGCAAAAATAAAGCATCAGAGGTTTTCCATGGTGGCCTGCAAATGAAAGAAACTGTTCAAAGCCCAAATAAATGCTTGCATCCAAAATGAAACCCTCAAATATCAAAGAAATAATAAAATTCAAATGCACAAATGCATGGTTGTAGCTATAGTATGAAGAAGCATGTGTATAACAAAAGATTCAATCATTCATAAGTCTCTTGAGCTCGAATTGAGGTGGTTTCAATAGAAAATAATAAGAGAGTAGGATATTCATGCTGACCAAGTTTTGCACTATTGAAAATTACATATAAACTTGTGGGCTTCTTCCATAGTTTTTCTCCAAAAAATTCAAACCAAGCTCTCCAACGGAGGTTAGAAATGCAGTCAGAATGAGCAAGGGCATTGACAGAACAAAAGGGTATAAAAGATACATTAGAAAATAATCAAGCCCACGACATAAAAGCTTGAAAGTGATTTCAAAATGAGGAATAATGTCCAAATTTGTGAAAAAGGAGAAATTACCATGCAGTATATGCAAGAATCTCTCAAAAAAGTCCTCATAGGAAGCTAAAATTATAAATTCAAGCTCAGACCAAACCCTCATGGCGGCGGCATACAAAGCATGTTTTCCCAAAAGTTGAAAGTGTGAAATGAAATGGAATATTAAGGCTTGAACCGTTTGTTTTAGGGTTTTTCCTCATATGCCTATTTCGACTTTGATTATGATTTTTATCACGTTCATTTAAAAATCAAATGCCTCCATTAATATTTCCATGGCACTATATCATGCCTTAGTCTTATATTTTATGATTTTTATTAGAAAATCAGGTGCTATCATGTGTTAGGTTTGTTTTATAACCTTGGAGGAAAGGTCAAGGCTATGAGCCTTAGTTTTCTTTATGATTTTTATAAGAAAAATCAAATACACATGCATCCCATTTGCATAAAACGTATTTACTATTTTTTCCTTGTATTTTGGGCAAGGACTCCAAGTCCATTCATCTAAAATGTGAAGATGTGGAGATAGACTTGAGTCTCTTTTCAGTTAACTAATCATGCAAAGTCAAGAGTGGAGTTCTACAAGGGTTTTGTAGTCACATCTTCAGTTTGAGGAGCCTTTTGAGTAGCCTTTTGGGGTCAACTATCATATAAGAGGAGTTTGAGCCTATTATTTTTTAGTTTGCCTCAGTTGTGGGCCCCCTTTTTATGGATTTTCTTCTTTGCTCGTGAGAGGGGTTTCAAAGATATTTTTCACTTCCAGTTAGTTGTTTCTACCACCTCCTAGCTCTTTGATGCTATCTATTGTTTATATTGGGAAAGGACTTAGTTTTTTTTTCAGTTCTTGTTTTCCACCTTTGCAATTTGAAAAGAGATTATCTTGTAACTCATTTTACAGTTGATTAATATACATAGCAGTACTTTATTTTCAGTGTTTTGTTTAGAGTTTTGCAGAGTTTCCTTCAGAATATTCAATAAAAATAGAGTTTACCTTCACATTTTTTGGTGTTTTTGTCTCTTTTAAATGATTTGATGAAAGTTTAATGTGTTTCAAAATCATAAAACTTTAAATTTCTATCCCATTTATTGTTGCATGTACACATTAGCAGTTTATCACAGGTCATTAACTGTGCTCTTAAGTTTATCTCTTCTCTTAATTTGTGAAAAGCCTGTTTTCCTCAATAATAAAAGGTTACAAAGCCTTTTAATAATGAAATATTTTTGTGATCAAGGTGCCTAAGTTGAGTTGTTTTTTATAGATTTTATGAGAATATAAGTTGTGAATAAGTCTACATAATAGTATTTTTCGATGCATCACCTCTTAGAAGTAGTTTACCATTCAAATTTCCTTCAGTTTCTTTCTCCCTTTTTCCAACACAAATCGTTAAATTCTAGGAGATCAAAAGGGAACCAACCCATAACCTAGAGATTCACCTTCAATATGAGTAGACCCACGGGCTCGAATGTGTTTCCATGTTTCATGAGATTTCTCAGCTTCAAGCTTAGCGTCTAGGCTGCAATCCTCATGACAATAGTTTTTGGCATGCCCGGTGGGACTCTGAAGCTCACTTCAGAGAAAGAATTCAAGTTGAAAGTTGTTGTTCTGGTATATACAACAGTATTTTTACCTTTCAAAGGTTACGATTTATGCCTGGCGACTCCACAGGTTCACATCTATTGGTTTCAACAAGATCTAGTGCTGGTATGTTTCAAATACAATTTTTATTTCTAATTTCTATCTCTATATGAGTAGAAATGTTGAATTTTCATAGCCAACATGTATACCCACCCCCATACTATGAAAATGTTATGCATAAAACCTCTTATCAGCCATACCCAAGTAGCTATAAAGCTCGTTTTGACCAAAATTCCCATATCATAGCGAATAACCAACATGCTATAAAAGAGGAGTAGCTAAATTTTTTGTTTGCTTAAACACGAAAAGATGAGGTCCGAACAAATCCTTTCATTTCAGATCAACTTCATGAGGAAGTACTTCCAAGGTATGAAATTCCAAATTTTAGGCAAGTTAAGGAAAGTAATCAGGTACAACCTAATATAATTCCAGATCAGCCCTTTCAAGATGAGGATAGCTCATTGATCATGGAGAATATTAGAAGTATAAATCTATTTCATTTAACTATAGAGTACTACTGACTAGAACAACAAAAGACTGAACAGGAGAAAGAGGTTGATGTTGATTGTACCATCTTCTTAGCTGAATATGAAAATGATGCATGTGCAGAGAAGGTTGGTTCAATGGATAAGGCACCATATGAAGAGGAAGATTCAATTTCTTTGTTTGATCAGCTACCTAGATTTGTTGGTAATGAGGAAGAGAGCATACACATGCTCAACTTACCAGATGATTTGGAGCAACAAGCAGACATTGACAACTATTTTGAGGAATCCAGCTGGTACAGTGATGAAGAAGATCTAGAAAGTCTATAAAAAGAAGAGAGCCCTATTTGCAAAGAAGATCATGTTCTCCATGGATGTGAAACATTTGATTTATCTTTAGAACTTCCTTTGTGCTACAATGAAGAGGCTAACATAGATGAAACTAAGGCAACTTGCCCTGAAGAGTAATCAAGTGAACTAGCTAAAGATGATCAATCTTTTCAAGATAACTATATGCTTAATTGTCAAGATTCTAACTATTCAGCTTGTAGAGAGCTTGCCACTCTGTTGAATTCTCGTAACGACCAAGACCCTAAATCAGTAAGTGGAGAGGATAGCAAATTAAAACAAGTTTTTAAACTTGATCTTTTTGCATTTAACCAATATAAAGCTAATCAATTTGAGAACAACAATAAAAGTATGTAGCTAAAGCCTTTGACAGACTAGGAAAAATGCCAAGAAGAGCAATAGGATGAAGGGAATCAAGTGGGAAAGGTGCACATTCAAGAAGAAACAAATGAGGAAAATCATGATTTGGAAGGTCAAGAGGCTAGATCACAAGAAAAGGTTGTCCAAGTAGAGCAAGAAAAGCAACAAATTGGAGATTTTGAAGGTATGAGCTTTGGAAACCATCATGAGGATAAGTTAGAGCATACACTGCATAATGAAATTGTTCATGAAGAGGATTTATTCTCAACTATCATTGAAGAGTTTTGCTCTAACATTATTGATAGCTTAGCATCTTTCAAAGAAAAGGTTTGTGATCAACATAATCAAGTGATCAAAGAGGTTGTGGTTGAAAAAACAATTGATAAAGGAGAAACCAACAAAAAGAATTATCAGTTTATCATCTCAAAAGGATGCCCAATCAGGAATCTTTCCAGGACTAAGATTCCAAGCATACTTGAGGAAGTTTTAGTAAAAGGACATCGGCTCCAACTTATCCATTCACTCCAAACCAACAACATGGTTGGACATATTCAAAGAATGAGTGTTTTTTTCTACATTCTTTATGAAGCATTGCAACAATTTATTGAGAGTATTTTTGTGCTTCATCTAGTCTTAGCTGCTCATAAGCATGTAAATCGGTGCTCTTTGTTGAGAAAGGGTAGCTACTTTAACCAAATAGTAAATGGATTTGTTTGAGACTTTAATAGTTGTTTGGTTAGGGTGGGGTAGTTTAGTTTCAGTTCAGTCACCTATAGTTTCATTCCTTTAAGTATTATAAGCACATTTCTTTTCAGTTTGGTTTTGTTTTCCAATAAGTGCAAATGCACTATTTGTTGGCGTTGTCCTAAACAAAGCCATATTAGTTTCTTTTTTGTTTTTTTCTGCTACTGTATAGTTTCAAACAATTGAGTTATAATGGTTTCAAGAATTTAAGAAGGGCATATTTGACTCCATTCCTAATGGATTATCAAGGAAACTAATCTGGCATGCTTAGCAGGCAAGCATTGAACATAAATCGCCAGAAATATTACCAAAAATTTCACCTCAACTCATTTTGGCAAAGCTAGAACAACTAACTACTTTTAAGGTGAAAGGTACTACAAAAAATTATGCTAATTATTATCATTTGTATATGAAGTTTTTAGATGAAGTTCAATTCTTATTATGCAATATTTTACAATAGAAAAAGGATTATAAAAGTTTCATGAAGATTATGTATTTCATTTATTTTGAAATGCAAATATATACAATGTTGCTTTCTTGTTCATTGAAGATCAAAAAAGTGTTAAAAAGTCCCACACAAGCTGTGGGAATGACTAAATTGAATTGATACAAGATAGAGAGCAAGCTATATATCTGAAGATTAAATAAATGAAAAACACATAAAGAGAATTCATATCCTCTGATGTCTTGTAATGTTGGTGTTGATTGTCCTATCTTTAGCTTTGTCTTCTTATCTTCAGCTCCTCTCGTACCCGTTCTTCAGATACACCTGCAGTTGATTGAAATATTTGTTAGAGTTTGAGATATAAAAACTCATCATAAGTTTTTATCAATAGGCATAGAACCTACAACTATGATGCATCAGTTTAATTCAACCATTATCAAATATATGCAAATATCCAAAGCAAATCATCAAGAGATTTATTATTGTTATCTAACATGTTTGTTCACTGTGCAGGTATAGGTACATGTTTCATTGCTGGTTCATCATGTTCAAAATTTCAATATGTGGAGGAAGATGGGCTCCCATAAGGGTTGAGCCAAGCATACTGCATCCTCTCATTTACAAGAGAGGAGTAAAGGTAGTATAATCTTCACATGTCAATGGATAAAGGATGTATGCTTGATAGCATACAGCTACCCAAGCAGTGCAAGTGTACATCAAAGTTAGAAAAGTGAATCAACAATGAAGATTCATAATAATAGGCAGTCTTGTATCAATTAACAAGACTGCTTGGGTAACTATATATTACCAAGGACATACTCTCTCAATATGTCAGTGAAATGGGAAATAATAAACATAAAAATTACATATTCATGGAGGTCACAAGTCACCATAATGCATATCACAGTTATGTGTCAAGCATGTTCATGACAAAGGACGTCAATTATCAATGTAAGTTACTAAGGGAAACACTAAGAGAAATTTTATCACAATATAAATTCATTTTATTCATGAAAGTATGCATAGTCAGGTGACTGTCAACTACATAAAGGAACAATCCTTTGAAGGGTTTCTCAAACAAACAAAATGGACAGTCATAATAGAAGGTGCATCAAGGTTCCTGTATAGATGTAATTGCAATGCTCTTCTTATTTTTATTATAGATTTTTCATATACATAGAGAACATAAATATAGAGCAACATTATAAGGATAACAGAAAATCAAACAATAATGTGCAAAATCAATAATAATTTGTTGCATTGCAGTACAGTGAAAGGAATACCAACATCAAACTCACCATTGCAAATACAAACATCTATGTGCAAGTTTGAAGATGCCCGAATGGAGATAATAAACTGAAAAAGAAGAGACTATGTGCACATTCTACAACCACAGTGAGGAAAAATAGGTGTCATATGAAAGTTGCTCTCTTTTGTTCTATCAAAAAAAGTAAACTGATATATCTGTGAATTAAGAACAAGGAGAATGTGCTTCAAAAATTAACACAAACCTAGAATGAAATATATGTCTTCCATCTCTGTCAAAAAATTAGATAACATTATGCCATATTTTGAAGCCAAGTATACGTTCTTTGAGAGCAAATGAATAAAATATCATGATAATGCTAGGGTTTCAAGCCCTTTTTTCTGAAAATGTCAAAGGAGTATGCAAAATAAGTAAATCCATGTTGTTCCTTCTGAAAGTATACAAGCAAATAAAGGGCCCATGACCATGAGACACAAAGGGACCTAACAAATGAAGAGTGGAAAACTTAGAAAGCCATTTCCAATGTGAGGGTTTTCTACAAGAGAAAAGAATGTCAAAATTATGCTACAAAAAGAAAGCAATAGAGGTTTTCCATTACGGCCTGCAAATGAAAGAAACTCTTCAAAGCCCAAATAAATTCTTGCATCCAAAATGAAACCCTTAGATATCAAATAAATAATAAAATTCAAATGCACAAATGCATGGTCATAGCTATAGGATGAAGAAGCATGCCTATAACAAAAGATTCAGTCATTTTACAAGTCTCTTGAGCTCGAATCAAGTTCGTTTCAACAAAAAATAAGAGAGTAGGAGATTTGTGCTTACCAAGTTTTGCACTATTGAAAATTACATATAAACCCGTGGGCTTCTTCCATAGTTTTTCTCCAAAAAAATAAAATCAAGCTCTCCAATGGCAGCCAAAAATGCACTCAGAATGAGCAAAGGCATTGACAAAACAAGAGGGTATAAAAGATACATCAGAAAAATAATTAAGGCCACAGCATAAAAACCTGAAAGTGATTTCAAAATGAGGAATAATGTCCAAATTTGTGAAAAAGGAGAACTTACCATCCAATATATGCAAGAATCTCTCAAAAAAGCCCTCAAAGGCAGCTAAAATGATAAGATTCAAGCTCAGACCAAACCCTCATGGCAGTGGCATACAAAGCATGTTTTCCCAAAAGTTGAAAGTGTGAAATGAAATGAAAGATTAGGACTTGAACCGTTTGTTTTAGGGTTTTTCCTCGTATACCTATTTCGACTTTGATTGTGATTTTTATCATGTTCATTTAAAAATCAAATGCCTCCATTGATATTTCCATGGCACTATATCATGTCTTAGTCTTATATTTTATGATTTTTATTAGAAATCAAATGCTATCATTCCTTAGTTTGTTTTATAACCTTGGAGGAAAGGTCAAGGCTATGAGCCTTAGTTTGTTTTTTATGATTTTTATAAGAAAAACCAAATACACATGTGTCTCATTTGCATAAAACATATTTACTATTTTTGCCTTGTATTTTGGGCAAGGACTCTAAGTCCATTCATGCAAAATGTGAAGATGTGGATATAGACTCGAGTCTCATTTTAGTTAACTAATCATGCAGAAATGGGAAAGAGGTGGAACTGAAGCTCAAAATCATGCAAAGTCAAGAGTGGAGTTCTAAAGGGGTTTCGTAGTCACATCTTCAGTTTGAGGAGCCTTTTGGGGTCAACTATCATGCAAGAGGAGTTTGAGCCTATTTTTGTTTAGTTTGCTTTAGTTGTGGGCCCACTTTTTATGGATTTTCTTCTTTGCTCGTGAGAGGGGTTCTGGAGATATTTTTCACTTCCAGTTAGTTGTTTTTGCCACCTCCTAGCTCTTTGATGCTATCTATTGCATATATTGGGAAAGGACTTAGTTTTTTTCTCAGTTCTTGTTTTCCACCTTTGCATTTTGAAAAGAGATTATCTTGTAACTCATTTTACAGTTGATTAATACATACAACAATACTTTATTTTCAGCGGTTTGTTTAGAGTTTTGCAGAGTTTCCTTCAGAATATTCAATAAAAATAGAGTTTACCTTCACAATTTCTGGTGTTTTTGTCTCTTTTAAATGATTTGATGCAAGTTTAATGTGTTTCAAAATCAGAAACCTTCAAATTTTTGTCTTGTTTATTGATGCATGTACACATTAGCAGTTTATCACAGTTCATTGACTGTGCTCTTAAGTTTATCTCTTCTCTTAATTTGTGAAAACCTTGTTTTCCTTAGTAACATAAAGTTAAACAAAGCCTTTTAATGAAATATTTTTGTGATCAAGGTGCCCAAGTTGAGTTTTGCTTTACAGATTTTTCTGAGAATATAAGTTGTGAATAAGTCTGCATAATAGTATTTTTCGGTGCATCACCTCTTAGAATTAGTTTATGATTCAAATTTCCTTCAGCTTATTTCTCCCCTTTCCAACACAAATCATTAAATTCTAAGAGATCAAAAGGGAACCAACCCATAACTTGAACATTCACCTTCAATATGAGCAGACCCATAGACTCGAAGGTGTTTCCATGTTTCACGGGATTGTTGAGCTTGAAGCTTAGCATCTAGGGTGCAATCCTCGTGACAACAGATTCAAAGGAGGTTCTTGTGTTCAGGTGTGGAAGAAAGGAAAAGAATGGTGCTTGTTAGATGGGAAATTGTTTGCACTCTGAAGAGGGAAGGAGGATTGGGTATAAGAAGAATAAAAAGGTTCAATAAACCTCTTGTGGCAAAAATGGGTTGGTTTCTTCTAGAAGGAGAAAAAGATTAGATATAGATTCTATGGGCTAAATACTTGGGTAACAAGGATGATTGTTGTTTCCTCGGGAAAAAGGAAATTCCCTGTGGTTCTATCTTATGGAATAACCTGCTAAAGGTGAGAGGCACTCTAACAAAAGGAGAAAAATTGAGAATTGGAAACGGGCTTAGAACTAAATTTTGGGATGATGCTTGGTCTACTTGTGCCCCTTTGTCAGCTAGTGACAACCTCTGGAAAATTAGAATCATTTTGAAGAGAAGCATTGGAAAGAAGGTCTCTAATTATTTAAATTGGGATGGGTTGAGACCAAAATGGATTAACTTCAGGAACTATTTGAATAATGTTGTTCTTAGGGGTGGTAGACAACTGAATTGGGATGTTGCTTTGGCCTCCCTCTTGATGCAGATTGGGAGCCCTGATCTTTTCTCAAGAAATAGGAATGATGAGTGGATTTGGACAAAAAATGCTTCTGGGTGATTTTCATTTAAATCGGATTATTAGACTATGGATTTGCAGCCTCTCCATTTAGGGGTCTTTAATTGGAATATTATGTGGAGCAAGAACTTAATCCCCAAGATTAATTTCTTTTGGTTGATAGTGATGCATGGAAAGATTCTTACAATTGACAATCTTAAGAAAAGGGGATGTTATTTGGTTAATAAATGTTACCTTTGTAATTAAGACGAAGAAACAATTATGCATCTACCCTTTCAATGTTCTTATGCTCAAGAAGTTTGGGATTTTTTTCTAAAGAATCTGATGGTTGATTGGGTTTTCCCTCCTTTGGTTAAAACGTTTGTTGATTGTTGGAGTATATGCTCCTATTCTAATAATATAATTCTTGACCTTTGGAGACAAGTCCACCCATTCCTCACTTGGGGTTTGTGGAAAGAGACGAATAAGAGGGTCTTTAGGGATGCTACTAAAAGCAGTAAAGAGCTATGTATTCAACTATTAGGAAACAGATTCGAGAGAACATAGAAAGATGTAAGTAAGCTCCATCAAAGAAAGAGCCTTCATATCAAGAAATAAGAATCAAGAAACAATGGGGAATTTCTCATGATCTTAATAATGTTAATTGGGCTAAACAAATTATTAGGAAAAGCACTATTTGGATCCCCCCAGACCTTGGTGGATTAAATGTAATTTTGATGGATGTTCAAAAGGGAATCTAGGCCTAGTGGGGGCAAGTGGGGTTGTTATAAATTATTGTGGCATCTATGTGGTTGGATATAACAAGGGTCTGGAATAGAAACAAATAATTTTGTGGAGACTTATGTTGTTTGGATAGGAATATGTTATCTCAAAGATAATTACTACACGAAGGTAATTTTGGAGGGTGACTCCAAGTTAATAATTGATTATTTTAACAATAAAGCAGAGGCCCCTTGGGAGATAAAAGATCTTTTGGATGATTGCAAAAATATGTTACAATCTTTCCAAAGTTGCAAGATATTCCATACCTTTAGGGAAGGCAATAGGGTTGTCGATGCCTTGGCTAATTTTGGCTTTAGGCAGGAGGTGTTAAAATATTGGGATTTTTCCAATTTATCATACCAAATTATGGAAATAATTGCTAAGGATAGACTGGGGGATTTGATTTATCATGGATAGAATGATAATAATTAAAAATAGTGGCTCACAGTGTCGTCCAGTTGTCAAGTTGGTTGTCATCTTTCTTTGGTGGCAATTGGGAAAACTGATAAGATGGATTGGGAGGTACAATATTAAAGATAGTGGTACACCAGATCTGAAAGATTTAAAAAGAAAGTGGTGGAAAGCACAAATTATTTTGGAAACCTCGTGTGTTAAAAAGAAAGATGTTAATGTGGGTATATGGATCATTATTCACACCTCTAAAAATCTTGCGTTTGATTTTGGAAAAGACATTTTTACATGTGTTATCGCTGATGTGAAGGAGGGTAATAAAAAAAGAGTAATCATGACTCATAAAGGTGGTGGAGTTGTTAGTTATCATAATGACATAATTTGAAAATATGAAATTTGGCCTAGCATTCAGATTGATTATTTTAAACAAACTGCCAAAATGTTCAAGTCGTTATTCTTGCAAATGAAAAACACCAAGTCCCTATCAAAACTAAAGTTTTTGAATTACCTCTTGCTACTGTCATGAATGAGGAAGGTCGAAGAAACAAGTTTTCACTCCTTAAGAATTATTCTACCAAGGATAAAACCATGGTAGGCCCTAGAAAGAGGATGAAGCCGAGTAAATGCAACTCCCTAAGAAAGAATACAAAGCTTTAGGTTTTGTTTGAGTGGGCAAGGTTTACCCCTTACTTGTAGTTATGGAGGGTTACATCGAGTAGTTGAGTTAAAAATTTGCAAATTCCTTGAAAGATGGGGAAGTTGAGTTGGGTGGCCTTCATTTTACTATTGATGCTAAGCTCATAGCCAAAGCGATAGGGCTTGTGTATGAAGGGAAGACGGTGGCTAAGGTAAGCATTGGAAAATATCAAATGTATATTGATAAGTTTTTTGAGGCTAAGAAAAAGTGAAAATATTTCAAAATGGTTACTCTAGGGTTTTGCCTCCTCCACAGTACCATAATGTTTGCTTCTTTGTTATGAAATACTTTATGTTGGAAGGTCATTTTCATTTTTTCCATGGTTATCACTTCCTGATTCTGAACCACATCCAACATCTTGAGAAAATCATTTTTTCTCTTTTCTTCCTTGAGCTAAAGCCTTACAAATGGCGCTAACCCTTCTTTATACTAGGGCTTGATTTTTGCAATATGTAAATATATCCTTGCTACTTCCACACAAAGAATTGTTTTACTAAATTTTCTTGAAAATCCTACTCCCAAGAGTTTTGTTAAAATTGAGCTTATAGAAAGTCGGCCCCACTCCCCAACCAAAGACTCTGCTAAGGCCTCCCCCAATCCTATGGACCCCTCTTGGTTGGACCTGCTTAAAATTACTCTAGAAAAACGTATTGCTACTCCCGTTGCTCCCACTGTGAGAAAGAAGAGAAAAATGTTGATTCATGAGTTGGGGGCTAACCCCAACACTATAACGATACTTGATGATAATTACAACAACCTTGAATGTTCCACTTTGGTGGGTCGAAGATCAACTTCTCTTGCTTTGGCTACATCGAAGGGGTATGATAATAGTAAAAAATCACAAAAATTATGAAAGAAAAGAATGTTGAAGGGTCTTTGGATAGTAATGGGAAGAAGGTAGTAAGGGAGGAAAAGGATTCTTCATCAAAGGAAGTGCCATAAAACCTTGGTAGTGGTGGGTCTTCTAAGGAGAAGGAGGAGGAGTTAGAGGAAGTGGAAGACTCTATCCATGAGGAGGAGGAAGGAGTTTCACAACATGAGGATGGGTAGGATGTTGAATAGGACATTGATATGGCCGTTGAAAAAGGAGATGCTACTAATGACTCAAAGGATATGGAGATTACTAACCCTGGTAACGATGATTTAAAAGATAACACGTCGAGTTTAGATACTATCAGAATTCAAAGGGTGGAGGAAAGGATGGAGTTATTGGAAAAAATGATGCAAAAGGATGATAATGCCAGTAGGTTCCAGGCACTTGAAAGTGCAGTGAATATTTTGTGCAGGGTCATGGACATTGTTATGAATTTTTTTATCATGGCCACTATCTTAGGACAAGGAAAAATAAAGAAACAATAAAGGAAAAAGGCGAATGAGGATGAGGCCAATTTTTTTGGAAAGATGGAGCTCAAAGATAATTTTGAAGATTTTGTTGAAGACTTGGTGAAGGCACGAAGCCTGATTGAGGATGCTTAATCCTCGACTCTTGTTCCTCTAGCTTTTTATTACTTGTTTCCATGAAGTTTTTTTTCCATTCTATAAGGTGTTTGGTTGGTATAGGTCGTAAGGGCCTGGACTGTTATATTTCTAGTTTTATTTTTGTCAAGAACTTTGGTTATCGGTTGGATACTCTTATAAGTTTATGTTGTTATATTCTATTTTTGTGGATGGATATTAAGATGAACTGGTTATATCTCTTAGGGATTATTGATAGGTTTATAAAGTTTGATGCAATGGGTATAGGCTAATGTTTTTTGGTTGATTAGGGTGGGGGAAGTGGTTCTCTTTCTATTATGCTTCCTCTGTTGTGTTGTTTTATCTATTTGTTGCTCTCTAGACTACTGTTCTTTTGTAAGGGTCAGGGCGCTTTCCCTGATTAATCAATCAAAAACATAGGGAAATAGGTTCACCAATATGAAATGGTAACAAGGGGGTATGATGTACCTATCTTTCTACTTTCAATAGGAAAAAGAGATCCACTAGGGTAAGATTGAATTTCAACCCTTAGGTGAGTCAATCTTAATGGAGATCTTGTTGTTTTCCTTATGATTAAGAACAAGCTAAATCATCCTGAAATACACTTCTCGGAGATAAATGAAAAATACTAAATGAATGCAATTATGTAATGTAAAACATGAATCATCAATTTAAAACCTTAATCTAGTAGAATCAACAAAGTTCCAGCAGATCTGAGAAGGTTATGAATTTATGCATTTGTCACCAAAATCTCCTATCGAGTGTCCTCTGGGAAAAATTCACCCTAGGGTGAATGGATCTTGCTATAAGGATCCAAATTCTTCTTTTGTAGTTCTTTTCTCCTAAATCTACACTCTTGATTCCCCCATATTTCATAGTCAGAAAGTCAGAATTAAATTCTACAAGTGAGTTTTTGTGGCTTGACAACTTTGATGAAAAATTTGACAACTTTACAAAATTGCACTTTAGATCAATCTTCAATCCTTCTTCTACCTAAGATCTGCAAACACAAAAGGAGGGAATTTTTTTAATTTTTAGTGAATGGGGGTCTGCCTTCGTCAAACCCCGTTTTGTTAATTAAACCCTAAAATGAAATGAAACATGAATGAAAGGAATGATGAATGAACACTTGCTATGTTACAACTCACCAAACCCTTGAATGGAGATCCTTGAAGGACTAAAATCTAATACATCTCTCCAAGGTCTTGATCTTGCATGAAATGGATTAATTGGATGTTGATCTTGATGCTTGAATCTTGACTTGAATGCTTGAAACCTACATCATAATGTTAGCTCCAAAAACATGCATGAATGAAGATAACTTTGAAATGATGCTTGAGATCTTGAATGCTACAACAAATGACTAAGAAATCTTCTCTTGAAATCTTTGACAATAATCTTTTCTATACTTTTTTCTCTCATGAAAATTCTAGATTGCTTGGGATTTGAATTTGATAAAAAAGACCTTGTATTTATAGGTAATTTTCTAATTTCTCAAAAATTAAACATCAAAAGCCAACAATTGCAAATTGAATTTGAATAATGAAAATACCACCAAAAACATATTAAAAATTGGGGTCCTAAACGTAAGGGTGGCCCATTTTCCCTTGGGTGAATGGGTCCTAGGCCCCAAACCTAGGACATACCAATTTCAAGGCAATTTAATTAATGCTTGTAATTGTTTAGTACAAGTTCCCCTTTTGGAATATGGGATTAATAAGGCTTTTTAATGCATAATTGGGCCAATTAAAGGCTTAATTAATTCCAGTTAATTAAGGGACCCAAACATAGTGTGAAAATGTAAAGGATTATATTTTTTGACACTACATTTAGCCCCTACTTTAGTGAGAGGATGAGCCCTACTCTCAAACTCACACTAAAGTAATCAAAGAAGTGTCAAGAGAGGTCTAATTGTACAACTGTTGGAAAGGTAAGGCAACAAAGGTCAAGGAGGATGATCAAGCTCCCAATATCTAAGATTTCACAACAAACCAACATTAAAGGCATAAAGAGACACATGTCTATGTTAAATATGAAACAACAAGACAAGATACACAAGCATACAATGCCAAAATTAATGAGAAGAGAGAGAGGGGTGGATCAAGCCTCAACTGTTTGTCCAATTGGTACGATCAAGCCTTAGCTATTTTTCCAAAAAAAATTTACAAGTGGAAACCTATTGTCCACTATGCAAAAAAAATATACTCACACGAGCTAGTGAAAACTCATTGTCCACTAGGTGAGCCCCAAAAAGTGGCTAATGGTAAGTCATGCCAGGTCTATAGGATCCTATTGTACTAACCGTACCGAATTTATACCTCTTGATAACTTTGATAAGGCACCACAAAAAATGGTCACAAGGCTAGCAAGCTGAGTTATGCTAGACACTCATGAAAAAAACAAAGAATCCACTGGAAGCAAGTTGTGTTATGTTTGGTGGCCTTGATACATGCAATAGGATAGGATATTTAAAGGGGTTTTTCTTAGTTCATGAAAGGTATCACCTTATGGAACATCGTGCTTAATGTCTCTACGAGAGGACTAGTTGAGGATAAAAGATTCACAACTTAAGGAATGCAATCTGTAGTATTACCATTAAGAGGAATGTCATATTCCAAGAAAGATCATGCTCTTGAAGGACATCAAACCCAATGAAACCACCAAGAAGATACATTACGTGAAATAAGAAGACCACACTTTGAAGCAGATAATGAGTGGGGACACATATTCCCCCACTTTAAATAAATTGCTAAACGCCATGTTGTGAGCAATTACTTTAAAGTAGAATAAATTAATACCAATACATTAGAGCTTTATTTGGAAATCCCAATGTAAAACATATGTTTCCATTTAGAGCTACATCATGAAAGGAGATTTGCCCCCCATATGTAATCCTAAGATAACACATAAGGGATCCATGGATTTGGGGTCAACATTTGTCGTCGTTGTTGGGATATAATCTAGCTCAGAACCGTCATGATTCCCCAAATGACTCATGGAACAACGAGCACAAAGGAAGAATGACACACAAAGGAAAAACAAAGAAAAAGCTTTTAGGTCAACATGGAAGAGACCTAAATGTCTCAATGCTTTGTGTTATCCCCAAAAGGAAAACACGAGACAAAAGATAAAGGTAATGGTTACAATAGATAGAAGAATGAAGATACAAATAAAAAAATGTCATGATAGATTCACTTCCTTTGTATCCTTGCACCAATAGAGTGAAAAGGGTCATCCAAAGTAGGCTCACAAACATATAAATAAACGTTGAGAATCATAATACATGGGATCACATTACACACATGCAATCATAAAGAACATGAAAAGAAGACAAAGACAATACTAGTATGACACATGTGAGGCCACTTATAGCAGGTCATCTGCATCCTAATCTTGTTTATCATATGCGGAAGGCAGACAACTAGCCAAAGGGACAACAAGTGTCTAACTAACTCCTTTCCCCCACTAAATGCAAGACAAGGATGAGCCAAGGTAGCTAATAAGAATGGGATCCTTGCAATATAGAAATAATTTTCAATAATTGTAAAACATGTAATAGTGAGTATTTTATGATCCTACAACTATCACATGGCAAGGAGAAAAGTGCACGCATTTTAGCAATATAGATCAATAATTTCATTTGCATCCAAAATCCTTTGTAAAGCATGTCATTCATCAGTAGTATGACCAAAATTTCTATGATATTAACAATGAAATGTGTTTAAGCCTTTTTCTTTATGGTCTTCTTTAATAGGTGGTAATGTTAGGTTAAGGAGTGTGTGTAAGGCTCTTTCACTTGTAGACATTGGACAAGGAAATTTTAACTTCTTGAGTTTATAAGGCCTTTGTATTTTACTTGATTGGGTAGCTTGTTGAGGTGGAGGTGGGAGAGGAGGACCTATGGTGACCCTATCATCCTTGTGAGGTATTAATTGGTCTCTTTATATGACCTTATGAAAGAGGACACCTTTTCCCTTAGGAGATGTGTAAGAGGGGGAGATCTTGATATCCTAACCCTTTGGTATCCTTAGATGGTATTTGCTCTAACAATTTGTAAATTTCATGCTCATTGGTTATGTTATATCCTTTTTTGTTTAAGATCTTAAAGCCTTTACCATAACTCTCTTCTAAATTAATGGGTGTATTAGTAACTTGATGGGCATAAGATAGAAGAGTATCATTATTGTCCTTGTTAACAAGCTCATTAATTATTGATGGTTGAGGCTTGCTTTGTGCTTAAATTTTAGGATGTAAAAAGTTGAACATGTCAAGTGATGGAATTATAGGTGGTGTTTGCATGGATGGATAGAAGGATACATTATTCTCAAGGTTGCATAGGGAGTCTTGTATGAATTGTTACATGATATCTTCATCTTGACCTAAGATTTCCACTTCATGATGACATTCATTAGGAGGTGAAGGTTCATTAGTAGGCTCAATTTCATTAGGGTTATCACCAAACTCACAACTTGAAACATCTACCAAAGATCTCAATGACATCCATAATTTTCCAAAACATATATCCATGACGAAAGAATGAGATTTAATGAAAAGTTTAAAATCTGATATATGAATATTTTATTATATTTGAATGCAAGATACTGAAAATGAAATGTTTTTAATGCTAATTTTTATTTCAAACAATGCACTCAATTTGACTAATTGAACCTAATGCAACAAAATACATATTTTTCTAATTTTTGAAACTGAAACACAAAATTAACAATAGACCAAAATGAAGCAAACAAAGACAAATCACTATCCAAAATTTTGAAAAAGAACCTATACAGGGACTCATTCACCCTAGGGCGAATGGGTCCCAAGTCAGGGTTATGAAAAATCAAAGTTTGAGTTTCTTGCTTAATGTTTGAATTTCCAATTTCAAGTTGCAAATTATGGTTTCAGTGATATAATTTTCTAGATTTATGTGCCCTAATGCATGTGAAATGAATGAGAAATGATTAACAATATGACACTTTTTGAAATGAAATTTTGACTCAATTTGTGAATGTGAATGACTGAAAATACACTAATATACAAAATCAATGTAATATGCATACAATTTTTTTAATTTTTTTGATTTTGAAGGTTGCAAAATGGAAACTTAAAACCCTGAATGAGATGCAAACTAATGCAATTTTAACAACCCTAAATGAAATTCAAACTAATGCAATGCAATGCAAACTATTACAATCCTAGATCTAGGGTTTGAATGGACTCCAATTTTTGAAATTTTGATGTTTCATGTTGGGTTCACCAAAATGAAACATAGGGAAATAGGTTCATCAATATGAAATGGTAACAAGGGGGTATGATGCACCTATCTTCCTACTCTCATTAGGAAAAGAGATCTCCTAGGGAAAGATTGACTTTCAACTCTTAGGTGAGTCAATCTTAACATGGAGATCTTATTGTTTTCCTTATGATTGAGGATGGGGTAAATCAACCTGAAATGCACTTTTGAGAGATAAATGAAAAACACTAAATGAATGCAATTATATAATATAAAATATGAATCATCAATTTAAAACCTTAATCTAGCAAAATCGATAAAGTTCCAACAGATCTAAGAAGGTTATCAATTTATGCACTTGTTACCAAAAGCTCCTACTGAGTGTCCTAGGACAAATTTTCCCTAGGGTGAATGGCTCTTGCTACATGGATCCAAAAATTTCTTTCATAGTCCTCTGCTCCTAGATTTGCACTCTGGATTTCATAGTCGAAAAGTCAGAATTAAATTGTACAAGAGTTTTTGTGGCTTGACAACTTTGATGATGACTTTAACAACTTTACAAAATTGTACTTTAGATCAATCTTCAATCCTTCTTCTACCTAAGATCCACAAACACAAAAGGAGGGAAAAATTGTTTGTTTTTGGTGAATGGGGGTTTGCCTTAGTCAAACCCTATTTTGGTAATTAAACCTTGAAATGAAATGAAACGTGAATGGAAGGAATGATGAATGAACACGTGCTATGTTGCAACTTACCAAACCCTTGAATGGAGATCCTTGAAGGACTGAAATCTAACACATCTCTCCAAGGTCGTGATCTTGCATGAAATGGCTTGGTTGGATGTTGATCTTGAAGCTTGAATCTTGACTTGAATGCTTGAAACCTACATCACAATGTTAGCTCCAAAAACATGCATGAATGAAGATAAATTTGACATGATTCTTGAGATCTTGAATGCTAAAACAAATTATTGTGAAATATGCTCTTGAACACTTTTGACAATAATATTTGCTATACTTTTTGCTCTCATGAAAATCCTAGATTGCTTAGAATTTGAATTTGATAAAGAGACCTTGTATTTATAGGTAATTTTCTGATTTCTCAAAAATTAAACATCAAAGGCTGACAATTGCAAATTGAATTTGAATCATGAAAATGCTGCCAAAAACATATTAAAAATTGGGGTCCTAAACTTAAGGGGGACCCATTCTCCCTTGGGCGAATGGGTCCTAGGCCTCAAACCTAGGGCACACCAATTTCAAGGCAATTCAATTAATGCTTGCAATTTTTTAATACAAGTTTCCCTTATAAAAAAATGGGAATAATTAGGCTTTTAAATGCATAATTGGGCCAATCAGAGGCTTAATTAAGGGACCCAAACATAGTGCGAAAATGTAAAGAAGTACATTTTCTGACACTACACATCTTTCTTATTTATGGATTTATTTAACTAGCCTAAGGTAACCCATGATGAAAAATTATTTTCCATTTTAACACATCAAAATAATATAGGTAATTAAAAAAATCCACTGTAGATACTTGTACAAGAGAACTCTCCTTAATTAAAAATAAAGTTTTTTTAAAGTAAAAAATTGTGAAAATTCAAAAGAAAACATCATGTATATATCAATTGGAAAAAAACTAGGAATACAAAAAAATATGTAGAGACATCATTAAAGGGGAGGGAAAACCAAACCTTGATGGAAGAAAAGCTATAGCAACAAATTTTGGTGGGGAGGGAGGCACTGCCACTTCTAACATAGGCAAAGGCCTCACATTAGAGCTACAATTTCTAAAAAACTCTTGAGGAAAATAAAACCATAGATATTTATTCAAAAAACATAAGAATGCAACAAAATACATAGAAACACCATTAAAGGGGAGGGAAAACCAAACCCTGACAAAAGAAAAGTGGTAAAAAAATTTGGTGAGGGAAGCACTACCACGTTCAACATAGGAAAATCCCTCACACTAGAGGTACAAGTTCTAAAAATCCCTCGAAAAAATAAAGCCCTATATATTTATTATCAAAACCCCAAGAATACAACAAAATATGTAAAAACATCATTAAAGGGGAGGAAAAACCAAACCTTGATAGAATAAAAGGTATGACACCAAATTTTGGTGGTGAGAGAGGCATTGCCACTTCTAAGATAGGTGAAACCCTCACATTGGAGGTACAAGTTCTAAAAACACCTTCAGGAAAATAAAACCCTAGATCTTTATTCAAAAAAGCCTAGGAATACAACAAAATTCATAGAAACATTGTAAAGGTGGAGGGAAAACCAAAATCTAATAAAATAAAAGTTGCGGCAACAAAATTTCATGGGCAGGGAAGCATTGCCACTTCTAACATGGGAAAAACCATCACACCAGAGGTACAAGTTCTAAAAAACCCTTGAGGAAAATAATCTTAGATCTTTATTCAAAAAATACATGATTAATGCTTGTGTATAAAGATGCATTTGGAAAAGCGATGTAATTTCTTTAAATTTATATATATATATATATATATAGCAAGAGTGATAGACCACTATAGTATTAATAATAGAATAATTAGATAGTACAAAATCCTGACTTTGGGGGGCATACCGACAGGAAAGAGTTAGGGAGAAAACCTCCAGTTATAGCCCCAAAAGATAAAGTTCGTACAAATGATCCGATCATACTAGTTTTAGCATATGAACCCAACAAAATGTCGATCAAAGATCTGACTTCCCGTGTCAATGTAAACTATATAACCTATCTAAAATTCTTAAAAATTTACAGATTACATACATAACAAAACTAATGCCCAGATTTTCAAAATTACAAAACCCATACTACAAAAGGTAAGTTGACCCCGTGCAAATTGTGATAGCATCAATGACAAAATGTCTGCAAACACATATATTTTGATCATGAGACAAAACAAAACAAAATAACCTTGACATCACTGATGCTCATTCTTCCATTTGTTCGCCACCTCGAACTAAATTTTCATCATGTCCCTCCATAATACCCTGCAAACCCATATCATTAGCAAAAAAATCAAAACCCACCATCGATTCTTTTTCTTCTTTCACCTCATGTTGTATTCAAACCCTGGAAAAATGATCATGTTGGCCCCCAATGCCTGAAATTGCAGCATAACCTTTTGTTCCTTCCCTTTTGCCTTCAGCTATAACCGTCGGTGCAATTTCTATAGGCAACTCTAACACTGGCGGGATTGTGGGCAGGTGAGGAGCATGCTCGCACATAAAAGATAGCGAATAATACTTCTCCTTGATATCGAAAGCCAAAGCTGCACAAATTCTATTATTATTTTTCCTTAAGGCTTTGACAAGGACACTATCATTCTTTAATTGCATACCTAATCTTATTGTTTCAAAGATTTTGTCATAACCCTGGCGATGCTTTAAGTGTTCTCTTTGAAATAAGCCTCCAACAAACCCATCCCCTGTGAAGAAATTATAACCTTGCACTACATGCAACAGTACACCATTATCTAAAACTCGAGGCTTTACACATTTGCTTACAATTGCTTCCAAATCGACAAGGGATTGAAACAGGTCCATTGCATTTGATAAAAATATTGACAATACCTGAGAAGGGAAAAGCAGACGTCGGGCTCTAGGGCATGTAACTTCCACCCCTAATACTGCTTTGATTGCATCCTTTCTTTAAATTTATATTTTATTTTCTAGTAGCATGTCATATCTTTTGGAACTTTTTTAATATGAATCATATATTGATATCCATATTAATTGTTAATGTTGTGTTTGTAAATAAGATTTGTTTTTTGGTGAGAAAAACTTCTTTACTCATTTAGCCTTGAGGTTGTCATGGGAATTCATTTCATTAAAATTTACCTGAGATTGAACCTAGCCCAATTGATTCCCAATTAAACTGTAATGATGTGTGTTGAACTCCAATTAAATTCCAAATAATATGTTTGATTAACTTTTTAAAATTTGTACGCCATTTGCATCAGCCCCAGTCACACCTAACATGAATCGAATTAACCAAGATATAATGAAATTTGATATTATGTCCTAAATAATATGTTTGGTTAAATGTTTTAGGGTTTTATGGTGTATGGATGTTTGATGGCTTATTTATTTGATTGCCACAACTTTAAAGTTCCTCAATTTTTATTTTTTTGAGTATTTTACAAGGGCTTCTTCTTTTTGATAAATATAAGAACACTTTACGATATTGAAATGCTTGATTATAGAAAAACTTTGATATCGCCAATTATCAATCACACTTGGAGATGCATCATCAAGAAAATGATTTTATGTATTTTTTACAGGGTTTTTTTCTTTTTGATAATTTTTATGATACTTTATGATTTTAAAATGCATGCTTATGAATTTTTTTACATTGGTAGTCTTGATCACACTTAAAAATCCATTAACACCATAAAGATGTACAATAATTTTATAATATTCCATAAATAAAATGTATAAAAAAACTTCATCATATTTTTCAGACTTTGTCATTAACTCACTCTTATTTTTGGAAGTCTAAGGTTAAAATTTCTTTACCAACCCATATATTAGAATACAACTCTGAGGATTCTATATTATTTTATCTTATTTTGTAATCTAAGACAATATAGTAGTTTGGGTTAAGCTAGTATGGTTTGTGTTAATCTCTTTCTTAATACCATGTTTGTTGTACATTTTAAAAGATGAATTTTCACTTAGATAATGAGTTGGATTAGATTCAATTGTATGGTTCATGTTTATTTCTTTATGATTGCCTCATTTATTTTATAATTTTAGATAAATTATAGCACTCAACTTTTCATGAAGAAGGGAATGCGCCATCGAGATTATAAGCTACATCCAAGGGTCTATTTTGCCATCATTTTCTTAGGTTTTGAATATAACCTCATCTAGGAATGGCCAAGAATTCTCTCCAGTGGGCTTTGAACCTTGTTCTTCATCATGCCAATTGCTTAAACTTTTATTACAGACCATGATTATTGGACTAGACCCTCTTTGTTGTACTTTATAGAAGATTATAAATGTACCAATTTTTATTGAATGAATTGCTAAGAGTGTTGGCATTAGCACTTAGTGAAACAAATGAGTAGAAATAATTATATTTTCTACATAATATGTGATCATTATTTTTCACTGGGTTGTTAAGGATTGAATCTCATAGTCAATATTTAAGCCCTCAGACTTGTTGGCTCATAGTCAGTATTATATTTACTATTTAATCACATTCAATAGGAGATGTAGATATGGATATGGGATACCCATCTCTAACCCATGTTTGTAGATGTCTATATTTGCAACTAAAGATGAATCTCAGATTACTATCATATACATGATTAGCTACTCCCAACATAAGTTTATTTCTTCAACATAAAACTAAGTGTTTCTAGATCTTAAATATTTAAAGGAATAAAATAGTTGGGCTCTTAATTATACACTTGAATTTTATGCAAGAATAGTCTATTATGCTTTTTAGTGGAATATAAAACAAATAGCATACTATTATCATACTTTAATTTATTTTTGGAGGCTATTGCTTTTTGGAAGCCTTTAACTACAATAAACGTGTACCATTATCACATTCACTTGAGCATGCAAGATTTCTATATTCACATTCATCTTCTCAAGCATATAATATGATACTGCATGTTGAATTAATATTGACTAGTATGCATGGTACACATCATTCTTATTTATCATAAAATTATCTAATTAACTAATGGTGATGTCCCAACATGTTTTTAAGGGTAGGAAACTTTTATTAGCTGACAGGATATCTATAGTGTGAGTTTTTAGTCTGAAACAAGTTTGGCATCATCAGACCATGCTAGGTTGTCATTAAACTATGTCGGCTATCAGTCAGTGATCAAATCTCTTCCTGAGTAAACTTCGCTAAAATACAAGCTGAGTAATATAATGCATATAAAATTATAATATATTTTGTGAATAGATTCAAATCAAATAAAATCTAATATCTGAATCAAATTGGATTTTTAGTGGGCAATAGAAACACATTTAACTCATAACCAATATCATCATTTCAAATGTTACAAAAATATTGTCTCTAGCTCAAGAATCCGATATTTTTAGATTTAGTTTTTTCTTGTTATAAATAGATTGAAGTAGTGATTGTAAAGAGATTATTTTTGGTTTGTATCATTTTAAAAATTAATCCTACTTTGGTAGGGTTCTATAATATTTTTTCTATAAATTGTGCCCATTTTTTCTTATTGTCATGTTGTTGATAAAACGACACAATTTGTGCAGAATCTTAAGGTAAGTCACTTGCCATAGTTTTAGTGAGTGTTCTTTTGGGAGTTTTTAGGTGGCATGATCATTTTTTGTTGTGTTCTATTTCATTATAAAACAATTATGTTTTTATATGTTAAATGAAGGCTTTGTGTGTTTGAAAAATAAAGGCTTTTGACAATGCAAGAATCTATTTTTCAGTTAATTTGGGGTTTCATATCTATGAATTCAATGGGGATCATTCAAAGGTTGATGGATTAGATATTTTAGCTCAAATGACCTCCAATATCCATAGAGAAAGGAAACATGGATGGAGCTCGTATTTACGTAGAGAACTCTATCAAAAAACATAATGAAAAGTTAAAGAACATACTCTTGGCCTCTTGTTTGGATGCAATGGTTTCCAAGGTTGATACCTAGGTCAAAATTATGACAATGAACAAATCCATGACATCAATTACAAGGTCATTAGATATTGCACTCACACTTGCATAATATTTTTGTGCAAATTTAGGTTAGACTCATATATGTCTCTACTTTAGGGGCAAATTTAGCTCAAACTCGTAAGTTGTTCTACCTTGAGGATAATTTTAGCTAGGATATGTAACAAAATAGGGTGCAAACTTATCTCAAAATATATCTCATTCTTGTGTATATTTTTTCTTTTCGATACAAAATTAGCCCATACTCCAAATATATCTTTATTTTGTGTGGTTAATAGCTCAAATACATTCGCCTTAGGTAATTTAAGTTCACTCTTTTATATAATTTTAGCCAAGGCATAATTTTTTTTTCTATAGAGGGCAAATTTAGTGGATGTTTGTAAACATCTATTTTCTAGGTTAGTTTTACTTAGAAAACCTTAATAGTTTTAATGTTGTAAATTTCAACTTAGGCACTTAATATAGTTTTTTGTTGTGAATAATTTTGGCTCATAAATTTAATATTTTTTAATCAAAATAATGTTTTATATGCACAAACCAAATTTGTACTTTCTAACATATTAACTTGCAAATATTTTTCTACTGGCATGATCCTTGCACCCCCTTTTGTTGCAAGTGTTGGTCAATAAGGTTTTTGATTCATTTAATGCATAACACAATCTTGTTATATAGTTTAACTATAAAATTATTTAATATTGATTTTATATAAATTTTACAGAATTAAAAAATGTTAATATAATGTCTTGTGTAAATAGAATCACAATGTCTCTTGCTAATGAGTACAAGAGATTATGAATTGAATACACAAAAAATATAACATTTTAAATATCTAAGAAGTTTTTGAAACTATATTTTATATTGAAATCCCCATCTCTTTTTAGTGGGCCATGATATCAATTGTATTATATTCCATGGCAGTACCCTAGACTCTTGTTTGGTGACTGACCCTTCATTCTCCTTTAATAGGCAATAAAATCATATAAGCGAGAAAAATTAGGGTTAATGGCCATCATTATCCTTATCAATATACTTTGCAAATTCTTCCACTTATTTGTTGTTCTTTGCATTTTGAATATTAACCCTATTTATAAGCAAACAAAATGAGTGAACTAAAGCAAAGTTTATCTACGTTTTTAGCTTCGTTTTTAATTCAAAGACTTTGAGTACATTGTCTTAAATTTAATATTTTAAAAATGGGGGAGGGGGTACATTTTGGAGAAATTATTTAGAGGCCATTTTAGGGGATGACAAATGAATGATTATTAAAAATAGGGAAATTTTAAAAATATAGGAAAATTTCAAATATTTATATGATAACATCGATAACACATTTGTCATATACTTTATAGATCCTTTTAATACATAGCATTAAAGTTGAATTGAGATTTCACATGAGAGTTGAACTAATTAAAAATAATAATTTCTTTCATAATTTATTATCAATGCAAATTTATATATATTATATATAAATAAAATATAAATGCTCAAAGATTGCAAGTTTCAATGACAAAATGACAAAAGCATAGAAAATATGTTGTTACAAGTTTCATTTTAAGAATAAATAACACTAAGTTTTAGATATACATTTGCCTCATCAAAATTTAATAAAAGATAAGTTTAACATCTATGTTTTTTTGTGGTTAACATACTTATTACAATTTTTTTAGTATAATCAATGTTAATGAATACATTAAAAATCATTTACAAAGATGTATCATATTATTGATGCTTTAGAAAACTCAAATATGATATTTTGTAAAGATTTTGTTAATTGAGAATGGCATTAATATAATACCATTCTTTGAACAAGTTTCATTTTAGAATTTAAGTAGTAATAAGTTCCATTAAAGTCTAAGTGTAACCACATGGGGATGATCAACCATTCTCACATAATACTTGTATTTTTAGGATGTTAGAGAATTTTTTTTGGTTGGGGTGGTGGGGAATGTTTCTATGGTGTCTTGCATAAAAAAAGGCCTAGGAAAGTCCCCTAGGAACACACCAATTTTTTTAATAATTAAAAAAAATAAAATCTAACCTAAAAGTAAATATATTGAATATTAATAATAGTTTAATTTCAAACAACATAAAAAATATAAATATTAATTTCAATTTTTATTTTAAAATCCATTTGCAATTAACTTATATATTTTAAACCTAAATAAAAAATATAAAACTAAAATGTAAAGAATAAAAATGTGCTAGAAGTAAAGATAGAAATATAAAAAGAACATGGTATTATCAAGACTGAGGAGTATCCTTTCAGAAATTGGAGTAGAAAAATAAATATGTTGATACTATTACTATTATTATCCCTATAGAGGCCAATGTTGATCTCTTGCACATTGCTCTTGTTAAAAAATTGGGATGGTTTCTACAAAAAAATTGGTGAGTTGCTTCAATGAAATGAATGAAAAAGATAATGAGTGACCAGAAGGAGTAGTAAAATGGTCCAACAAAATTACTCTAATATAATACTTTGAAATGAATGGAAAACATAAATTCTCATATACTTACAATAGTCAATAGTGAATACCACATGAATCAATGACTATATAAAGGATGTCAGGATGTCCTTTGGACAACTTGGTGTTCCCTTTCCATACCTAAATGGGGGATGTGCCTAGAGGATTTTCCCCTTGCAAAGGGGGTGTTATAATGAAATAACTTGTGCAACAATATGATATGAAATATTCTACAAATACCTGATAATAACTAAGAATAAGAAGCCACTTCGAGGGGGGAAACCTCCAAATATCTCCAATGAGAACACAATTTACAATCTAATGATCAAATGAGATTTAATACCTCCTATATATACCCTACTTCTGCCTAGGATATCACCTAGGCCAACTTAGATAATAACATATAATCCCTAGGCCTACCTAAATAACTAAATACGACTAATAATGATAATTTAACTTAATTAAGAATTAAGGTAGTCACAAGACAACTACTCGTAACACTATGCATACTCTAATATTAAGGGCATATTATACCCCCTCTTCAGAGAAGCATTATCATCAATGATAATAAAGTGTGGATGCTTTTGAATGAACTCTTCATCCTCCCATGTTGCATCTTTGTCTAGTAAATTATTCTATTGGATGAGATACTCAACGAGTGTTCTAGTCATCAAATTCTTTGTGTACGAATAACGAACCTTGGTTCCAATATGATTCTTCCTTCTTCATAAAGCTATGATAATATTTTTCTGTAGGAATATTACACCCAATTAATTTCTTCAAACAAGAAACATGAAAAACTAGATGTATCTTTGTTGTTGGAGGTAACTCAAGCTTGTAAGTGACACTACCTATCTTTTGCATGGTTTTGTATGGGCCAGTAATATTTTGGGGAAAATTATTGTTCTTTGTCTATTGTTTCAATAATATTTTCTTATAAGGTTGCAATCTCAAGAAAACTTAGCCCCCAACTTCAAAAAACCTCTCAATATGGTGTTGATTAGCCTGTCACTTCATTTGATTTTGACATGGTCAAATTCTCCTTGAGTCTTGAAATTACCTTTTGTTGACGATGCATGTGGTCCTCCAAAGGCTGAAATCTTGGTGACACCCTTAATGATGATGTGATGGATGGAGAATGATATCCATATGTGTCATAATTAGAGTCATTTTTCATGAACAGTGGAAGGAAGTGTTATACAACCATTATGTTAGTGGTAGGAAACCTATCCATTGAGATTGCTTATGTAAAGTGAAAAAACGTACATACCCTTATAAACACTTATCAACAACCTCAATTTTCCCATAAGATTGAGGATGGTGTGAATAACTGTGACCTAATTAAGTAACAAAACACGAGAATAAATATATCCAAAAGTTACTAGTAAAGATAAGATCATGATCACTGGAAATAATCTTAGATGTACCATGTAAGTTTTGTATATTCTATAAAAAATATTTTTCCATTATACTTTCTATAAAAGGATGTGATAATACCATGAAATGGGCAATACTTAGTGAGGTAATCTGCCACTACCATGATGGCATTCTTGTCATAAAAGGATGCGATAATACCATGAAATGGGCAATACTCAATGAGGTAATCTATCACTACCATGATGACATTCTTACCTTTATATCTTGGAAGCCCTGTGATGATGTCTATGGAAACCTCTTCCCAACACTGACTAGGAATAACCAAGGGATGTAAGAGACCATGTGTACACATGGCCTCCTTCAATCTCTCAAATGTTGTATTAGCTAACTCATTCCACTAGAAATAATCATTCTTCAATAGATTTGTGAGAGGTTTTACTATATGGCCATAGTTCTTCACAAATCTTCCATTGTATCCAATCAATCCCAAGACACCCCTCAATTTATTGATGTCTTTGAGAACAAGCCATTCCATGATAGCCTTAGTTTTTTTAAGATTACCTTTACTCCTTCGTGTACTCCACCTCTTTGAGACCAGAAGTACACTTGGAAGGCTTGGCATAGAGTTGGTGGTCTTTGAGAATTTGTAATGCTAGATCTACATGCTATAAATGTTCCTCCCATGTTTTGTTATAAATCAATAAATCATTTTACTACTCAGCTTTGGCTTCTGCTACCCAATCTACTTATAATATTGAAATGAAACACAATAAAGATTCATCCTTCTCATCCTTCCTAGATAATATATTAGCCACAATATTTTTCATCCCTTTCTTATATACAATCTAAAATTCATACCCCAACATTTTAGTGACCTATTGTTGTGCTTTTTAGAAGGTAATCTTTGTTCCAAAAAATATTTTACGCTATAATGATCTACCTTAACTCTGAAGTTTTTGCCCATTAAATATGGCCTCCTTTATTTTAATGCATGAAGAATAGCTAGTATTTCCTTCTCATAAATAGGTTTGAGTTGATTCTTACCCTTTAATTGATGACTCTCAAAAGAAATGGGTTGAACCTTCTACATGAGAATTGCTCCTATACCATTATTTAAAGCATCACATTCCATAATAGAATCCTTGGTGAAATCTAGAGGAGTGGGAATCAGAGTAGTACACATAGCCTCCTTATATCTCTCAAATGTTGTATTAGCTAACTCATTCCATTAAAAATATTCCTTCTTCAATTGAGTTGTGAGAATTGTTGCTATATGGCCATATTTTTTTATGAATCTTTTATAGTATCCAATCAATCCCAAGAAGCCCCTCAATTTCTTGATGGTTTTGGGAATAAGCCATTCCATGATGGCCTTGATTTTGTTATGATCCACCTTTAATCCTTTGTGTGAAACTATGTGTCCCAAGTACTCCACCTCTTTGAGACCAAAAACACACTTGGAAGGCTTAACATAGAGTTGGTGGTCTTTACAAACTTGTAATACTAGATCTACACACTATAAATGTTCCTCCCATGTGTTTCTATAAATCAATATATTATGAAATAACACTAATATAGCTTCCTCAAAAAATTCTTAAAGATGGAGTTCATAAAAATTTAAAATGTAGATGATGCATTAGTAAGACCAAATGGGGTCACTAAAAATAATGGCCCTCATGAGTCCTAAATATTGTCTTGGGAATATCTTTGTCCTTAATTTGAATTTGGTGATAACTCGATCTAAGATCTAACTTTGTAAAAAACATAGCTCCCTTCAATTCATCTAGTAAATCATTAATCAATGAATTATAAAACTTATATTTAATGGTGTACATATTAAGCACTTTTTAGTCTAGACACACGTGACAAGTTTGATCCTTCTAACACACCATCACTACTTACAAGGAATAAGCATTGTGGCTATGCCTGATAATTCCTACCTCTAGCATCTTCTAAAAAATCTTTTCAAATCTCACTTTTATATATATGTGGGTACCTATAACCTAACTGATGTTGGGTGGCTGGCTTCCTAGCACTACTTTTATACCATGATCATGATCCCTCTATGGAGGTAGTCCTTTAGGCATATCTCTAAAAACCATTGAGTGATGACCTATAATTGCTTGCAAATTTGGATGGGGGTATATGCAAGAAGACGGGGGACCAAAAAGTAGTCATGCCACCCATCTAAGTCATAATGTGATTGGTTAACACACTCACATTTTTATTCACATAAAAAATAAAATATCAAGAGGCAAGCTCATTTGAAATCGACCTCTAACCTACAAAACAACAATCCAAAACCTTGGAGGAGCGCATTCGTATTTGGGAAATTTCAATTTCGCCACCAAAATGCCGCCATGATGTCCATGAGGTTGAGGAGGTTTCTTCATTTTTTAGCAGGGAGAGAGAGATAGAGAGTCTAAAGAGGGAAAACGAGAGAGGTGAAGAGGAAGGAAGGGAGAGCGATGGAGATATTTTTTCTTCATAGAAATGTGAGTGTGTTATAATACACCCATGTTATTGTTTGATTTGGGAATTTCCAACCCTTAGGGTTGGATTTTCCTTGGGCATTCAATCCAAAGGTTTGGAATAACATGTTAACACCCACATATGTGTTTTTACAATTTCTAAAAAAAAACTGATATAATCTCGAGCTCTCCATCAAGTTTGCATGTCTTTCAATGTCAAGTTAAAAAATACCACAATAACGTTAAGCTCTCTCTTAGATTTCTAACCATGTTCACATTTTGAGTATGTTAAGGTTTTAATCTTTAATTTCTTTTGCTAATGCCTTCATTTTTTGTCAAAAACCTACATATGGTATTTTCGGCTTCATTTTTTAACCATTCATAAAAAAATTGAAATAAATTACATTTTTAGAAACTAGACTATTTTATACACAAGCAAATTTTTATTTTTCAAGATGTCTCTACTTTGAAAATTAGTAAAAAATCATATATTCATTGAAAAATTAGTAAAAAAATGAGCATAAACTACATGGTGTTAGCTAATTTTTCATTGAAGCAATTTTTGAAATACTAATTTTTTTTAACATTTTAGGGGGGGGCACACCAAACACTATGTTATTTTTTTGATAAAAACAAGAGAACTTTGTGTGGCACCCCATTTGAACCCCTTAATCTCCACCATTTAAAAAAAAAAGTAGTTTAGAAAGTATATTCATAGCACAACGACTCCTGTTCTTGTTGTGTCTTAAAATTTTCAGTGTAACTATCTCAATTTCTAATCCAAGATTAAAGTCTTTCCTAATTTGAGAAAAAAGGTAACCACTTAAGACCCCTTTTTGGTCCCCCATTTCCCTATACATACCCATGGGTTGGAGCATTTGATTGATAGGGTTTTAATGAAAATAATTGGGTCATAAATCCATCAACTCCTTTCTTAAGCAACTTTGCATTTGATGAGAGCTTACCATTTGTTGGGACTTAGCACACAACCCTATTAGCTCCATTATATTTCCTAAGTGAAATCTCATGAATAATTCATGGAAAGCCATGTACTCCTAAAACAATATCTATTGCACCCATATAAATATCAAATATTGGGTAATCAAGATGATAATCTCTCGTGGATAATTTAATGTTGTGACATTTCTCAAAACAACTAACAATACTACCAAGCTGAAAAACTAAGACTCGAATGTTCTTGTTAAGGATGCCAAGGTGACTAGTGAGGAAAAGGCTATTGGAGAAAAGGTGGTGGATATTGAGGGCTTGCCGATTCAGAACTTGACTAAGGATGATCTGCAGGAAGAAAATAAGGGTCGAGATGAGGAAGACTCTGAGAAGATGAATGCTAAATCAAAACCCCTAAAGGTGGATCCCCTTTTTAAGGAATTTTCTTATTGAAATGATGAGTCTCCCTCAATGTTTGAGTTGTTGGACATGGCAAGGGTTGGGGCCACTGGAACTTTTAAATTGGCTAAGTGGACTCTTCAGGAGTTTAATAAAGTTAACATTAAAATTAGGGGTTTGAAGGAGAACTTGAAGAATGTGCCAAAAAGCTCAGTGTCAGACATTCTGATTGAAAAATTTTTGGACCTAGAGGGTTTTTTCCGTGATTTCAAATCTTTGTATGAAGATCAATTGGCTAGGTTAGAATCCAAGGTTGTGGGTACCAATGCAGACATTAAGAAGTTGTTGCATGTGTGCCATATTTCTGTTAAAAATAGTGCGGACTCCTTGGAAGTCTTGTTCAGAAAGATTAGTGAACTTAGGGAGGACCAATTGTACTTTTATGATTTAATGGAGAAGGAGCATGCGACTAAGGGCAAAGGAAAAAAGGGAGCGAAAGATGATAGAAAAGGACCTACTATTAAAGGGCCTGTTGATTGGAAAAGACCCTTTGAAGCTGAAAAGAAGGAACTTTTGGACATGATTGATGTGCACAAGAGCTAGGAGCTTGAGGTGGTCAACAACTTAAGCAGTCTGAAATAGTGCTCGGTTCTCTTTGTCTGTTGTTTTCTTTCTGTTGGGTCTCAATTTTCTTTTTACCGTTTTGTTGTTTTGTTACCGTTGAGTGCTGCTGATGGTTTACTGTTTTATCTGTTGTTCAACACTCTATCTATTTTGTTCCCTTCGTGATGGTCTATTGCTGGTATCTTTTTGCCTATCTTCTTAGCAACATTTTATATCTCAAGTTATAAAGGGTTTCAGGTCCCTTCAAAACCTATTTTTGTCATATAATCAAAACAACTAACAATACCTCCATTTGTAATCAAAACCTAAAATTCTAGAGTTGGATATATAAAATAATTTAGATGAGTAGCCAAATTTTTTCTCATGAAATTATGAGTACTTCTTGAGTCTATTAGTATTGTTACTCTCTCTTTCTTTAAGAACTTCCCACCACCTTGAGAGTTTGTGGGGTGCTAAAAAATGAGAGTGCATTACAATAAATGATTGGTTGGGGACCTTGTAATTCCTCATTTGACTCCTTGCCACCCTCTAATATTGGCTCCTCCTCTTGTTCCTCACTTGGACCTTCAATATAGAATAATTTATTCTCATTACATTTATGTCCTCTATTGTATTTTCTATCACAATTAAAACATCAATTTTTTACTCTCTTCTCCTCCATTTATTGTGGTGTCAATCTAGTAGGTGGAGAAAGTGAAGGTGTTGATAATCCTTTCTATCTTATCCTATTAACCCCTTGCCTTCTAGGAATTAAATAATTCGCCTTTGCCTTTCGTGCTAAGATAAAAAAAATTATATATAGAGTTGGACTAAACATGCACACCTCATGTTGGATGCGATCCTTGAGACCTCCCAAAAACAAGTCATTCAAGTTCTCCTCTATAAGTGTATCCACCCTTAAGGATAGCATTTAGAATTATTGAATGTAGTCCTTGATCGATCTTGTTTGTTGAAGTTTCCTTAGCTTATCAAAGAAGTTGTTGACCAGTGCTATTGCTATACCTATGATTCTAACTCCTCAGTAAGGATTGACCATGAAACATTGAGGCTCTTTTTTCACCGCTAAGCACATAACCATCAATACCAAATTAATTTCTCTAGTTTGAGATATAGGGAAGCCATTGTCACCTTTCATCCACTTGGGATTTGATCCATAAACAAATCTCCATTTGATTTAACCAAGTTAGTGGATCCTTGCCATCAAGCTTACACATATCCACCTTTGGCAACAAGTTCCTAGATCCCATATGAATATTAGCATTTAGATATAGATTAGACAGCTTGGATGACCCACCTTGGTTGCTTGAGACCTCCATGTGTCATCTTGATTTGTTGTGTATAAAAACATTTATATTATCCGACATGCTCAACATGTTCACTATATCTTTGTTATGAAATGCATATCTTCTATCAGTTGATGCATATCCTCCCTCATCTCTTTCTTCATTGATTAAATTTCTTCCTTAACCATGTTGATTTCATCATTAGGAGTAATATCGTTAATTACCATCTCACCCCTATCTGGAGATTTACTAGGTCTGACAACATTCTTCTTGCCTCTTGTTGCATGCCTTGTCATGATGGAAAATAATTTTATGATAATCACAAATAAAATCAAAATGATTTGATTTTTTTTATTGTAACTTATTAGGGTGTAGGATGCACTTTCCTAGAAAAATCTTCAACAAATTAGATTTGCAACCTTGAGAGTATTTTTTGGAAACCCTAATTCTAAAATAAATCGCTTAATTTTGCTCTAATTTCTTTAAAATTTGGACTATAGACACTTCAATGTATTCTTGAAATAATCTCACAAAATTAAGAAAAAAATCACCTAGATTTGAGAGATATGAGCTTCCCAAATAAATCTAGTAGAAACCCTAATTTTGTAATAAACCACTTAATTTTATTTCATTTCCTCTAAAATTTGGACTATAGATGCTTTAATATGTTTTCCAAAAACCCTCCAAAAATTAGGAAAAAATCACCAAAATCTAAGAGATGTGCTTTTCAAAATGACCTCCAAAATTGAAAATAATACAATTCCTTCACAATGCCAAGATCATGCTCTTACACCACTTGTAATAAAATAAATTACACAAAAGAGGAATATAATGTGAAATATCTTGCAAATATTGATAATAACTGAGAAAAATAAGCCACTTTGATGGGGAAAACCTCTAAATATCTCCAATGAGAACACCATTCACAATCTAATGATGAAATGAGACTCACTACCTCCTATATATACCCTACTTATGCCTAGGATGTCACCAAGACTAACTTAGATAGCAACATATAAGCCATAGGCCTACCTAAATAACTAAATAAGACTATAATAATGATAATATAATTTAATTAAGAGTTAAAGTAGTCACAAGCCGACTACTCATAGCCCTATGCATACTCTAAGATTAAGGATACAACAAGTGTCCTCAGGACATCCTCATTTAAACATATTTTTGGGAATGAGGGAGAGGTTGAGATATTTTGTCCTCATCCCTAGGTCCCCAAGGCCTCCCCTTTTAAGGAAACATTTAAAAAAAAGGGGGGCACATCCCTAGGTAACATTGTTTTGGACTAAAGATTAGTAGGGATTAACCTTTTATAATTAATGCATTGAAATTTTATTAATTATTATTGTTTAAATGCTGATTAAAATATTAGGACTTCAAAATGCTTAAATCTACAGCTTCAACATGATTTCTTACTTAAAGATAATTCATATGTAGTAATTTTTTTTTTCCTTTTTTTACCTTTGTCCCTATCCATTATTTGTCAAATTCATCAAATATAATACATATAAAGGTAAAAACAATTTTGTAGGTACATGCCACAATAGTATAAAACCTCCACATTTAAAAAAGTTATGTTTAACGTTAAATAAATCGTTGGTTTTTGAAGTGTCATGTTGACCCCTCTCTCTCTTAACTTTAATTGACCATAAATTTAAAATCTTATATCAAAGAAGTTTTTACATGTTAGTAGTATAAAACCTCCAAATTGAAAAAAACTATGTTAGTGTTCATTTAAATCCTTGTTTTTTGAGTACCATGTTCAAAGAAGTTTTATATGCTTTGGAATATTTGCTTAAAATAACTCTCTACATCATTTGAATTTCTTACTCTTTTTTCAAAATTATTTGTTCAAATTGATTTTGTGCCTTCGTGAACTTTTCATATTTTTTAGAAACATGACTATTAAGTATATACATATATTTGAAAAACATATTAATTTTTTTAATTTTATATATTTATATGGATACATTTATATTTTATATATTCATCATTTGAATAGTAATAAATCATAACGATCCTTTTTAAAATTGTTTTATTTTTATCAAGTTCAAATGATTTAACAATTCATTCATCTATTAATTGAAACTATACACCATTTTTTATAATTATACATAATTTGTAAATAACAATTTTTCCCAATTTATTTTTGTCCTTTTAACACAGTTTTATAAGTTTCAAATTTGTTTCTGTTTTGAAGTAATGACAGTGTAAAACAACTACCTAGGTTATGATATAGGTTTTGCATTTACAACTAAGTTTATTTAATTTCCCTTGAGTGGACAATCTTTGATACAAAACACATCTCTTTGTCATTAACCCTTACCTATGAACTAAATCTTATATTATTTCTTTTCGTTGGAGAGAAAGCCAGGGTTTGTAGCCAAGGAGGATTGAAGCTCCGGATCTACTCATTATCATACCTTCAGCCGCAGTTGTTGCAGCCATGTTACGAGCCAGAGCCTCACGTCTTTATCAATTAGCGGTCAGTACTCCAATCGTTCCTTTCTGTTCCTATCTTTGGATTAACTTTTTTCAAAATCAACGATCATTGAGATAAACTCGGATTTCATCTAGTATTAGAAATTTTGGATGCTTTGCAACATGAAATTTCATGGTATGGAAAAGGCATTGGCTAGCGCAGAAGACCTGTTGAGGTCCATAGAAGAAAGAGGTTTAAGAGAATGCTAAACAAAGTAGTTTTGGAGAATGTTCACCTTCATAAAATAAACAGTGAAGCCGTTTATCTGCTTGGGCCCTTGAATGTCTTGAAATTGATTGTTTAAAATCAAATGTGTGTCTATTATAAGTCTGTGAATCAATAAAACACTTTATGCCTTTCGTATAATTCGATTTGATAATTTAACAAGTGTTTATGAAATTGGCATAGTAGTAGTACCTGAATAATTTGACCATTGGCAAGGGATAATATCCAATGGAAATCACCGAGAAATGATATTCTGTCTATAGGTTACCTGTTACTAGTCAGCAGTTATTTTTATGGCCTTTGTGCACTTATGAAAATCTAGAAAAGACACACATTCTGAATTTTGTATGTGGTTGTAAATCATATGTTGATCAAAGATTTGGGAACCTTCCATTAATTTTTTTTTCTTTATTTAGCGAAAGAAGGAAAAAAATATTGCAACCCACAGATATTGAAATGATTGAAACATGAGGGAATTCTTAGTAACGGGTATGGACAGATCTTCAAGATGCATTGCAGGATCACATTTTTGCAGTGTTTACCAAATCTAGATTCTTTGGACTGGACATATTTGTCCTGTTTGGGTTGGGCAAATTTTCATAGGAGGAGATATAAAAATGTTGTTTTTGTAATCTAACATTGACTTAATAAAAAGCCCTAAACCTCACTAATAAAAACAAGAAAAAAAACATACTCTTTCATGCATGTCTGCCGGCACGAGACAGAAGAGCGAATTAGGAAAGAGATGCTGGAACATTTTGATGTTATTGAAGTTTGAAGCTCTCTATCATTTCTGCATATCTATATATTTTATTATTTACAGGATTCTACTCGTAAACTTTTATGAATTTTTTATTATCTGTTTTATATATTTAAAATCGTGAAAGGGATTTTTCCACAACTGTTTTGAAGATTTTGGATTCTTTTGACCTTCCAAATGAATTGAAGTTTTTTGAACCTGGTAACTATGCATTTTTTCACATCTTTAAACAATGATTAGTCAGATGTGCTCCTTAGACTCCATTAACTTGCAAGGTGTGACTCTTATGTTTCTTGGCATCTTGCACCATTTGTTGAACCTCTCTATGAGACTTATGCCTACTTAGCATTGACTGTTAGAAATATTATTAATTAGTTTAATCTATCTATCTATATATGTATATATGTATCATATTTGTGCAGCCAGCTGCTGCCTCTCCGACCAACCCCTATATATATGTATATGTATGTATGGCCACTATGTATAACTATATATATTATATTTGCTCTGTCAGACCTGCTATCCCCAAATTTTGGTACATACTCCTATTCCAAAACTACATGGGACATATACCTAGGTTTTGATAGACGAAACACGTTTATTTCATTAATTCCTCAATGACATAACTTTTATGGTCACATCCAAATTTTTTCTCGAAATGGCTCAAGGCATATAGAAATGGATTTTATATTTGCCACTAGTCTGGTCCTGGATAAAAGTAAAGCCTAAATGCCTAGAAACTTACTAGGACTCATAAAACTTTTAAAAAATGAAATAGAAGAACTACAAAATAAAAAAGGAAGTTGAAAGCAAAACATGATGTCCTATAAGGTTTAAAGATTTCCAATGCTAGATTTGGATAAGCAAATCACTTGAAACTGTATAAATAAGTTGACAAGTTGAATAAGAACCTCACAGTTAACACATTTGCACTGGGAGATAGAATCTACCCAAAGTTTTTAGATTACTGTGTCAATTATGCCATCAGAAATAATGCAAATTATGCAGTTGAGAAAAGAAGTAGCTGGATAATACTTGCTCATTCCTTGATTATCAAAATGTACAATTTAATACATTATATCAAAAACAACAACTATTGAGTCATTGCCAGTTGAAAGTTGATGGAGCATTTTTCATGCTGAAGCATCACATTCTGCATTGTATTAATGCGACATTTTGTATTGTATCTCCTTCACCTGTGCAAACAAATTACATATTCAGATAACCTTTTTTGCAAATTACAATCAAATTACATATTCAGATAACCGTTTTTACAAATTACAATCCTTTTGGGCCATTATCTACCAAAAGGTGGAAAATGAAGAAAATGTCTGATTTTTTGCAGTGTCTTAAGAGGAGTAAACCCTAATTTTCTTATAACTCTTTCAGACATGATCACATTTGATAGAATTGGGCAAGGTAGAGTTGCAGAGTGAGTTTTAGAATAATAGAGGGAACAGGTGCGCTGAGCTTTTCAGGTGATCCAGCCAACCTCCAGACACAGCAATGTGAAAATATGTCTACAGTGACAGATTCAACGGCAGTCTACATTCAAAACTGTTTGTCATGTTTGACTATAGACAAAATTATGGTTATGGAGCAGGGCCATCACAATGGGTTTGACCATGGTTAAAACTGTTACATGTAAAGATAAAAGTTAAAACAGAAAATTCTGAACTGTCAAAAAGGAGTTTAACTGGTTCATTTTTGGTCTTGTGTGTGGGAGACTGTTTATATCTTCAAGTCAACCCATCTGCTCATCTCGACTTACGAATATACCCTTTGTGGGTCCTGTAAGACCATTCTTGGATCATCTTCTTGATCTTTGGATCTTTCGGGGGTTAGCTCTTCGTGAAGTGGGGAAGACCTGCCCATAGTTAGGGGTGTTTGAGGGAGTGCTTTAGATATTAGTTGACTGCACATCTGCATCTGGCAGAGGGCTGCAGTCTTGCATGTTTGTGTAACAAGTATTCTGCCAGCATTTAAAAGCATTTGGATGCTGTTGATGTTGCTGCTACCCTGTTGTGCCTCTATGGAGGCAGCAGGCTTGTAAAGATATGTACTGATAGTGGAAATGAGGTAGCATAGAGCTTCACTCTTGCTGGAGCTTTCCCACATTGGGTTTCTTCAAAGGTAAATTTTTATGTTCATCTCATTTTGTTGGTGTGGTAACTGGTTGATTCATTGCTTGCTTAAATAAGTTAAATGCAACTCCTACTACTATTCATGCAATTAACATCTAATTGCTTCGTAAGTTTGTAGGATGCTTCTCAATGTTTGTTGCTGTTGTCATTCATGGACATTTATACCATTTCTTTCTTTCTTTGTATAAGACACCATGTAACAGGATGATAGATAGATGGATGTGCTGGCGACTTGATATTTACTAGATTCTACTTCATTTGATGTCTATTATATTGGACCCTATTGTAGAATTGTAAAATCTTGTCAAAAGGATGATAAATATTGGATTTGTTTATTTAGTTTATACTTTATCATCATTTTAACATTACTGCAAGAGTTTGTTGCAGAATGAAATGTTTGGCTGTTATAAGTTTGATAATTCATAATTGTTTGTCTGACTGAAAAAAGGAAGCATACAATTGGTTGGGTCAGATAAAAAGGGAAGTTGATGGTTGACTGCATTTATAATTTTCTCCAGGCTAGAACACATGGCACAAGGGCTGTTGCAACAAGTACAACAAAGTTTTCTGGTACAGAGATTTCAAAGCAGTCTTCTTCTGGTGGACTTTTTTCCTGGCTTGGTGGAAGCAAGTCCAGTACTCTTCCTCTAGATTTGCCTTTGCCAGGTGTAAAGCTTCCTCCTTCAATTCCAGATCATATAGAGCCAACAAAGACACATGTCACAACTCTACCAAATGGTCTGAAGGTTGCATCTGAAAACTCGCCGGTATGTTTATCTCTCTTAACTAGTTTATGTTATTTTAATCCCTTGTTTGTGAAAGTAAATCTGTTGTTTCTGATGCCTTATTTACAATGTTATCAATTTTTTTGAATTAAATTCTATATTGAGATGGACTTGTAAGTTCAATTTCTTATTAAACTGTTTGATGATCAGAGTTCTACTGCATCAATTGGATTGTATATTGATTGTGGTTCTGTGTATGAGACACCCTTGTCAAGTGGGGCAACTCACCTCTTGGAACGAATGGCATTTAAAACTACAAAAAACCGCAGTCATTTACGGATGGTTCGTGAAGTGGAGGCTATTGGAGGAAATGTTACGGCATCAGCATCCCGAGAACAGATGGGGTATACTTTTGATGCACTCAAAACATACGTACCGGAAATGGTTGAACTGCTCATTGATAGTGTGAGAAATCCAGTTTTTCTTGATTGGGAGGTTAAAGAGCAGGTATTTCAACATGCTTCTCAATACATTAATTGCTTTTTTTCTATATTTAGGAAGGCTTACAAATATTCTTTTTCTTGTTTTATGCATTTATAAATTTTCGCTTTAACAAATATTCTGAACACGTATTTGTTGCAGCTAGCAAGAATCAAAACAGAGATTGCAGAGATTTCAAATAACCCACAAAGTTTGCTTTTGGAGGCACTTCATTCTGCTGGCTATGCTGGTGCATTAGGGAATCCTCTCTTGGCTCCTGAGTCTGCCATAAACAGATTAAATAGTACAATTTTAGATGAGTTTGTTGCTGTAAGTGTTGTTTCATTTTTTTTTATATTCTAAAAATATGAGTTTCTTGATATTAGAAACAAAGTAAAATGTCTTCACAACTCAGGTGATATGCTAACTATGGTTTTGTCAAAGCATGTCCATCCTATTGACAGTATGTAAAGGTATGTAAAGTTTCACTTGCAGCTATTTTAATCTTTGTGCAATGATTCATCCACAGGAGAATTATATTGCTCCACGCATAGTTTTGGCAGCATCTGGAGTGGATCATCAACAACTGCTCTCTGTAGCTGAGCCTTTGTTGGCAGATTTGCCTCAGGTTCCTCATTTTGATATACCAAAGTCTGAGTATGTTGGTGGCGATTTTCGGTGTCAGGCAGATTCACAGGTAAGATGTGTCATGTATTACATGGTTTACTGTTTATCATTAGAAGAATGCAGTTTTTAATCTTTTTGCCGAATATTATTCTTTTTTGGGTAAAGCATTCATTCTTTTATCTGTTTTCATTTTCAGTGTTGCTGCCTAATATGTTTTGCCTTCTGATGGTCAGAGTACTCATGTGGCTCTTGCATTTGAGGTTCCTGGTGGTTGGCACAATGAGAAAGATGCTATTGCTTTAACAGTTCTGCAGGTGCATTTCAATATGCTTTAGGTGTAATATTGCCAAGTATTTTGCACATATCTGTAGTGTTGGTTGTTTGCTTGTAGAAATGATGCCTGTTTTAGATATGCAAGTTGTTTATGATTTTATATGGTAAAGCATTTTTTTGTGCCAATTTCAAATGTATCTGTTTTGTATACAGACACTTATGGGAGGTGGTGGTTCTTTCTCAGCCGGTGGTCCTGGTAAAGGAATGCATTCTCGATTGTGTAAGTCCAATTGTTGTTAAGCTCCATTTGTGGAAAGCATATCTCTTACTATCCTATGTAATAGAATATGCTAGTAATCAAGATTTCTGCTTATTTCATACGCATTATATTTTCTTTGAGTGTATTTTTACATTAGTTTATTCATAGGATATACTTGTAATCCTAGTAATTAAGAGCAGAGGACAGAAACATGTACAGTTTCAGCTGTAAATGTAACGGCCAATACTAGTTTGAGTATCAATGCAGTATAATGTTACCTGTTCTGTGTAACATTATTAGGCCTTGTTAGCTTCTGTCTATTCCTTTATTTATATTTTCATTTAACTGCATTGAACTTAGATTTCTTGCAAAGGTGCATTGCATTTACTCTTACCTGTATTTTTTTGCACATTATGGAAATACATTTTAGGTTTTTTTTTTAATTTGAGACTACTGTAATCAAATAACAGATCTTCGTGTTTTGAACGAGCACCAAGAAGTGCAGTCATTTAGTGCTTTCAACAGCATGTACAATGACAGTGGTCTTTTTGGCATCCATGCGACTACGGTAAGATATTCTCATGTTGTAAAATCTCATTCGACTAGAGTTTTATGTTGGGTTATGTTTAGGCTATTTTAGTGTAATCATGTCTTACAACACTATTTGTTTTGTTTTGGTATTTGAATTATATATATTATTAAAGTTTCTAATATTCAGTATGTGAAATAGTGCTTTCTGTGCTCATTGATAGTCAAAAGTTTATAGGCTTTTAAGGATTGAAGCATTTTGGAGTAAGGGAGAGGGTTCAATCGACTCAATACTATTGGGGATAATTAGTTGTGATGGTATTTGAATAGTGGAGTGCCATTTATAATTTAAAGCTAGAATAAACTGTTTGGAAAAATCAGTTTTTTCATGACAAATAGGTGCACCATAAATGGATGACATAATGCACAATCCATGGACCAACCCTATTTTCTTTACAAGCAATCTTCCCCTTTTGTTATACCTTCTAAAATGCCTTTTGAAATCATATGAAGACCTAAAATGAAGATGTGCCACATTTATATTTATTGTATATTATATGTGATCATTTTGTTTTTGCAGAGGATTTTTTAAGTATTACTGCATATATAATTGCTGATATACAGCTACATCTGTTAGGGACTGAATTCAGAGAGTACAGAGCACAAGGAGCCTTTAAACCTTTACTATTCATCTTAAAAACTAAGTCGCTGGTTTGGGAACAGGTTCACCAGTATGGCAATTTTTTCCTGGCTTAGGTGTGGCTGGGTTTGGCTGTACAATATATCAATATATATATTCAAGGAATCAAATACATTTCAATTGTGTATAAAGAATTTAACTACTTTGGAACTCAATGCTCTGGCTCGAAGAGAGGGGAAGCGCAAAAAAGAACAAATAAACTCAATGACCCTTAATCCCATAACTTGCTAACACTTCTTACATGGAAATGCAGGGTCATCTTACATTGATCCTTATCCCTTCTGAAGGAAGACTTCTTTTTTCTTGTAATTGTTGTTCAATGAGCTGAACTGTAATCTGCAGAATCATCACTCTCATGCCCAGAAACTAAGTCACCAGGTTTGAATTCGAATTCGAATTCGAATTCGAGTTCGGCAACATTGAAATTCAAATGAAATTCGACAAGGAAAAAATTTGAATAAAATTCGCTTTATGTAATTTTTTTTTTTATAAATATAAGTAATATATCCATACAATTGTCCAAATAGTTTAACATTGATAGATAGATTTGAACCATTATAAAAAGAAAACACATTTATAAAATATAAACCTTAAAAAACATGTGAAATCACGATTGCGAAGATGTTCTTTTGTCAAAAAGGTACAATAACAGTAAAGACTTTAAAACTTCAAAAAAGCTCCAAGTCATCAAGAGCACTTGGCTGAGATGCTAAATCATCATCTGTATCACTACTCAATTCATCATTAGCAAAGTCAGGCTCATCTGCAATTGACACTGCTATGTCTTCAAGAATTTGTTGTGAGGAAGAGTCCTTTGCTGATTTGTTCATGAGCAATTTTAAATTGCTGTGAACATAGACAAGATCTCCCAACTTTCCAGACAACAATTTATTCCTCTTTTTGGAATGGATGTGATCAAAGCAACTCCAGTTCCTCTCATAGGCTGATGAACTTGCTCCCTGACTCAAAATTCGAATAACAAACCTTTGTAGCTCAAGAGTTTGTGCTCCATATGTCATCCACCATTTATGCGCAGGTACATGTGCCATGTCATATTTGGTTGCTTGCATTCCAAACAACCCTCCTCCGCCCTTGTATACCCAAAATTGACTTATGATTAGTGCTGAAATTGTTTGATTTGATTCATACTTTCCAACCGCTTCTAAAAGCGCTGCCATAATTTCAGTGTCACCTTCTCTATCAATAGAAAATAACTTAGGCTCCAAAAAGCAAGCTGCTGCATGTAAAGTTGTGTGCAACATTTTCTATTTGCAATCAACTGTCTCCCATATCTCCATATATTCTGCTTCTACATTGTTTAGTGCTTTTTGAATAGCTTCCTTACAACGGTCCATGCTTTCATAAAGCATGCCAAGGCAAGGAGTGTCACCATCAACCATACGAAGCACATCAGCAATTGGCTCACATATAAGCAAAACCTTTGTGGCACTTTCCCAGAAATTGCTGTTTAGAATTATTTGCTCTATGTTCTTCCCCTTAGGACCTTTAGAAAGCACTGAGTGTTCCCACTCATTGGAACAAATAACAGACTTCAAAGCTGCTTTTTCTTCAACCACTTTTTTCAAAGTGATATAAAATGAAGCAAATCTTGTTTCACAAGGCCTCAACAACTCCTTGGATGCATGCCGCCTATAAAGATTCAATGTGAGACGATGATTCCGTATGAAATTTGCAATTGCTCTCCCTCTGTGAATAGCTTCATGTATCCATGGGAATTTAGCCAAGTCATGAAGCAACAAATCAAGACAATGGGCTGCACATGGGCTCCAATATATTTGTGTGTACTTCTTTGCAATCAGCTTCCCAACTCCCACACAATTTGTTGCACTATCAGTTACCACTTGAACCACATTTTGCACCCCTACTTCAAGAATGGTTTCCTCTAATATTTGAAAAATATTCTCGGAAGTTTTCTTGTGGTTCATGGTGTCAATCACTTTCAAGAACACAACACCCTCAGAACAAGACACCAAAATATTAATCAATGGCCTTTGACATATATCCGACTATCCATCACTCAATATAGTGCAACCTGTTTTTTTCCAAGAGGCTTTGACAGTAGCTAATTTCTCAATCACTATATCTTTTGACCTCTACAGAAGAGTTGTCTTGATAGCCTCTGAACCTGGGGGGTGTACCCTTTGCCAAACTCTACAATTTTGTGAATTGCATTACGAAAATGTGGGTTTCTTGCAACATCGAATGGAATAGCATTTGTGTAAAACAAATCAGCTATTGCATCATCCACCTCCTGTTTCTCTACTGGTTTGCAAAAGTTGTTCAATGTTCCTTTCTCTATTGATACCCTCACTGGTTTGGATTGAGTAGAAGAGGAAGACATAACAGATGTGAATCTAGATACATCTTCTTCAATTCTCTGTTTCTTTTGTGTCTTCTTCATTTTTCCTACAATTGAATTGGACTGCTCTTTCTCTAAAGCAACTCTCATTTATGGAGTAACTTTAGGACATGCTGAAACACCTCCTCCTGCACCATTTGTAATACCAAGTAAATGGTCCATCGCCCTTGTCAAACCGCCTTTAAAAGGTTTCTCACACTTGGTGCATTTGAGATCAGTACCATTGCGAGTGACATATTTCCATGCCTCGGCTGTTGATTTCTGAGGAGCCATAATCTAACAATCTGCATGTTTCAAAGACAAAATAATATTTATTTAAACATACACTAAATTATATTTCAAAAGATATTAAAAGTTAAAACAAAATATATAATTTTTTTTACTTTTAAAAAAAAAGAAAAAAAGTGTTATTTTAATAAACATTTAAAAAAACTAACATATTTTTATTTTTAACTTTAAATAAAAAATAATACCACTAAATTTAATTTTTGAAAACATAAAATCAAATACTAAAATTTATTTATAGAAACATAATTTATTAAATAAAAAAACAAACATTTTATTTTTAAGCATAAAATAAGAATATAGTAGTTTTTTATTTTTATTTTATTTTAAAAGCATAATAAAATTTAATGCATATTTTTATTTTAACTTTTAAAAACAGAATACTAAAATTAAAATAGATTAAAATAAAAATAAAATACTAAAATTAAAATTGTTGAAATTTTAAAAATAAAGTACTAAAATTATCATTAAATAAAAGCTTTAAAAATAAAATATGAAATACTAAAATAAAATGAAATCAAAGACAAATAAAATACTAATATAAAATAAATCAAAGACAAATAAAATACTAATAAAAAAAAAATGTTGGAAATTTTAAAAATAGAATACTAATACAAAAGACCAAGATAGTAAAATAAAATCATTTCAAAGCTTTCATATTTCATCCGGCAACCTAAAATTTTTGGGGAAAAAAAAAATGGCAGCGTCATAGGAGGAAGAATGGAGATAACAAAAAAAAGGCAGCGCCGCAGGAGGAAGAGTGGAGATGACAGATGATGCAAAGAATGGAGAGAATGGAGACTCTAGACTCAGAGAATGAAGAATGCAATCAGATAGATGCGTCATGCAAAGACGAATGCGGACAGATAGATGCAAAGAGAATGCAAAGATGCAAAGACGAATTTCTGCAGATAGACGCGTCACACAAAGATAAAATAATTAACGCATCAGCATGAAGGGATAGGGAATGCCTACCTGGCAATTGGGCGACGTGATATTGGAGAGAGTCGAGACCTTCAATGCGATGCAGAGAGTAGAGACCTTCAGGAATTGGCTCCTTTGAAAACTGCTGAAATGCCTTCAATCCCGCGTGCCCTTCAAAAATGCAAAGGTATTTCGCCACAACAAAGAGTTGTGCTGTTTGCTCAGCTGCCACCGCTATTTATCAGAAAAAACCTGTTGAAAAACCCTAAAAATTAAAACACTTTTTGAAAAAAATTAAACCTAAGTTGCAGCCGTATGAATGTCAACGCATTTCAACGAATTTTATGGGGTTTTGAAAAATTCGATGAATTTCGAATTTCAAGGCAAAAATTCGCCGAATATGGTGACTTAGCCCAGAAATCAGATTCGGATCCCCCAAAGGAGGAGAATCCCCATTCTGAACAATCCTTCTCAGAGTCTTGGGAGAAACAAGTGCCATCTTTAGAGGGGTCAAACCACAGATTGGAGATATTGTGGTTCCAGTAGAATGTTTAGGCTCCAAAAGCACCCATCGAGGTCCCAGCAGAATGATTAGGCTCTGAAAGCACCCATCACTTGAGATCTGAAAACACACAACTCAGGATCTTTAGTTTCATCGAGAAAGATTTGTTGGTGGCTTAAATCAGCTCCATTCCACCAAGTAGCTGGCTTCTTTGAATGAATCCCTTTTGAAGTGAAAATATTGAACAAGCCTTCCACCAAAAGCTCCATAGTGTAGCGTAGTCTGCATCTGAATGCTACTACTTAATAGTGCTGTTGTTGCTTCCAAATTTTGTTGCCTATCTTGAGTCCTATTTCTGTTGGTAATTATTTGAAGAGATTCATCTCTATGAGGATCCGAGCACAGATGAAAGTGGACTATAGGTGTGCCGTGTGATTTTTCCGTTATTGCAATGAATTTTCCAATATAATTCCCAATAGCAGCAAGGTCAGAAGAGAACTGAAAGTTTGGAAGCTGAACCCAAACTGGATTTTTTGAGAAAGTTTCAGTTAAGAGGGTTGAAATCAGGATACCAGGGGTTCAGACAAAGATAAGCTTTGGCCTAAGACCAAGGCTCGATCTAGAGCAACAATTCCCTAACCTTTGTGGATCTGCAAATCACAATGAAGAAACCCTTGGCGCAAGAGCAAATGAAGAGTTCCTCTTCTGGGAAAGCCACAGATAAGTGCATGTTTCATGTGTACCTCAATGACTTCTAATACTTTCAATGCTGACTCTAAAATTATAGAATCTTCAGACAGAACTTCATGATCAAAGAACGTTGTTTTGGCTAGAGAGATTCAAGACTAGGAAAATTGTGAGAGAAGCTTTCCAGACTTGAGTGCCCTTGGGGAATGCCAACATTTGAAAAATGGATCCGTGGAGTAAGAAAACTTCACAGCTCACTCGCAAGTTGGAGGCTCAAGTAGGATGAGAGCATGAAACCTTTTTGGGGGCTATATAAATCAATCTCCCTAAAGAGTTACTGATAGTTTTTAGGCTTGAAGCCTGCCAAAACTGAAGTGGAAGATTTGGCATGCAAATCTAAACAAGGGCTAAGTCAAAGTCTCAACAGATGGAACAAACCCCAGAATCTACGGTTTCATGCTCCATAGAGCTGACCTCCAACTTGAAGAACCTGCTTCTAGAAGATACTGCTGATCTTATTTCATGCCACAAACTACAATAAAAAATCCTTTTGCACAAGGATAAAGAATGAGATTCATTCTCCTCTGCCCTTAGATTTGTGAACCCAATCAAAGGCTACGAATCAGGCAGCTCCTTACAAAAATTGAATAATAATTTCAACAAGTATGTAGCAGAAATTTCAGAAATTCAAGATAACAGAACAAGACTTTTTTATATCAGCATTCTATTACCAGCTCTCATGTACAGATGCTCAGCCTGTGACATTTAACTTAGAACAATTTGTTATTCAAAAAGAAAAAGAAGATATTCTGTATTTCAAGGCGTCTACAGGTTACAGCTCTGTCAAACTGCTCTCCTAGCTCAATACAACATCCTTTTCTTTATGCTTGCTTTCTGTTCGTTTATGTTCAGTTTTACCATTCCTTCGATCAACCTCCAGTGAGCAAATCTCCCTCTACTACCTCCCTTTCAGAAAATATCATTTACTTTTAAAAGGTAAAGGCATCTGAAACCACCCAGTCCAAATTTAGATTTGCCAGCCATCCCACTCACCAAGGATAAATTTATTACTAATAAAAGTTAAACGCAGGGACAGTTACAGTCTGCCAGCCAGATTTTAGACAAAATAAATGATTGCATCAGCATAAAAGTCAACAGTTCAGAGTCGAATAACATTCCTTGAAGCACCCAACAGGTAAGACTGCCCAAAATAGCAAAAAGAAACATCCCAGTCACTTGGTCATTACAGTGGACAGAGATAATGAAATAGCTCAGGCTGCGCTTGCATAACAATTCCAAAAGAGATCTAAAAACTGAAAATAGAATGTAATAGCCAGGTGTAGAAATTAATAGGAGTTTTACTCCAACCCAGCACCTGCAACAGCAAAAGAGAACTTGAGAAAATAAAGCAAACAAGGAAAATCACTGCCAAAATTGAGCAGACAAAACAATCATTCATCAGGAAAGAAGGGAAGTTCGGATGCTCCCGCATCATTCCTTTTACAGATTTTGGGCATTTTTACATTTCCATTTCAAGTTAAGTTGATAGTTTTGCAGATTTCATTTTCAAGTTTCTCTTATTAGGTTCCAGCTTTCCTTTTCATTAGATTCTACACAGAAAATAAATCTATACACTCCTTTAAGTTTGACTTCAAAGTGCAAGAACAGACAATCAAGGACAGAATTCCTAAAAGGGAAAAACTGAAAAGAGTGATTGACAGCTTCCTTTCAAATAACATGCATGAATGCCAAATCACCCATCAGGGAAAATAAAATTTGACTAAAGGCAATAAGAAAATTCTGTGGATTACAAGCTATCAGGTAACTCGGAGCTAACAGTTTGGGAAGCTCAGAGGAGTTTGTGAAAGGAAGCAAGGTATGTGGAAATGTTTTCTAACATTGATCGAAGAGGAGAGATGTACAGATTAAATTCTTTTACAGTTACAATATGAGATGCACAATAGAGAGATTATTAAAATAACATCACATGCAAGTATAAAAGCTCACAACACAAAATATACATGGGTAAAATCCTTTTGGGAGAAAAAACCCACACTCCAAAACCTGCACAATGTATTATCGAATCAATGGTGATTACAACCTAAGTCACAGGATTCGTCAAATTTTAACCATGAAGTTCGAAATTCGGCGAACCTCAAAGCATGGTAAAAAAATCGTTGAAATTCGCCTCATATTCGCATGGTTAAAGGCATAGGTTTTTTATATAAAATATATTTAAATAAACACTTTTTTGGGGCTTTAGAAAACGTTTTTAAGGGCTTTAAAAAACGTTTTTTTAGGGCTTTTGCAGGTCGAGCGCCGTATGTGTTCTTCCGGGAACGTTTAAATAGGACTCAAGCATTGTGAAAATGTTCGTCTGGGAAATATCCGGAATCACTTGTTCCTACTCCAGCATCGTTTTGTAATCTGCAGTTGTTCTTACTCGACTGAGCTAAAATTATCCGCCTTCCATGAGTATATCCATTAGAAGGCAACATATGTAGCAGGATGGAATCCAGGATGTATGCTTTGGAGTCGGAGAAGGTTGACTCTTCTTTTAATATTAAATATTTAGATTTTACTTTTTTAAGATTTGATTTTTTTTTTAAGCTAAGTTACCGGATTCGTACCCGGAGGCCCCGAACCCGGTTCGGGTGCGAACCCGGTACGGGTTCGCCTGCGGGTACGCCCTGGGTACGCACAGGGTGCGTGCCCAGGCCTGTGGGTTCTCCCGGGTCCGCGCCAGGCCAGTGCGTACCCAGGGCGCACCCGGGTGTTTGGTGCGTGGACCCGAAGGTACCAGGCCCGAACCCGGGCGAACCTTCAAGAACCCACGGCCCAGCATCAATAAAGTTCGCCTAAATAGAGATTAAAAGCATTTTTTTTAATTTTATTTTATTTCCTAACCCTAATCCGGCCCAATATGAGGCTTTTCAACACAAAAACATTTCATTTCTACTTCTCATTTTGCTCTCACCATATTTTCTCTACATCTTGGCATTTTGAAAGGAGGTGATTGTATTCGAAGGAGATCGATTGTGGAGTGCCAAATAGCTTCTACAAAGGAGATTTAAGTGTTTAAGGTATGCATTTAAACCCTATTCTTTGATCTTTTGAACTATTTTTTCAAGTTTCTTAGTTTTTGATGAATTTTTTCAAGTTTGTGAAGAATTTTTTCAAGTTTGTGAAGAATTTTTTCAAATTTATTTATTTATTTTTCATATTTTTTATAGATTGCAACAATGGCCAGTAGTCAAAGTTCAGTGGGTGGGGAAGGAAGTCAAAAGTTCAAAATTGAGAAAGGATCTCCTTTATGGGCACATACCACAAGAATTTCACAAATTCCTGGAGGTGGGGGTTTTGTTTGGAAGTGTAATTTATGCAATGTACAATATAATAGCTCCTATTACCGAGTGAAACTTCATTTTATGGGCCCTAGTGGCAAAGGGATTAATATGTGTGTGGGCCCAAATAAGAAGGGGTTGTCTTCTGTACAAATAGCAGAATTTATAAAAGAACAAGAAAATGCTGACAAATCAATTGCAAAAGGAAAAGAAAGTAGTTATTCTTCCGGAAAGAAAAAAACACCAACATTACCCTCTCAAGCAGTTAGGGCCTCCAAACATCCCTTCTTGCCTATGCCCTCTACGGAAGAGGAAGATGAAGATGAACAACAAATCACCACCCGCAAGAGAGGTCCATTGGAGAGGGCATTTAAAATGGAGGCAAGAGATATTGCTGAAGAAAAAATTGCACGTTGCCTCTATGCCAATGGTCTTCCATTCAACTTGGTGAGATCACCATATTGGCGGGACATGGTGTCAGCAATAAATAGTGCACCTCCTGGTTTCACAAGTCCTGGGTTTGAAAAGGTGCGTACCACCTTATTGCAAAGAGAGAAAAAATCTTTAGAGGCCCAACTAAAACCAATTAGAGATTCTTGGATTGAAACAGGTGTATCTATTGTTTCCGATGGATGGAAAGATTGCAAAAACCGTCCATTGATCAATGTTATTGCAGTGTCCCCCAAGGGGGCAATGTTTTTGAAGGCAGTTGACTGTGAAGGGGAAGTGAAAGATGCAGAGTTCATTTCTAGGATTCTCATTGACTCCATAGAGATGGTGGGTGATGAAAATGTTGTCCAAGTAATTACGGACAATGCAAAAGTTTGCAGGGCTGCAGGTGCTTTGGTAGAGGCTAGATATGAGCACATCTTTTGGACACCTTGCACCGTACACTCCCTCAATTTGGTGATGCAAGCAATTGGAAACCAAATAGAGTGGGTGAAAGAAATATACCAGGAGGCCGAGGAGATCCAGATGTTTGTGACAAACCACCATATGTCACAAGCAATTTTCAGAATTTTTTCAAGATTGGAATTGTTGAAGGTAAATTTAATTTATTATTTATTTAGTTTCATTTATGTCATGTTTTACATAATTGAATAATTTTTTTTTTTAACTTATTTAATTATTTACATGTTCTTAGGTTGCTGAGACCCGATTTGCATCTCACACAATTGTTCTGAGACGACTTGTGAAGGTGAAAGGGGCATTGAGTCAAATGGTTATTAGCAACCAATGGGGTATATGGAAGCAATCAAATTCAGAGAGGGCCCAAAAGGTCAAGGCATTGATCTTGGATGACAATTGGTGGGATCGTGTGAATTATGTATTGGAGATGACCGAACCTATCATGTCTATGCTTCGGTTTGCTGATACAGATGAACCATGCTTGGGGGATGTCTATGATAGCATGGACACAATGTTGGAGAAAATAAAAATTGAAATACAAAAGAGAGAGAATGATCCTGAAGACACCCTTTACAAAAGGGTGGAAGCAATCGTTCTTCATCGTTGGAACAAGATGACAACACCATTGCACCTCCTTGCATATGCCCTATCTCCAAGGTACTATACTAGAGAAGTACTTTCTATCCCAGGGAGAATACCACCATATAGAGATCTTGAAGTTGCTAGAGGGTATAAGAGTGCATTTAAGAGACTCTTCAGTGATCCAGAAATGGAGACAAGTGTTATGAAAGAATTTGGAATGTTTATCATAGGAAAAAATCTTAGCCTTCTGTTGCCAAAGACCAATACAAAATGGATGCTATTACATGGTGGTACCTCCATGGTCAAGTTTATATGTACCTCCAACCTCTTGCAATCAAGATCCTCTCACAAGTAAGTTTTTTTTTTTGCCACTTGTATTGTAGAATTTAACACTTAACATTCTTGAATTTATCTTGCATTTTTTATTTTTAATTTTGTTGGTTTTCTCTCTAGGTTGCAAGCTCTTCTGCTGCTGAACGGAATTGGAGTACATACTCCTTTATCCACTCAGTGAAGCGTAACCGGTTGGCTGCAAAAAGAGTGAAGACTTGGTGTATATTCATTCTAATTTGCGTCTTCTGTCACGTAAGGAACCTCAATACAAGGAGGGGGCAGCAAAGCTTTGGGATGTAGCACCCGAGTCTGCTGACTTGGATGCAACCATTCAGGATCTTGCTAGAGCCACTATGGATGATATGATAATGATGATCATGACATGCATGGTGCTGGAAGTGGAAGCGGAACCGCTTTGGGTTCAAATGATGATGATCTTGAAGTTGAAGCCACTGAAAATCCAAATCAAGATGACTTTTTTGATAATCCTTTTGATGATTGATGAACATTGAAATTGAATCATGTTTCAACTTTCATGAACTACATTTTGTAATTCAGTAATATTGTAATTGTGATGATTTCCATAATTGATATCATTGATATGGCGTATTTGAATATTTTTCAACTATCAATTGACATTTAATATTTATCTTTGGCATTTGGCATTGATCAATGATCAAGTATCATACTATGAAATGATTTAGTTTTACAATTCTGTATATTTCTCTTATTTTTTTGTATATATAATATGTATATATATATATTTATATATATATATATATATACACGTACCCATACGTACCCAAACCCCTAAAAAAAATTTTCACGTACCCACGTACCGGGTTCTCGTACCCGAACCCGTCCCCGAACCCGAACCGGTAACTTAGTTTTTAAGTTTGAGATTTTAATTTTTTGTTTTTAAGGTTTGTTTTAATTTTAATTTTTAGATTAAATATTTAGATTTAATATTTTTATATTTTATGTTTTAAATCATGATGTAGATTTGTTACTTAATTGTTTTTATTTAATAAATTAAAATTTAATATTTCTAATTATTTAAATTATATATTTAATTATAGTATATTTATTATTTATCTATGTTCCACGGCTTTACGGGGACGGGGACGGGGGGACGGGGGGACGGCTGGGGACGCATTTCCGGGACGTTTCCTAGGGGGCCATTTTTAGGGGACGGCGACATACAAAATACATATATATATATATGATTTTTTCAAAATGTATTAATATATTATAGATAGAGAGAGGGAAAGAGAGAGATATATGTCAATAAATTAATAACTGATAACAACAATATCAATATATAAAGGATACAAACCTTTTGGTAAGGACCATTGCCTTTTTTGAAATGGAGTTTACTTTGGGCTCAAACAAAATTTCTTTGTTTCAGCATGCAATGAGTGTTTCATGAACCATTTCAGTAAAATATTTTGAAATACTTGTAGCTAAAATACCTTGGAGTAGACGTTTCTGAAATATTGGGATGATCTTATGCGTCCTATTTAAGACAACTATGATAGGTTCTTTGGTCTGCTAACTTTTAAAAGAACCTGGGATTAGATAGCTTAGGTACTGTTGAACTTGTAATGATTCTTGAGGAAGTGTTTACTTTTGAAAACCCTGAAAAGGGAGCTGATAAAATTGAGGCCATCCAATTTGTTATCAATCACATTTCTTCACATCCATATGTCTACAGTGATTAAGCATGTCTCGGGTAAAAAATGGTTTTAGTCGTCAATTGCAATTTATTAGTCATACAAAAGGTGGGCATATGATTTTGAAATATATATCTGCATTATCAGTTGAATCATGGAATTTATGATGTTGTGCAGTAGGAATAAATCTATCTTTTTATCAATATCACAAATTTACATATTGGTCGTGGTATGTGAAGCTTCCAAACCCACATACAAAAATTGTATCGAGTTTGTATTTGATCACCATCTTGTTTAGATAGATTATACCTGATTATATATCATTACCGTTCTATAGACAGCTTGATACCAAAGGTTCAAAACATAAAATACTAGCTAGAACAGAGGTAAAATGAGCTTTAAGTTAAGATGATCAGGCTTGAGGAATCTTCTGCACAAGAAAAACAAAAATATGATTTGGTCAGAATGTTTATTGCTTGCCTTAAATCTCACAAGTGTGATATGTTGCTTCCATTATGGGTCTGCACTACCTTATTTATTGTTTGTGTTAACCTAAACATATGCTCCTTTGCATTGAGTTTCATATGGTGAAAATCAACACAAAGATGTCTACAATCTTTTATGAAAAACTAGTTCCTGTTTCAATGGAAACGATCTTGTGTACAAAATCTTCGATAAAAATATGTAGCACACAAATCTGGTAAAATCCCATGACCTTATTAGTTATTTCCTCAGAGTCGGCACTTGCCGTGAGAACCCAATTTGATAGTCATGAAACTTTATTAAGTTTCGTTTACATTTTACTCTATAGTTTTTGGAGAAAAATTTAGGTTGCCAGTCAACATGGGCCCTGCACAACATTTAGCAACAGGTAAAAATATTAAAAAAACAAAATTTTATGTTTTTTTAATGTTTGGAGGCTTGAGGCATGCAGGGGACTGTTATCTATCCCCGGGTACGACGGGGGACCATTCCCAGCCAGGAGGAAACATTTCCTACCGTTTCCTGTGGATTTTCTTAATTCGGGGACGACTAGGGACTGTCCTCGATGCGTCCCCTTGTCCCCGGGACGGATGGGGACGGGTACAGGGGTTTTGGGGCAGGGGACGCGTCCTCGTGTATCATAGTTATTTATCTATTAATAATATTTAAATTAAATTTTTAAACATATTTATATTATAATGATTTTAAATTTATTATAATGTATTCAAATTTAACATAATATTGTTTTGAACTCCTCGAACCTTGTGAATTAGAATATAAGTACATATAAATAAAATTACATATTTGTATCCTAGAAACTAAGAAAATATATTATATTTATATTTTTTAATAAATTTAGTATTTATTTATTATGTCTTTTTATATATTTTTAATATATTGTTTTTTATTTTTATATATATTATTTATTTTATTAATAAAAACTTAAAAATAATAAATATAAATATTATATTATAAAATTACATATTTATACTGTATAAAATAAATTATATTAAAATTTATATTATTCGAACTTAGCTATTTAGTAATGTTAAACTATTTTGATAATTTTGTAGATATATTACTTATATTTATAAAAATATATTTTTTACGTAAGGTGAATTTGATCCGAATTTTTTCCTTGCCAAATTTCATCCGAATTTCCATGTTGCCAAATTCGAATTCGAATGTTGTGACTTAGATTACAACACACTTGCAATGCAAGTTCTTCTAGGAGTATACACAAATGTTGAATTTTGGAGTAATTCCGACAGCATAACAATACTTGCAATTAGACCATACTAACTACTCCCACAAGCACTTTATTTATAGAGAAATACAAGCATAGAGGAAGCTTCATGAGCAAGCAACAAGGAATGGGCGTCCAAATCCATGTGGCATACTTTTCCAATACGTAGTTGACTTCTATTACACTTGTCCAATGATTCCTTACCCCCCCTTACATGCCTCCATACTTGGGTGCCCCAAATTTGCCCCAAATAGGTATGACAAATTCCTTACAATGTCATAGAATCCGTCATATATGACAACTCTTACAACTGTAAGAGAATCTGTCATAACCGACTAACAATAGAAGATGCTTCTTACACTCTCTTACAACTTGTCATAGAATCTGGCTCTTGCGCATCATAACTTCGTCATAGGAATCCGTCATAAAATTGTCATAGGAATCCCTCAAAGATGTCAACACATGTCAAGGAATCTCTTACCTATGTGGGACGCCTACATTGCCTTGTGGGGACCACAACATCCTTGTCACCTTCCATGTCACCTTCCAACATGCCGACAACTCATCGTGCCAATTCATATTAGATGACAAATAAATATGAGCAAGAAATTACGAAATAGACATAATTAAATTAATAAATTAATGCTAGAAAATTGCAAAGGTTGAGACACCTTAATTTCCAATAGTTTGTGCAACACAAAATACTTCCATCAAGTGGTAGAAACATTAACATTCAACAAGCAGTCCATAACCTAAATAGAGCTGCCATTGTCATTAGCGCACTTTGTTGGTGTCCGGAATGTCAAATTCAATATGCATAAAAGGAGATCATTCTAATGAAGTCATTTGCATTGTAGCCAAAAAGATCCCCTTACCACTAATGCACCTACTATCTATCAAATTGTTTATAAGCCCCTGTAAGCCTTACATATATGACTTGTCCATGCACAATGAATAGATGATTCTTTCAAGCAGGCCCAGTGGATGCCTATTGACCTATGTATTTACAAGTTCATCATTTAACATCTATGCTGGATGTACAAGTTAGTAGTAAAAAAGAATCATTGATTCCTAGACTGATAGTCTGGAAAATTGAAGATAGCAGGAACAAAGCAACAATTTAAAACAAGAAGGCAAAGCCTGGGGAAGGTCAAAATGCAGATCAAAATCCTTACCACTAATTCTTTAAGGACAAACTGTGAAGTCTTCCTCAAGTATAGGTATGTGGGTACGTTACGACAGTGAGGCATTAGTTTGGGGGGGGGGAGGGGAGGGGTGCGTACATCAGTACAAAAAATATATAAAAAATACAAATAAGTACATATTTGCATGCTAAAAGCAGGACAGGAATTGAGTTCAGAATACAACGTATCATGCATATGCTAAACAAAACTACCATAAATATTACAAATTCAAAATACGATACGATATCTATTTGAGGTGAGCTCAAGGAGAGTATCTCCTAAGTACTTACAGATCAAATGGTATTGGAGCAGTGTTGAGATCAGAAAATAAGAGTTGCTAAAAGGTTATGCCATCCACAAGGTCAAGTGGAGGTGGAATTTTGATCCCTTACAAACCTAAGATTAGCACAACAGAGTGGGCATGAGTAGCCAGGTCAATGGTAAGAGAGGAAGAAGATGATTAGATGCATTTCAAGAGACTCGAGGATGATGTTGCAAGGATATCAAACTCAGTTGGGAAGATTGATGCACTTGAGAGCATTTTGTTTGCCTAGACAGAGAAGCTCGGTATGACAAGGTTTCATGAAGAAGAGAAGGAACTGGAGAAGGCCAAGTCCAAGCAAGGAAAAACATTATGTGGAGGCTTCTTGATACAGTCTGGGTCTTGGAGCCCAAGTAAAGGCTGCCAAACCCAGCAGCTTCTAACAGCAGCACTAATGAAGAAAGAGAAAACTCAGAAACCTTCATTTCATTCTAATAGTAAAAAATCAGCATATAATAGCAATATTCAGAACTGTATGTAAGGGTTCAATTTTCTATGCACTCAGCACAGCTGCAAATATCTCATTACCTACCAATTTCAAGTGATGGTCAACATCCAATGACTGATAAGAATTAGAACCTCTACAGAGAAAGGAAGATCAGAATTTATATGGGGGAAACAAAATTTTGTTTTCTGTGCCTCACTTCATACAGATATATCTTTTTTTAAATAAGGGGTAGTTGGACAAAATAGACCCACCACCCAGCAGTTTTAATACCGCAACAGCTGCCACCCAGCACCAGTAATAGCCTGCCACCAGCATCTGCAGGAACAGCTAGGAGTTATGCCTGCCAATAATAGAAATTACAGGTCAAAGATGGTATGCTGTGCACCAGGAATAATGTAACTACCACCAGGAAACCGCCTGCATGGGAAAAATGCAACAAAAAAAAAGTACCTCCGGTGAGTCCCAGCAGGAAATCAGCCCTTAGAAAGGGAAATTTCTAATTACCCAAAGATAGGTATGGTGAGTTTCTGGAAATGCAACGCCAAAGTTTAAATTTACTAGATGACACTCAGGTATAAAGGGGCTATGTGGGTCCCAAGGAGACAGCTCAGCACAGCATCTTATTCAGCCTGGTTGGAAGGGGACAAAGTGTGTGGGCCCCAGCAAACAAATAAGTCCAAAGGGGTGCTCTAGCTGCTACGTTCCAAAATGAAACAGGAAATCTGCCATGTTACCTCACATAATATAGTGTGTAGGACCCATTTAGGATGAATACTAACAATGCTGAGTGGTTGGTTACGTATAATGCCCAAAAGGATTGGAGAATGCAATTTTGGCAAGGCATGTGGGCCTAGCAAAAAGATTGAATCCTGCCAAGATAAAAGTGTGGGTCCCATGTAATTATCAGCTCCAGCAGAAATGCCCAGCTAGTAAAGAAAATAAAAGAAATGAACCAGTAGAGGAACCTGCAAATACAGGGAGGTTAAAACAAAACCAAAATTGATTGAGCAATGTTTTTGGGTGTGCAGGATTGCCAGAGCCCTGGATGCTCCTGCATCACTTATTCAAAGCTGAAGCTAATATAGACATACAACCATAGGATGGGTGAATCAGCACTTAGAAGCTTTCTCAGTGGATTTCCTAGATAGAGGTCTACTTTAGCCTTGATAAATTCTTCCCTCATCAACAAATTTCCTCCGCACGACATTCTAAACAATATATATATATATATATATTTTATCAATTTAAAAACACCAGATTCAATTGAAATAGACTGATAATTTGATAGTAAATTCAACTATTTTAAATTTAAATCAAATAATATTTTTATTGAGTCTGATTATTGATATTGATATTCTCTTTTTCAATTCCGAGATAGTTCTGCCTTGTTAAATGAGTCATTAAAAAATTAAAATGCATTTCGAGCATGTAGATTTAAAATTTAAAATTTTACAGTTGCATCAATAATGGCCTGATAAATTCAACTAATGCCCTGGGCTGTAAATAATGCTCTGTAATCAAAGTTGCCAATTTTGACTAGAGTTATTTAGTATTTAGTATTTACATATGTGAATTTTTGCACCTACCTAGCTTAATGTTTGCACCTGCTCATTGGTTGCTAGTTGTGCATAGGAAATCTGAAATAACGTAAAATATAATATCAATTACAATTGTGCTGCTCCCGCGTCTTCTCTCACATGGCATCCAAATTGGTGAAAGAAAAGTCACATCTACTCCCACGTGGCATCCAAACTAGTGAATGAAAATCACATCTGCCTAGAGTGTCGCAAAACAACCTTGTTGGACGCTTTTTAGGGTTTTCAGTTTTTTTTGTTTTTAATTTTTATGCGTTTTTGGGGCATATAAGTATGACAGGTTTTTTTTCATCAAAGACTAAAGGAAATGTGGGCAGGACGTTTTTTGCAAGTAGGGATGTCTCCTTACCCGTTTTCGGTATGGGAAACACATCTTAGTCCTCGAGATGCGTCCTAGGGGATCAAAGATGTGTCTTCCTACAACATTGTAGGACATTTTGTGGTGACTAAGACAATTGCTAATCTTCAACGTTATGTATATTGGCCATATATTCAAGTGGATGTATCTAAGTTTGTTAGGAGTTGCAAGCTAGGTAGTGTGTGTAAGCCAAGCAATAGGAAGCTTGCAATGTACCAACCATTGCTTAGGCCTACGAGGCATGGGAGAGCATCTCCATAGACTTTGTAGGTGGCCTTCTAAGGACAAAACATGGGCATGATCACATCTTGTTGTTGTAGATCATTTTAGCAAGATGGGCATCTCGATGGCACATAAGAAAACACTAACTAGAAGTGATGCAACTAAAGTCCTTTTTAAGAATGCGTGGATTCATTTTAGCTTTGGGAGAGTTTATCTTAGATAGGGATGCTTGTTTCTTGAGTGAGTTTTGGTGTATTATTGGGAAAGAAATTAAGAATGGATATAAAGTTGAGAAGGTCTATGGCTTTCCATTCCCAAATGGATGGTAAAAGAGAAGTGGTAAATAGAACTTTGGTATAATTGCTTCATTGGTATAATTAGAGATTTATGGAAGGTTGGGATGGTCACTTGACTTACTGCATTCAGCACTCTTACTGCATTCTACTCTTCAACCAATTTGTATTTGTTTGAAGGGTGTTTTGGATACTTGCCACCTTGTTTGTTTGGGATAGTGAAAAGGTGGGCTAGAAAATGGAATTATGGAGGTGTGCCAAAGGTCAATAAGATCATTATGCTGATAGGTGTAACTATAATGGGAGCAAAGGTGGTTGTAATGGAGTGAGGGATAACAAAAAACCCTTAACATGAATTTGACGACTATTTACACATCAAACTTTCATTATGCCTAATTATGGGTGATGATAGTGATGTTTTAATGGGTATAACATGCTTGGAAAGTTAGTAAGCTAATAAACCAACACATATCTTAAATACATCTACCTAAGAAAATAGGGAGATATCAATCTAGAGGTGTTTGTTTAACTTTTGTCACAAATCCAATATAGGTGCCTTAAAACTAACATCTCTTGATGTCTTTTAGATAGATGTATTTAATATGTCTATGCTAGTTGAAAAGGTAAGGCAAAGTCACATGTGTGCAAGAGAAACTCAAGGAGTCTCAAGCTAGGTATGAATGTTGGCATGATTAGCATAGGTGGAGCATAAGTTCCATGTTGGAGATAACATATGAGTGTATCTATGCAAGGAGAGGCTTCAAAGAGCTTCAAGGAATTTAAAATCTATCATATATTAGCCATTTCCAATCATAGAGCAAGCAAGAGAAAATGTATTTAGATTGTACTTGCCTACATAAAAATCAACTTAGTCATCAATGTAAAGAAGTCGCATTTGTTTGAACTTTGATGTTGGATGAAGAAGAGGATGTTATTTACCTTCAATGAATGGTTTAACTCTTGAGGAACAAGAAGTTGGAGGATGACATCATTTTGGACAAGAAGGTGTGGTGAACATGAAACATGGTTGATTGGGCTTAAAGGGAAACTTCCAAGTAAGGCAAAATGGGCTTCAAAGGATGATGTTGGGAGAAATTCTATTTTTGGTTAGTCCTAGAGATTTTGGAGTCCAAAAGACTCCTAATGGGGGAGGTATGATTTGAAAATCAAGTCAAATGATGTTGGACCAGTGGGTTATGGAGAACTAATTAGTCAAGGAGACCTTGGGACTTGGAAACATGGAAATGTCCTATAGTGGTGTGTTTTAATGCATGACAATTTCTGGTGATGTTTGAACACTTTGGAGGGTAATTCAAGTGGTCCATAACATCTCAGAGAGATTTTGACAAAGTTATAGATTGTGAAACTAAGTAGAAAATAAAAATGGGCGAAATTTGGAAAACATACAAAATGCATGGACAAAAAACACATGCTAGGAAAATGCATGGATGTTGCAAAAAATGTGATTGATGGTCTAGCAAAAATGAACAAAAGTGCAATTTTCAGGACAAGAAGTAGAATTTGAAGGGTCTTGGCACTGGAATCCATTCATTTCAGGTTTGTTCCTCCATTTTGGCACCATGGAAGGATAGAGGAATAGTATATCTTGTGTAAACACGAAGTTGGAAGGGTTTACTCATGTTAGAACCTTCATTTTTCTTGTTCTTTATGAGATTGCAAGTGAAGAAGGTAGAGTTTCTAAGTTGTAGGGTTGCACAACAAGTGTGAAGGAGTTTCAAACCATTGTAATGACTCCAATTAGCCATATTGGCCTTGTAACTCTTGTTTGAACGACCAGGATAGTGGGATGAGGAGTAAAATGCTTACTCTTGCTGGAGTTTTCACCCTATAGGTTTTCTCTAGGGTAATCTCTATATATTAGTACCTTGTTTGTTTGTTCACATTACAAGTATATGCTCCTTTTGACATGTTTCTTGTATGTTTTATCATGGAGAACATTTGTTATTATTGTTTGCATCTTAAGAAGTTTTAAAAGTTGGCAGATTGACAAGTTACTTGCAGGAAAACTCGCTAGTCTAACCAAAAATTAGGTGAGTTGACAAAAAAACTCTCCAGATTGGTTAAAAATGCAAAATGAGAAAATATGCGGGAAAATGTGGAAAAAATAGTCAAAAAAATTGTGATTTTGCCCTATAAATGCATGAATGCCCCTCACACTTCCTCACATAGCACTTGAAGAGCAAGTATTCTTCACAAAAATGTGCCGAACACCTAATTTCTCCCTTAAGTGATAAAATTGAAAAATGATGTGCAACATGAAGTTTTGTGTGGTTTCAAAGGCCTAAATTTGGGTTTGGTGCCGGGAGCTTTGCCCCTCAACCCTAGTGGGGGTGTTGCTCCCAAACCCCCATGAGGGTCACTGCCTCTCAACCCCATTTGGGTTTTCACTCCTAGACCCCCACTAGTTATTGGGATCTCTTGTCATATAAGAAATTTGATTACAATGAGGAGGTTTGGGAGTGGAGACCAGAATCGACAACTTAAAACAATTATCTTTACCACTATCATAATACCATTGATCAATGATGAAGTATCATACTATCAGTATCAAAGATTCAAATGCCATTATTTTTATGAACTACAATACAACTTTCAGGTTCACACAAGAAAGGTAAGAGGACAAATCAAAGGAGGTCATTGATTTGGACAAGGCAAGATGAGGAGATCCCATTGTTTATTGCAGACGAGATTCTTGATTTTGAGAGGCAGACAATGGAGGATGTGGCTGTAGCAAAAGGAGCTACTAGATTGTCATTGGATGACATTGATGAGGCAGAAGAGTCATTGCCATCTAGCAACATGATGGAGTTCGAGTGGGAGCCACAAACATAGCCTTTAATGCCGAGTGAGGTGCTGCAATGGAGTGCATGGATTAGAATCTCTTCCCAAGTTTTCACTAGACTTGGGAAAAGGAAGATGTAAAATGTTGTAATATGCAATCTATGAATTATGATGATGATTTTCAAAGGCAATCATCATAAATTGATTGAGCATCTAACTAACTATTGTATTGGGATTTCACATGATGATGCAATTTTGTTCTCAATTTGTATTCAAATGAATCAAACTTAATAGAAAACACTTTTGTACTCATTTATGGACTCACTAGATACATTTTGTCATTGAATTTTGCAAAAAAAAAAAAGTGCTTTTAAAGAAATTTAAGCAATTTTTTAAGTTGTTTTGCCAAGTTTTTGCTGAGTTTATGCCAAGTTGCAAATTTTGGGTCTGCCGAGTTTTTGCTGAGTCAGAATATGCCAACTATTGTTAAAAAATTATTTGAAGATTGTTTGTTTGAGTTGGCATATAGATATCTGTTTATGGTGAGCTCAAGGGGAGTATCTCATTAGTCTTTATGTATCTTAGATCCACAAAAGGGGGATGTTGAGATATTTTTGTTCTTATCGGTAAGTTCTTCTCAAGTCCTCATTCAAAGGTGACTGAAGGTAGCCTCTATAGCAGATACAACTCATTTTTTTACTTAATCATTTTGATCTGTCATGAAGACTGTAAGCACTTGAATGGTTCTCCAATCATATTGGCCACTTAATCAGGACAGAAAGTGGTGCATATGCAAGTTATGGCCAGACTACAGACAGACTGTTCTCCTCAGCATGAATCCCATGAAGAGCTACTAAGGTTATGATTTTTTCTTTTGTATCAACCTTCTTTAAAGATAAAAAAGGTATAAGATTCCCTTAACATATTTGTAGAAGCACCTACTTTAGCCCAAACCTGGACTTGAATGCTTTGGAAGACCTATTAACTAGTTGAGTTGAACTATACACATATTAATGAGTCAATTCTATCCAGTCTATACAAAGTTTTGCCTGGCTGAAGATAATATTCCCCAGGCTTCTTTGAGTCTATCTATCCATTTTATTGGTAGAGGAAGTGAAAGGGGTCTCTCTCCCTAAATAGTGGCACTCTGGTTGGTTGGTTAGTGTGCTCTGCCAGCAGTGAGAAAATATGCTGGTGTTTGCCTCTTGAACATCATATTGGTTTCTTGCTTTTGTGTTCTTTCAACTTTTGGACCACATGGTGTGCTCAGTGTTTCTGAAGCTATTTGGTCTAACCTTATCTTCAATTGAAGTAATGCTTTTCTCTGCCTTTTATTTGTCTCTCTTTTTATTGCATCTCTTCTTTACTTATCCAAGCACGAGCTTCTCTATTTGGCATGCCTACCAAGGTCAATTATTTTAATTTTATTTAGCTATCTATTATCTGATATTTAAATAATAAATATTAATGCTATGGGTTTGAGCTAAGAAATTTATGGTGCAAACCTGGCTATAATGATATTGATGTGGTATTTAGGTGCCGTTTTTGATAGAGTTCTTGAAGCTGACTGATATAGCTTCATTAAAAATTGAGGAGTCATCCTTCTTTTTCCTCTTGACACGGAGATAGCTCCTTCCAGCTAAGGTTTATGGTATTTTTATTTTATGTTAATTCAATCCAATCTTCTAAGTACTTAAGCTGTGGATTCTGAACAATCATATTCTCTTTCTTTCGGTGCTCTGTGAATCTATTATTATTTCCTTGGATAGAATATAAAGTTCTTTAAGGTGACTGCCCTACCCTCAAAAGCATTGAAGTTACCATCTTCCTCTTTTTAATTGGTTAAGGTAGTAGCTGCTTCCAGCAGGCTTTGCTGCCCGCTTTTCCTAATCAAGTCCTTTATGCACAGCCACTCTAGACCACTGTATGCTGTTTCATTTGGTACCTAGGAGAGATGACAAAGCTATCTTTTCCTCCTTTATCATAATTGCTTAAAGTTTAGCTGCAGGTAGCATGCTCGGTAGATGCTGCTCTAAGATACATGAAGCGTGGGTGTCAGAACAGCGGTGGGATTTGGTGTTTTTGAAATCAGTGTATGTGTGTATATATATTGCTTGTGAAGAATGCTAGAGCAAGACAGATTTATTATCATCACTTATTCAACAATTGACATCCCCTTACTGCATTGATTTCCTGCACACCAGTAGCCAGTTATTGAGATATATTATGCTACGTGTCAGTTCCTAATATGCCTGCATTGAATATTTTATTGTGCTGATTTATTTCTTGAAGAACAAGATCTGTTGTATAGCTACACAAAGCACATATATCACCTTATCATTTAACACACACACTTGTATACTATGTTACCCCAAGTTTCCGAGATGGGGACGGGGACGGGGACGGAGGCCAATTTTTAGGGGACGACAGGGGACAGCTATTAAAAAATAGGTAAAATTTAAAAAATATAGAAAGTTTCAGATATCCATATAATAAAGCAATCATCATATACATCATAGAACCATAACACATAATATTAGAGTTCAATTGATATTTTCATTTCATAGAAAGCAATCTAGAAAGCAATCATCATATACATCATAGAACCTTAACAAAATTCAATTGCATTCATTGATAATGTGGCATTTGCATATATATTATATACGAATTACATCAAAATGCCCCAAGGCTGCGAGTTTCAACTAGAAAATCAAAATGACAAAAATATAGAAATATCAAGTATGTAGCTGTCCCTAATCAGCATCCCCTAATACTGCATCAAAATCACAGTCTGAGTCATCCAATGGAACCCCAAGCAATGCATCATGTGCCTCCTCATCATCAACCTGTGTAGTATCTTCGGGATCAACATCCCAACATGCAGCTGGAGTCTGATGATACTCATGTGTCTGTCGATCCTGAAGCAAATGAGTTGTGTTTTTTTGTTTTGAATGGTATATAATTGTTTCTAGGTTTAGGTTTAAAGCAAAGGGGTGTGGGAGTCCTTGTGGGCCCCCACACCCCTTTACTTTTATTAATTTTGTGTTTTTTTTTCTATAAAAGCAACTCAAAACCTGCTGGGCCATAGGGGATGGCTAGCCTGTCCCCTACTGTTCCCAGCGTTTTTTCAAACATCCCGGGACATTTCCGAAAAGGGCCCCCACACCCCTTTACTTTTTATTAATTTTGTGTTTTTTTTTTTAAAAGAAAAAGCAACTCAAAACCTGCTGGGCCATAGGGGATGGCTAGCCCGTCCCTAACTGTTTCCAGCATTTTTTTGAACATCCCTGGGATGTTTCCGAAAATTTGTTGCAGATTGGGGACAGTGCGGGGACGTTTCTGAGGCGTACCCGCATCTCTGGGACGTTTCTGGCAGGGACGTCCTTAATTTTGCCAGGTACACGTCTCCGGGTAACATAGCTTGTATATGAATAGAATATAAAATTAACTTAGAAATTTAGTTGTAATGTTGGCAACTGTTTTCCAGAATTAGTACAGGTGTGCATCAATTCTGCCGTTACGTTTATTACTGATGAATCCAGTAAGGACTATACCATTGGACAAATGTTTATTTGCTTGGGTTTGCAGTGGTCTTTAAACCTCCCTTTCAGTTTTTCTGATGCAATTCTCCATATTTTTAAGTTTGTGACTGTTGCTGCATGAACAGTCAGAAGTTATACCATAGTGGCTCCTGTGGACCTTTTACTTTGAAGAGGAATTTACCTAAAAATAAGGAAAACTAAATTCAGCATATTGTGGACACACATCTATTTTCTGTTATTATTTCAAACTAAATTCAGAATATTGTGGACACCTCCATTTTCTGTTTGTTATTATTTTTTGATTGTATTTTATTGACCCATGATATTCATTAATTTTACATCTATCTATGGCACTAAGCCTTTTAAATTATTTCTGATCAGTTATTTTCTAAATTTTGCAGGGGTCAAACTTTGTGTCAGAAGCTGTAAAGATAGCAGCAGGAGAACTTATAGCTGTTGCAACTCCTGGACAAGGTGTTTTACTTTTAGTCAATAGTCAATTTTTTGTTGTTTGTGGTTTGTGCTGAACATTTGGCTTTTAGTTTTAAATCTTAATGGTTGGTTTATTTTGTCTGCATAGTCACTAATGTGGAGCTGAATCGTGCCAAAAATTCTACCAAATCAGCAGTTTTGATGAACTTGGAATCAAGGGTATGTTATTAAGTATGAAGATGCAATTCTCTTAATTTCAATTTAAAAGTAGTCAATATTTATTTGTCACATTCTAAGCTTGGTATCTTTTCAGATGGTTGTGACAGAGGATATTGGCAGACAAATCTTAACCTACGGGGAGAGGTATAATCCTCTACTTGGTGCAATCACATTACTGCAGTTTTGTAAAAGTTTCTGGAGAATGGCTTAACAGAATCATTCATCATTTTGCTTACCTCTCTGCAGCACAAGTACTATTTCTAAAATTTGGTTGCTACATGCAATTCTACAACTTCTTTGGAAAGAGATTTAAATTAATCAGGTTGCATTTTAGCTTGGGAGTAAGAGCATCTAATGACTAAAGAATTTTTAGAGGGTTAAAAAAGGATTTTGTGGTTTTGCAGTGGTGTCACCAAAAATGTGTGTCAAAACTGGAGGTAGGGGGACATATACCAACCTTAAATATAGAAAGTATCAGCTTTGGTCAAAACTAATTGTTTGCTTAAACTAGATGGTGGGTTCCAAGAACTGTTTGTATTCATAGATTTGAGAATGGTTTTTGTTGTTTAATGGTAGGTTACATCTGTAAAAGCTCCTCTGTTCATTTTAAATACATTTTAAACTTTCCCACCTTGCAAACCATGCAGTTTGGATATGTCACTCGGCCGTCTGGCCAAATCTATCTATTACTTGGTCAAACCTATGTGCAATTTCAAAAAATATTCATGTAACTGAAAAAATATGAAAAAGCCCTTTCTTTTGCTAATTAAAAAAATTATTTTTCATAAATTACCTTGTTTTTGCCATTTGAAATAAATAATTGTAAAACAATCACGCCAGTGATGCCATGGCATTGCTGTTTAGTGTCTGCTAGCAACTCAGGTTCTGAGGGTATCCATTTTACAGCTCAGGTTATTCTTCAGTATTAGAATGCACTCCAATAGGCATTAACAATAGAGTTCTAATGGAATATAAACATTGTGTATTCTTTTATATATGTTTGAAAGCAAATCTTTTTCTAATTTCTCCTTTTGACTCCGTTGATCAGACATTACATACTAGATTTAATCGAACATCTAACTCTTTACTTTTTAAACAGTTAAACCAGTTGCCTCTGTCTTTTGTTGAATGTTGTCAAATATCAACTCATTGTTCTGTCCTAAGGGCTTTGGTGCTTTTACATGGTATCGTAAAAATTACGCCTGAATTTGAAGTTTTATATTCTAACTATTTTTGCATTTTTTCTTGAGAACATTAGAACAATAATATCTAGGAAAATTGCATTGAGATCTAGTTTGACATGGATTGAAAAGCAAGCTTTAAAAAGCCAAGATGGCAAGAATCATTATTCCCTGCTCCACTAAGCTGACTCACCAACTTGAGATCCAATTAACAAGGGACTGGGGGTTGGGCAAAGGGCCAAAATTTATTGAGTTTGTAGAGTTTCTGAGGGCCATTTTTTGGGGACGGCGGGAGAGGTTGATATATATATATATAGAGAGAGAGAGAGAGTCAAGTTTCTACAAGTATAACGGAAACCTTATGTTTATACCAGTAGTATAACCGTAGTATAACAACAATAAAGTTTAATCATGACAGCAGTATACCAGCAGAATAACAGCAGTTTAATCATGCCAGTAGTATAACAGTAATATATTATATAACAACAATAATTGATTGTTTAAATTTTAAAGTTTAGAAATTAAAAGTAAAATTTGAAGTTTAAACTCAAGGCACAGACTTCAAAATACAACTACGCTTCATTTAGGCAATCAATATCAAAAGACTCGAGTTTGTGTCACTCTTTGGCTCAAGTTGTGGTTTGTCCAATGGAATCCCGACCAATCTTGGTTGCACCTCTTCGTTAATCTGCCTAACATCTTTAGGATCAAAATCCCAATGTGCTGTTGGAGTTTGTAAATACTCAGTAGTCTGCCAATCTTGAAGTCTTAAGGCACTATGAATTGTAACTAGCTTTTCGACTTTTTAGAGATAAGCTTGTTTCTCTTGTTCAAGTGGATGAGGGCCATAGGTGGACCAATTCATCTCTGTAGCAGAGGAACTAGCAATTTGTGAGAGTATATGAATAGCAAGTTGTTTCAACTCTGGTGTGTCCTTCCTAGGGAATTTCCACCATCTACTGTTTTTTTTTTGTGCAATAGTGGTTCTATCTATCCTAGCCTCTGGTTTGTTGAATGTAGGACCATGAAGATCAGAAAACTGAAGCCATTGCTTTCGAAGTATGGTTTCCTCTTCATTGCTATACATTTTAGGAAGGGCCTTCATAAACCTCCATTACCTCATCTTCAAAAGGAAGAATTCAGCCAGTTCTAGGTGTGTAGCACTTGGGGTTAAGAGCATAGGCAGCCATATCAAGAGAGGTGTTCATTGTGTTCCACCTCTTTGTGACAATTTGTTTGATATGCTCATAGAATTTGTTCCAAAATCCTTGTCACAAATTGCTTTCTTCTTTTGATCAAGCATGCTAGCAAAAGTCTCATAAATCTCTCCAAGGCTAGGAGAGTTTTAAAAATAAAATTTAAAAATAAAAACAGAGTAGAAACTCAAACATATTAATTTTAATTATTAAATAAAATTTTCTTACTTGATATTGGGGGTCTTAAAAAATGGCCTTGTCCGTATCTGTATTTGTATCTGTGTCCATGCAACTTTGGTATTTTCATGCTACTACAATTATGGCAAGTAAACCGTGTTGAGCTATTAAAACAACCCTCTAAAGGGCAAGGGGCAAAGGAAAAATCTAAAAAATTAGAAGCCATAAAGGGGAGATACACTCAAGTATGCAAAAGGAATAGCTTAAATTCAAGGACGATAGAATAAATCCCAGCAGAGCCTAAATGCTGCTATATTAAATAGATTTTTATATTTTTGCCATTCCTTGTCTAGGATATGGACTTTTAAGTCTGATTTTTCTTTATTTTGATAATTTAAATTTGTTTATATGCTTTGATCCTTTTTTTGTTGGAAATTGCCAACTATTGTAAGTAAACTCATGGAGTTCTTATTGTTTTATCTGAATATTTTTCATTTGAGCACTTCTTTCAAATATGCTTCGGATGACGACCTTTTGCAATCAAATATAGTAGAACATAATCTTTTTTTTAAAAAGGTAGGATTCTTTCCCTTGTAGACTTATGCTTGTGTTTTTTTACCTGCGATAGGTTAGCAGTCAAAGAAGTGTTCTAGAACAATCACTTTATAACAGTGCTGAAGAATGGCCATTTTGATCTCTTTTTACTATGCAAAGCTAGATTACAATGAAAGAGTGTCGGATATGCAAATATTTTCTTTTGCTTTGGCTTTTTAACTCTTCTGATGTCTTCTACCTTTACTTGGCTACTTATGTTGTATTATGTTGGGTGAAATACTAATAAAAGATTTGTCTTGCAGGAAACCAGTAGAGCATTTCCTGAAGGTTCTTGATCAAATCAGTTTGGATGACATTACATCTATTGCATGTAAAATTATTTCAACTCCACTAACCATGGCAGCATGGGGGAATGGTAAGGATGATAGTTGTGTTTTGTTTTTTATTTTAAAATGAGTCTTGGGTATGGCCTTTCATTTTTGTGACAACACTTTTGTTACTCTACATCAACTGAAGCTTATTTTTACCTTCATTTTGCAGTTATTAATGTTCCAAACCATGATGCTGTCAGTCGATTCTTTCATGCAAAATAATGGGCGATGACATTGTATTGCCTGCTATTTTTGTTCAAGATATTCAAATACTAGTGGTGAGGAGAATTGTCAATTTTAGATGCCACGCATCACAATTCATAAGCCCTTCATGTAAAATGTACCTATGAGAATTCATTCGCTTGATTTCATTCGCTTGATTTTATCTTGGAAATAAAGATGCCCCAAAAATAAATCTCAAGTGAAATTTTGTTGATTCAAATACATTTGTTTGTCATTGCAGTTTTTTGTGTTTTCAACTCTTGACTAGATTTCGAGATTTGTCTCAGGAATTGAAGATGTGAATTGACTCTATAGATGCCTGAAACATCTTCAAATAAACCAAAAGCATTATATAGACTTTTGTTTGTCTACTTGAGCCCAAAAATGAGTGGTATTTCTCTATCCATGTCTCTATCTATTTGTCTGTCCATTCATCTGTCTGTCTGTCAATCTATCTATATGTCAGTTTATCTGCCTGTCTATCTCAGTGCCTGTCAATCTATCTATATGTCAGTTTATCTGTCTGTCTGTCAATCTATCTATATGTCAGTTCATCTATTTGGTTATCTACGTAAATATTTTCTTGTAGACACCCTCATACCCATATTTTTTTGAAAAATCTTCTGTTCATGCATTTTGGTGACAATTGTTTTTATCAAACATTTGAAACCTTATTCCCACCAAACTTCATGGGATGAGATTAGATGTTGGTCACACCCAACAAAAGTCAAGGATTCTTGGTTTGATAATTAATTCCTTACAGCAATGTGAAGGAAATCAGATCCTTTCTTCTCAAGTCCATAGCATAGGCTGTTCATGCATTTTTATGAGTTAATGCATATAGCCCACAGTAGCATTCCATTTACATGAAATTGATATGATCAATTGAAATATTAAATTGTATCCAAGTACTTGAATTTGAAACAAAAAATATCCCCATTTTAAAAAGACAATGAGTTGTTCAAAAAAATGGGAAAACCTGTTATTGTTATCCAATGCAAAATAGAGTGCATAGAAATTGAAACAAATAGACTAGAAATATATTATCTGTTCAATCTTGTCAATTATAAATAGTAAACTTTGTCTTCATTCTAGAGTACCAAATTCTCAATTATTTAATCTTACAATTTAGAGTACAAATCAAAGTATCCCATAGAATGTGAAGTCAATGCTCTAGTATCCCAGTTGTCTTTTCTCTTGGATGTATTTCAAAAAGTTGTATAGAGCCACAAAAGATGGAAGGAGAATATATTCTTTATGGTTTGCCAAAGGGAAGCAAAGTTAGCTTCATCGAGATCTTGCCTTATTTTCGATAAAACTTGAAACTCAGTAGTTGTGCACCCTAACTTTGCACCCTCAAGCTTCTAAATGTCATGTTGTATAATTGCAAAAAATTCAGCACATCTCTATAGGTGAGTTAAGAGTTTAAAGCTATTGTTTGGGGTTCTAGGGCATTAATGATGTGTGTGTCACATCAACTAGGCTTTAACTGAGATGTCCAAAAGCACCACAAAAAGTTAAGAGCAAAACATTTGCATCAAGGCATGTATTACCAATTGCCATGTCTGTCACTACATGATGGGTTGTTACTTTTATGTGACTTATGAAAATGTATACTTTTTGTTCATTTTAAGGCATAAACATAATAACTACTAGTGTTTAACTTCAAAAGTTACGGGTAAAAGTTAGAAAAGGGGATGTACATGCTGTGTAACATCATAACAGCTATTGGGTCCTCTCCCCTAATATTCACCCAAACATTCAATGTTATTTACATTAAGCATTTTGCTTAGGATTTTTTAAACTCTTGCATTCATGCTTGAACAAAGTCTAATTCTAAAATCCATCACCATTTTATAACTTTTTTATCACAGCTTACAAAGAATTCTTGAATGGTATGGAGTCAAGAGGTGTCGTGTGTATCGTATGCTCCATGCCCTTGGAGTTCCTTGAAAATTTCCAGAGTTTGATTTCTTTAACTGCTTGCGGCAACCAGCCATCTAAAATTTGGCTTTTTTTTATTACATTCTCTACTTGACACAACAATTGTACGATACAACTTGGAATGAAAGCAATGCTTATTAAAATTATATTGGGGGCTTGCTGAATTTGTTTGTGTTCGATTGTATGGTTTCTTTTTCTTTGAGTATGGATAGGGATTTGTTGAGTAAATTACAATCGACAAATTTTCTTTAGGTATGATGCTGTGTATGACTCATGAAGGCGAGAGTGGCTACATTGTCCTTTGTTTGGTAGCTTCTATGTATGGCACTTTCAGTGTAGTTTTTTTAATTTCTTTTGGCTTTGAACAGCACACACGTCTTTTGTAGTGTAGTATATATATATATATATTTAAATTTGTAAATCTTAAATTAAATATTTTATTATCCTTTTTACGTAGTCACTTAAACAAAGTGTTTGATGCTTTTTATATGCTACATGATGTATAGGGGAGTTGGTATATGTCCTTTGTTAGAACTTTCTAACAGTTATACCCCAAAAGGTGCAAAGTTCCAATTCTTATTAGGTGAATTTTTTACTTTTTGAGTGAGGACAGTTAGTGCTTGTATAGAATTGTTAATTAAAATATTAATTTGAAGGGATAAAAATTCTGCACTTTTGAGGAGGGTAATTAGTGCTTACATCAAGTTGTGACATTTTTGTCACATTTTTATTTTAAAATGTAATTTTAGAGGGATTAGTAAAAGTGTCGTTGATTTAAAGCAAATGAGTGTTGATTTCAACTAATTTTTATTAGAGACATTATTTCCAATAATGGTAAATATATTATTGATTTTTATTGAGAACACAAGTAAGGTTGTTTTATTGAGAGCACAATTAAGGTTGTAAAACACGGGAAAAATTTAGTGTTTTGGAATATTGTTGTTTGGGTTCATGATTGGTGGTACTAGATATCCACATCCTCCTTGTTAATTATGGATCTTCTAGTGGGTAAATTCCAAGCTTTATACAACCTTTGTAAATTGTTTATATCTTTTTACTTGATAAATATAAATATAAATGTTTTGATCACTAGTAATTTAAATGTAACTGATATTTCAATACTTAATGTTGTTGAGAAATAATTCAATCACAATACATACATACTTATGTTGTTGGTTCTATTGAAGATTCATCTATAATGTCTAATTTGAATGAAGTTTTGGGTACATAGGGCCATGAGAATTGTGTCTTTTGAGTGACTTGAAGGAACCCTAACTATCATGAATTTGTTATTGACTCTAAGATCAAGTTAGTGATTTGGTAAGATTTTTGTAGTTTTGCTTTAAGTTAGTCCCATAGTTTTTGCTGATATTGAGATTCATGCATTTTGAGAACACAATTTAAACATAGCAAATATGTTGATATTTTTTTTTTTCGATGCTTAGTTTAGAAGAAACTCACATCATGATATTCACCACTTATTGATGTTGCTAGTTACAATAGGGATTCAATTGCAACAACTTTTTTTATGAAAACTTTTAGTCCACAAGGCCATGAAATTTGAGTTTTATGATAAATTTGAAAAGATAGCCATTTTCATTATCTTGTTGGCTCTAAGTTTGGGTTGAAGATTTAGAAGAAACTCACATCATGATATTCACCACTTATTGATGTTGCTAGTTACAATAGGGATTCAATTGCAACAACTTTTTTTATGAAAACTTTTAGTCCACAAGGCCATGAAATTTGAGTTTTATGATAAATTTGAAAAGATAGCCATTTTCATTATCTTGTTGGCTCTAAGTTTGGGTTGAAGATTTAGTGACAATTTTCTAACTTTGCCTAGGAGTTAGTGCCACAACTTTTGTTATTTAGTTTTGGTTTGTTTTGTAGACTTTCAATGATGTAGGGTACATGAGTTGTTTAGTGATGTATTACATGAACTTAAGCATCTCTCATTTTGTAGGAGTATGGTGTGTTAGATCAATCTTTGAGTGATTGTACATGAAGTTAGAGGATTTACATGTAAATGAAGGTAAACATAGTTGGGGTATTAAGGAGATGTTCCATACTAACTACACTTGTATATAAAATAGAGGCATATGTTGAGTGAAGAACACTTAAAAATCATAATGATCATGTTAGGTAGGGTTAGGTGACTATGAATGTTTTAGTAGATACATGGCACAAGATTTCATACTATGAAGAATGAAATAGGTGTATCAACACAATTGGTCAAAGTATTAGGTTGCAATTAGCTAGTTGAATGGTTTATAACAATTTCATTATATAGTTCTAGAAAAAATGGATTTGGAGTATTATTGTACCTTTTGATTATTTTTTCCTCTTTTTTTTGATTGGTAAACCAGTGAGGCCACAAACGGGGGACCTCATCCCCAACATGAATGCAAAACAACCAACCAAACCCTCAAACCCGCGAGCACACTAGCTCAGTGAGGGTCTGACACAAGCCTGAACGCCTATGAAACCATCGACATGAACGTTGCAATAGTTCATAATCCATGAGCACAACGGATCAACGAAGACACAAGCTTGTGATCATAGTAGCCCAACAAGGATTTGAACCTTGGTGGCAATATCAACAATGCCACAACTTAACCAACATACTATAGGATCAACCCTATTTTTAACTCTTTTTGATAAAAAGGGTTGTGTTGTCTTTGGTGATATAAAAGCTAGTATTTAGGAATACATTCAAATTTGAATAATGTTGAACTTTAATTACTTAGTAAATTAAACTATCTAGTTTAAGTAGTCATGTTGCCACTGTAAGGCTTTCATATCTAACTATGGAAACAAACATGAACTTGAAAAAAAACCATATAATAAAAATATTTTCTTGTTTCCCATTGATCTTGTGTTATAAAATTGTGTAAATTTTCCTAGCCTGAATTCCAATGTTTAGACAATCATCACAATCATCAAATGCCTCCAAGATTGCCAAATCTTTAATCAAATGATGACTTCTCATTGGTTGCAATCTATGTAGATCGAAGATCAACAGTGTTAAGGTCAACTGACTAATCATCTTCTACATAATCTTGTATTATCAAACCATAAATAAATGATGTATTAGTGTATTAAAGAAATAATTTGGAGTTTAGTAGTATTTAATAGTATATTATCCAACTTTTTCAAAGTTAAAAGATAGGTTATGTTAAATGAACAAAAAAATTGTACATCAAGAAGCCATTGATTGTGATCCATTCAAATTTAAGATCAATCTTGTCAAGGTCAATTGGTTGATCATCTTTTGAATTATCTTATATTATGAAGGCATAAGTAAATGATGTATTGGTGTACTAGAGAAATACTTAAAAATGTAACTGAGCATAATTTGGAGTTCACTAGTGCTTAATGATAGACTTATTGATTTCTAACATCCAACTTAAAAAAAAGAAAAAATGTTATGGTTAATGAATAACAAAACTGTTCATTTGTTGTCGGCTCACTTAAAAGTTTGCATTCAAACACACTTGAAGGCAACTTCCAAGTAGAAAAATTACAAGGGTGGCTCAAAATGTGCACTATCATTTATCGAAGCAATTTTACATTTTCACCAGTCATCCCACCATTGCTTTGACATTTGATTAGTTGCAAAAATTTTAAACATTAATATTATAAACCCATAATGTACTTTAAAATTTCAATGAGTGAAAAGGTAATAATTGATTGCAAACTATTAATTTAAAATTTAATACGTGATAAAATTCTTTTCCTTTTTTTGGTCATACAAGAGTAGAATTCATTAGCTTGCTAGAATATTTACAACTCTATTATAATTGCTCACCAAACTCTTGCATCAAGGAAAAATGTAGCAATGCAATTGAAGAAGTCCTTTGTCACCTTTGTATCATTCTTGAATGATTTTCTATAGAATAATATTGAATTTAAATAATATCTAATTGTATTGAGGTAACAATGCATTTGTTGATCCCATCTTGTACCCATAATCTTTTATCCATGACTTTGTAAAAAATACCCATGTGAGATTTTCTTACCATTAACAAATCTCAACACTCTAACCAACGACTCTTAAATTTTCACAATCTTATGTACTTCCATCTTAATAAAATGAAAAAAAGACACGTAATGGTTGTCCCATCAATGAGATTAAAAAAGCTAGATTCAAACCAATTAAAATGAAACAAACATGTTTTAGTTTCATATTTTTTGGCAGTAAATTTTAGAATATAAAGAAGTAACGAACTTAGTTATACTTGGGAGGATGAGCTCCTTTCCTCTTAGAATATTTCACAAGAATTCAGTGATGAATCTCCCTCTTCTTATTGGAAGCTTGTTATTGCATTCAATGGTTAAATAAAGAGAATATGCTACACATGAGCTTGTCCATTTGAAGTGTTCCCAACACCACATAATTAGATGCATTACCTATGATAAATTGAACCACATAAATTATGGTAGAACTCTAGATACTGGCTCATTAAATAGACATAAAAGTGTGGGTTATTTTATTTTGTAAGATGTATTCTTATATTTGAGAAAGATCACACCGCTCTCGAATGCCACAAGGAAGTTGACCAATATGTGGTTACTTCTATTTGACCACCCATTTGACATTATAATACACCATGCATTTTCCTACTCTTTATAGTGCTCATCAAATAGCTCACATCAAGCACAACTTCTTTCAACATATCAATTCTAACACTTTTGTATATTGGGGCTTTAAAGCTAGAGAAAGACTAGTCAATGACTAAAACATAACCTAATAATTAAGAAAGATAATCTAACACTCCAAATGGGCTACTAGAAAATAAACCCATTTTTTCTACTAACATTAAGCTAGTAACATTATTATCTATAATAATAGATCAATGATCATACAATAGCTATAATTTCCTTTCATATGTCTTTTTTTTGCATCTCAGAGTTAACATTCTAGATTTCACAATGCATAATGAGATTGCAAGTAGGTTCATGTTGGATTGGTTGCTTGAGCTAGGAAGCTTTGAGCACAATTATCTTACAAAAACAAAGGGACCTAGGGAGGTTTTACAACTACCATCTCATCGAGATAAATGATCAATGCAATCTCAGTCAAAGACATGAAAATCTCACTTGTTAAAGATGTGGGGAGCCCTTGGACTACTTAGGTCATTGTTGGTTCTCATGGCCCACAATTCTAATGAAATCATGATCTTACTAAGGGAATAAGGCCCCCAACATAATTTCTTGCATCAATAGGAACATTAGTGAACACTAATAAGCATATTTGTCATGCACATAAAGTAGGGGCCCACTACAATGACTAATTTTTCCATCTTTTGACATCATTCTTACATATTAACTCCTAGGACCACCATATTTCTTTGCACCAATTAGGATTTATGTTGATGTCACTAAACACTCACTAGCATATATAGAATGGGTCCCACCACTAGATGACATGGCAGTGAACTAACCAATAATATAGTCTAAAGAGCTTGGAGGATTCAATAACCTTTGATGATTTCAAGATTCATTTGATTAATATCTCATCGATGACTCCTTTCAAAAAATCAAGACATCACAACATATAATGATAAGCTTCACCATGAATGTTGATCTTCGTTGCATAAATTATTTGGTCAAATTAAACTACAACAATCATGAGTTCAACTCACGAGACACATTAACATCATTGGTCTCATGTCTTTAAGGCTCATATATACTAAGGTTCATAGTTAGTCAACTATGACTACAATGACATGCCCACATTTTAATGTGGAACTACCACAAACATCACCAACTCTTTTTTTTGTTTAAAGCTAAGTTCACAACTTAATGCGCTCTCGACAAGCCACCATTGTGCGACACAACTATGAAGGTATAATAAAATTTGATAAGATTATATTAATTGACGTGCAATCAAACTTAATTAATTATAGGTCCAAATTAGATTCACGAGGGAAAAATCTCTTATCTATGGGGGAGCATAACAAATAAACTTAAAGATGGAATCTTAAGGAAAATCAAGTACTAAGAATTAAGTTAAGTGTTAAGTTATTTGGTGAGATCCTATTATCAATGCTATTTCCTCAAGACAAATGTAAGAGTTAAAGTCAAACATCACAAAATATAATGATAAGCTCGCCATGAATGTTGAGCTTCGTTGCATAAATTATTTGGTCAAATTAAAATACATATGATCATGGGTTCAACTCACGAGGCACATTAACATCATTGATCTCATGTCTTTAAGGCTCATATATTCTAAGGTTCATAATTAGTCAACTATGACTACAACACTAGGGCTCAATAGAAGCATAGGGCTATAAAGTTGATTATAGCTATGATTTCTTAGGCTATTTATACCAACAATGTAGTTTCCCTTATTGCTACCACACTTGACACTTGACATTAATTGTATTTCCTTGTTGGTTTGTACATACACTATCTCTACTCACTAATTAAATTTCATGAAACAAGGCACCCCCTTCAACTTGGTTTGACATGTCTATATCAACATCACATGCATAGTTAGACAATTCTATCAGAGTATCACGTTTCTTATTGGGATCCATGAGGACATAAATAATATGAGAAATCATGATCTAGACATTAGTCTATATTGATATATAATCACAAGTCTAATTTGAGATTGTTTTAAACCTCTTGATCCTTGATCGAAGGCCTTGTCATGTTTAAAGTAAAGACAACATTATTCCAAATAATTATTCAAATATCAAGATCTTGAAAAGTAGAAATTCCATTAAGACATATGTTTTTGATAAAGTAAGCAACATTTACAGGCCGCCATACCCTTTACATAGAGAGCCCACGGGGCCAAAAAAAGCTAGTTCAAAACATGACATGAACTAGAGACAAAAACAAGACATGGACAGCCGACAGACTGCATGTCAAACGAAAGACTAGGACTAAACAACCCCCGAATCAGAGGGGACCGATCTGACTCCCAAAACCTAAGGCCGTGATTTTGAGAGTCCCTTCTTTTTTTTAGCACAATAAACCAAGAAGGCTCAGAAATGAAGTTCGCCTAGCGAGACAAGATGAGTGGTTCCTCCACAACCACCAAGGACAAAGAGTCACCACACAACGAAGCCAACAATGTAGGAGAGGAGTAAGGAGCAATTAGAGTCTCAACATAAGTCATCATCGAGGGACAGGTAGGCTCTATCGGCACAACGATAGCAGAATGAGGCAACATTGGTTCCACGAAAGAGATAACTGGAGGAGAATCCCGGGGAGCCTCCAAGGAAGAACCGGCCAAGGGGATGTCCTCCTTAGAGGGACCAACTGAAGAGGGAGAGCCCACCGTGAGATGGTTAGAGAGAGCATTCTTCCACCAAGTAGCAGTGCCCTTGCGACGAGCAAGAGGGCAACCAGAGGCCAAATGACCAACATAGAAACATCTCCTGCACCGAAAAAGGAGCCCCTCATAGTCCAAAAGCTGCTTCCAAGGTCTGTCCTCCACCATCAGGACCACATCACCATGGAGAGGTTTAGAGATGTCCAAATCGATTAAAATACGAGCCATTGTAGTATGCCCAAGATCCTGAGACATAAAGTCCGCTTTTAGAAAGCAACCAATGGCGTTGCCAATATCTTCAAAACAAGAATCCTCCCAAAAATGGAGGGGGAGGTTCAACAATCAGACCCAAACAAGTTTGATATTCAATGGCTTCGTAAGAGGATTGAAGGAGAGAGATCAAGGCCGAAGGAATAATGAATGAATACCCCACATCCACCCCCTGTCCAACACCCTGTCTCACTCCTCGGAGGAAGCAAAGGTAGCAAAGAAAAAACCTCTAGCATTGGGATAGAGATCAATCTGCCTAAAAATAATAGGTTTCCAAGAAACAAAAACCCACTCATGGAGATTAGAAAGGGAGGGCCACAAGCTGTTGAAATTGCAAACAACACCCCGATGCACATAAAAATCCTCATTTTTAGCTACCTCTGGTCCACAGACCACAATAGGGATTGCATGGGCGTAGGGCAAGGACTAAACCCTAGCAAGAGTAGGAGGAATCTGGGAACTAGCATTTAAAACCGGATCAGAGAATGATTTCTAATGACAACTAGAAGAGACAGGAGGAGAGGGAACATGGCCCCCGCTTACACCATCCCTCACTGCAACTTTTTCCTGCGTTGTGTTCAGGAGTTTCCCATCCACGCAAGCCCAATCCGCGTCATTCGAAGATAGAGGAACCTCATCTGGTGACCTCCTAGGAGAACCGAGCCCATTCACAACCCCATCAAAATGAGATCGTGCAATGTCGTTCAAGTTTTTTGCCCGTTGGGCATTGCCAGAACAACTCCCACTCTTGCACATTTCGTCGTTCAACAAAGAATTTTTGGGAATCATATTAAGACATGTTAATATCAAGAGGAACTAAAATTTATCAAAACTAATTAATATTGTTCATGTTATTCAGTCTTCATGATTTTATCTAGACACTAGCATTTTTAGGAATTGGAAATGATAGGCTAATTTATTCCCCCTTAAGAATCATCATCCCCAAAGTTTGTGTTAATTGCAATCAAGTTGGATTCACTTGAAATTTACTATCATGGTCCATTTGCATATTAAAAATTAGGGTAAACCAAATACACAATTTTGCAATATAAATACACGGAGGCCATTACGTATTTAAATCATGTGCGAAATCAAGGCAAGTATACAAACTACTAATTCAATTATCCTTAAAATTTTATCTTTTTGGTAATTTACCAATTTGCATTATTAAACATATTTTATCCCTCATAATAACAAGTCAAGGAAGTTTGCTTATGTTAGTATCACTTTTCACCTATCTAGTTGCTTCCTCCATCTTTTGTCAAAATTTGGGTAAATTTTGTGAAAACTCAAGAAAATTCATCCATTTTCCATATCATCACATACATAATTGATCTATTGGATGCTCATGTTGCACTTATACTTGACATTTGAAGTAGTTACCTACAAAATTTATGACTTATTTCTTCCTCCTAGACCCAAGTTCACTCCTTCGTAAATTTTATTTCATCTTATGTGCTCCTAGGCATTTTATTTCTAACATTATACACCCTTCCAAAGATTTTTGGTTTTGGAATTTTTAAATTCCCTGTCTCCATGATTCATTATTTGAATCATGACTGTAAGCATGCAAAATGAAATAAATAATATAGCATCAAATAGCATGCAAACCTCCAATTGAGAGTGTATAGAGATTCTCTTTTGGGATTTGGGTGCTCAATTCACCAACATAATAGTAACATTCTTTTGGGATGTTCCATTGGATTAGAATTTTAACATCGTCGATGAGGGCTTCATATTCTGCAATGTTGTTGGTGCATGGAAAAGCTAGTTGAAAATATTTAGGAATGAATTCACCTTGAAGAGTGACAAAAAGTATCCATGCGCCTAATCCTTTATGATAATGGATAATTGATGTTGTGAGATTATTTGATTTATAGTGTTGCAAGAGGATTTGATGAATGACTGATTGAATTTGAGCCTTGAAATATGATCCATGATTTGGGGGATTGATTAACAGATTTGATTGATTAGTCAACTGCTTGCATGAAGGAGTTAATTGACTGCATGAGAGAATCAAGGGGAGTTGACTGATTGCATGGATGAGTCAAGTGGATTTGATTGATGAGTGGTATTGAGAGTGACTTTGAGTAAGTTGATTATATTAAAGAGTCAATTAGATGAGGTGGAATTATGTTATTTAACTAGCATACCTATATTTATAAAAATCTATGTAAAATAAGTCGAGAGATATCCTTCCTGAGACGCCTATTGCATTTATATGGTGCAAATTTAATTTAAAATAGGCACCTCGAGAAGGATATTAAGGTTAAAAATATGGTTATGGTTAAGGTATAAAATCACAACTAGGGTTAGAATTCTTAAGATTAGAGTTAAAATTAGTAATTATGAAATTAAAAATAATGAAGTTGTTTAAGAAACAACTAAAAAACATAGTATTATTTAAATTTTTTTATCATTATTTAATATTTAACATTTTAAATAAATATTATTGTTGGAGTAAATTAATCATCCTTAATTCACTCCAGTGCTTAATGCAAACTTAGGAAAAGATCTTCTAGTTCTGATTGCGAGTGTTATTGCATTAATCATGCATTTCAATCAGTCATGTGCTTCATTAGTCACTTAACCAATTCATGCATTTTGTTATCTCACTCCTCTCTTAGTCAGAACTCCACCATTCAAGGATCTCATGTTGAGTTCATTCGAGTCTACATAAGGATATTCAATTAAGTAAGCAATATGAATAGAGAATTCAGTTTCTGTAAATCTGTTCACTATGCTCGATCTTTTATCTTCCTAGATCTTCCTAATTTCTACATGGTATTAGAGCAGGAAGGAGATAGTTTCAAGCCATAGTTGAACGAATTTCATTGTATTTGACCTAGATTTGATTGTTGTGTGTCAAACCAATGCAAGGAGATGGTTAGATGTTTGTAAGAGCATTCCCAAACGTTGTTTGGAGTTGACCTACACATCACCACACTATTCGAATTTGGAGACCCCTGCTGAACGTTTTGAAGAGGCATATTAAGGCATGATTCATGAAAGAGGACCCCTGTTGCATTTGAAGAGGAGTCCACATAATCTGCATTTGTAGTCCACGCTTTGGCCGATAAGAGGCGCATGCAAAGACCTCAAAATTGTGCCTCCTTTTAATCTATTGACACCGCAAATAATTTGCATGCTTTGCATGTTGTGTGCAGGTCGTGAAGCATATTTGTGCGTGGAGTTTGATCTTTGGATGCCCAATTCTCAATTTTGAGGGGGGCGTTTGAAACCCCAGGCATGATTTCCTTCAATTGTAGGTTGTTTCATTTGTTGCAAGCCACAATTTGAAGGATCTCAGGCCACGTGAATTCTTCATGATTGGCAAAAATTCATCAAAATTTGGATATCACTTTTGGCTAATATGCGCCTTAGTGCAGAGAGATCTACACCATGAATGCATCAAGAATGCATCAATCCATGCCATGAATGCATCAAATCGACTACCATATCTGTGCTCTGATAATTGGGGAGGGATCTGTGCTATGCAAATTGGGGGAGGGGAAGTTTGGTGGAAGATTGCTAGACATTGATGTCAGCCTTCAACAAACTCATCAAATCGATACGCCTTCAGTATGTATAAGCGACATGATCTTTGTTAGTAGGCCGCACACAATACCGAGGTGTGAATTTCACAACAATGGAGGCAAATGTAAACCTTTGTTTCTAGATGCATGCATGTTTTTTTTCATCTAGTATAGGTTTCTTTCATTTTGCTTCTGAATAAACAAACAAAATATTAAAAGTTGCTAATTAACCATCGAGCTCCGTAAATCTCCTCCAATAGGCAGCCAAAAGTATTCTTCTGTTCTAAATTCCTGACTACATGAGCTTCTAGAGTCACATCCTCGTGTGCTTCCAGAGTTTCTTTCTAGTAGGACAATATTGAGCATTGGATAAACGATGGAATCATCCCTTTCAGAGCGCATCTTTGTAGTTCTTCAACAATTGCAACTTTCTTCTTTAGTTTGAATAATTTTTTGAGGACATTCATCTCCTCTTTATTGACAACCACATCACCTCTATTGGCTCACCATCTTCATCGCCTTTGCAACTTGTTCTCTATCAGTCTTCACAAGATCTTGGATCAACATCATCGCTTTTCGACATGTGGACACGTGAGCAGTTTTTCAGAGGCACACATCATCTGGATTATTTTCCTTCATTAGGTTTTTCTTCTCCTTAGTTTTCATTCAGGGGGTGTTGAAGTAAATTAATCATCCTTAATTTACTCTAGTGCTTAATGCAAACTTAGGAAAAAATCTTCTAGTTCTGATTGCGAGTGTTATTGCATTAATCATGCATTTCAATCAGTTATGTGATTCATTAGTCACTTAACTCATTCATGCATTCTGTTATCTCACTCCTCTCTTAGTCAGAACTCCACCATTCAAGGATCTCATGTTGAGTTCATCTAAGTCTACATAAGGATATTCAATCCTTCATTGTATTCAATTAAGTAAGCAATATCAATAAAGAATTCGGTTTGTGTAAATCTGTTCACTATGCTTGATCTTTTATCTTCCTAGATCTTCCTAGTTTCTACAATATAAAATCACAGCTAGGGTTAGAATTCTCAAGATTAGAGTTAAAATTAATAATTATGAAATTGAAAATAATGAAGTTGTTTAAGAAACTACTAAAAACATAAGTATTATTTAAATATTTTTTTATCATTATTTAATATTTAACATTTTATATAAATATTATTTAATATACTATAATTTAATAATTTATAATTTATGTGTTTACTTTTGATTAAATGACAAAAAATACCCATAGAAAAAATTAATCCAATCTAACATGTAGCTATCATTACAAAATTGCACCCTAATTATAATAAGACATTAATAAACTTAACCCTAGTCGTAACCCCAGATTTATCCTAGAAGCCTAAACCTAATTGTAATTGAACCTTGAATTAATTATAACCCTAATTTATTCACAACACTAACCATTACATTAACCATAATTGAACCCTATACATAACGCTAAATGAATCTCAACCCTAAACTAACAATAACCTTAATTAAACCCTATGTGTTTTCCTAATTCAATCTTAACCCCTTTTTAACCCTAACCCTCATCATAACCCTGATTGCACCATATCCATAATTGAACCCTATTTGTAATTGAACCAAAATGCTAACCCTAATCCTAATTAAATCTTAACACAATTGAATTGTAACCCTAACCCTCATTTAATACTAACACTAACTGTAACCCTAATACTGATTGAACCCTAACCCTAATCGTAATTAGACCATAACCATAAATAGAGAATTTGGTTTTTGTATTAGAGAATCGGGGGGAGTTGACTAATTACATGGATGAGTCAAGTGGATTTGATTGATGAGTGGTATTGAGGGTGACTTTGAGTAAGTTGATTATATTAAAGAGTCAATTAGATGAGGTGAAATTATTTTATTTAATAATTAAATCCAGGGGGAGTTGATTGATTGCATGGATGAGTCAAGTGGATTTGATTGATGAGTGGTATTGAGAGTGACTTTGAGTAAGTTGATTATATTAAAAATTCAATTAGATGAGGTGAAATTATTTTATTTAATAATTAATTGGATTATTTGTGCACATGAGGTGAAAATTAATATTAAATTAATTATTAATGAATAATGTGTGGATAATTTATTAATTAAATGGATAAATATGTGGATAATTATGGATAATTGATTTATTGAATGTATTAAATAAATTAGGAATTTTTAAATTAAATATTAGGCGCCAAGTGTTAATGTGTATCCTAGGTGATTGATGAATAAATTAGATGATGATTAGATGAAACCATAACCTAGGTGATAACAATTAAGTGATGTGCAAGGATGAAATTAGGACTTAGGTGTTAGGATGATTAAGCGATGTGATAAAATGAAATCACAACCTAGGTAATAGGATGATGAGGCAATGATAAAGAGTTGCGATGAATGATTAGTGATCCTAGGATATAGTTGGATGAATTAGGTGATATAGGTGAAATTAGAAAATCAAGTGATGATTGGATTAAATTAGTGATGTGAGCAAAGGTGGCTTTTTTTAGGTGTCTATAACAACCACCCCTTTAAATGACATAATCATCTTTGATGATGATAGATCTCTAGGTTCTATTTATCTTATAAATATGTATCATTTACTAAAGGAACATTCTTACTAGATTAAAAACATATTTAAGTGATTGCATTCATGGTTGGTGTTTCTCCTCTATAAGAAGCCTCCCATGATCAACCTATAATTTTTTCCCTTCTTATAGAAGATTGCATCCCTCTCATAGAGATAAGGGCCTCCAAACACCATGTTGTAAACATCAAATGAAATAACATCAACAATCACTTCATCCTTGAAGTATATGATGAGTCCAAACTTAATGAAATACTAGGTGTTGACTAAGATTTATATGCCTCATTTCAGCCATCCCAACATATAAGGACTCTGAAGAAGGGGGGAATGATAATGAAGGAAAATCAATAAAAAGCATAAATAAAATGAACACAAATTGACATTATACCTTAATCATCCTCATCTCCATTGATTGAGCTCCAAGTTGCACCCAAGACTTGTAGATTTGCTTAAGTATAGATGATATGTGGCTGCTCATAATTTTTACAACATAAGGGTATGATAGAGATGGCTTAGTAAAATGAGAACCAATGCCTCAATATATAAAATTTTGATGAGTGGAACCAAGGGTTGGGATGCATTGACTTGATCAAGGGATAAGATTGAGTGGTATGATGGAGAATTAGCCTTGTGACAAGTGCCACAAGAGGGAAATGGGTGTAATAGGGAGGTGTGCTCACAAATGTGTGAGCACACATTGGGAAAAACATGTGTAAGATAGAGGGATTGTGTAAGAAGTAGGTGGGATTCACACATGTGTGAGAGGAAGGTAGGATGGGTAGGCTAGGACACTTGTCACATGATGAAAAACTTGGAGGAGGTGGAGAGAATTAAAAATTGGGAAATAATGTTTTTGAAAAGATAAGCAACATTTTGGAAAGAATGTTAATGATGGTTAGACCTATTATTAAACTAATTAATCATGGATTAATTAATTTAATAGGGATGAGTTGAGTTAACAAACCATGGGTTCATTAACTTGACTAGGGTTAAAAGTTGGAGAATGGGCTAATAGTGATTAGGATGGAATTAAATAATGGAAAAATAGTAATGAAGGTTAGTTAGCCTAAAAAAATAAATAAAGTATTAATTAATTTATTCAATTGGAAGGTTTGGGGGCTAGGATTAGATTTAATTAAATGAATGTAAATTTATTTAAATAAAGGTGGTGAATGAAGGTAACGTGAAAATTAATTCAATAAATAATAACTATTTATTTAATTAATTATTAGGACAAGGGAAAAGATTAAATTAATTAATTAAATAATAAATATTTATTTAATTAAATATTAGGATAGTTTAAGTGGTTATGTTAAGTTCAAATTTCAAGTGTCTAAAAACTCAAATGATTCTCAATTTTCAACTCAAGCTCATTGATTAGAGATTGAGAAATCAAGTTTGCTAAATAACAAGTGTCAAATAGTATATCTACCTTTCTTCGTTTGAGCTGTAGCTTGAAGCGGAAGAGTTTAGTCAACATATTCTCATCTTGAGATTCATTACTTCCCATGCATGCACCTTTTCCTATTGTGGTGCACAACAATCGTTCACCTAAATCAAAGGTGCACTCTATTTTTTTCACCTTTTTGCTAAAGAAATATTCTTATTCTTTTTATAATTATTAAGAGGGTGTAGCTCCAAATGAAGCTTCAAACAAACCTCTCCATTATATCCTTCTTTTTTCACAAAGTTTATAAAAATGCTTTTCTTTATCCTTATCTTTGTTCTTCTTGGTGATATTAACATTATTTTTGCCTTTCCACTTGCCTTTTCCCTTGCTTGAGTCCCCATCTTACGATTCCTTGTTCTTCCCTTGCTGATTTTGCTAATTAAATGAGTTATTATTCATTTCCACATAGTGGGCTTGTGCATATGCCTCATCAATGGTTGGTTTGCCATCAAAACAACGATTCTTAGGTCACCAGGTAGTCTTATATGCTTTATTTAAAGCACATCTTTATCCATCACATCCTTACCAATTGGCACCACATTCTTATGGAACTAATTAGTATACTTTTTGGCACTTTCGCCTTGTCTTTGGCAAAAAATTTGGCATTGGATAGACCTCTCCACTTTACAACATATGGGATAGAATTGTTGCTACAATTCCTCCCATTTGGAGGTTGGAAAAACTTTTCATAGTTTCAAAGCTCAGAAACAGGAGATTTGTACCAATTGAGTGCATGATTGAAGAGCTTCAAACAAGAAAAAGAGATTTGTTGTTGTGAGTACAAGTTATGAAAACTGATATAGACTCCCATTTGAGTAATTCATTGGTCTAGCTTCTCTCAATAACCAAACCATCAAATGATTGGATATATATATTTTCCTCTACCTTTAATATGATTTTTTCCACTTGAGGATGACTCTCCATGCTCAAAATTAATCATCTTGGGACGCTTCTCTCATTTTGACTCTTTTTCTATACCCAATTTCTAAGTTATAGCATGTAGAATACTCTTAAGTATGTCTTATCTTTCTCATAGACCTAGATATCACTATAAAATCCTCCTCCAACTACTTATATCTCTCTTCTTCATCATCATCCATATCTCTTTCCTTCTCTATCCATTCTTTTATGCTCTCTATTCCACTCCCTAATACCAAAATTTGGATCAAATGCACTCAAATTATCACTTCCATGTGACCTAATAGTGGGTATAACCCTACAATTTCACCAAACTAAGAAATCCAAAATCAACAAGAACTTTAACCTACTTTAATACCACTTGATCCATAAAATGATTGAGATATTCCCAAATAACTCACCAACAATTGATTTCTTACAATAGTTATTCTCAAAATACCTTCAAGAACACTATTAAGTACAAATTCAACCACTAATATAGTCTAACTATCAATTGCAAAAATTAATATCAAAAGAAAGATTGAAAACATAGAAACACAAAGAGAATATGTGACACTAACTATACACACAAGTTACCTTAGAGAAAATCTAAAAGGGTGAAAACCCTAGCAAGAGTAAGCATTTAACTCCTCACCCCCCTATATACCAATCAATTATACATTGCAATAAGTTGGCAATATACAAAACCAAGCCTCTAACATGTTTACAGGCTTGTGAAGGCAAATATTGAAACAAGTCACTCTCACTCTAAGAAGTAGGTTTATATTTTATCCATGCTTAATGTAAAAAATGAAACATATAGATTGTGTTAGATTGAGAGAATGAAAATGAGGTATAAATATATGAACGAATGTGATTTAAAAACTAAAACTTGATAATATATGTTCTTTTCTCATTTCCATAACAGTTAGAACACAAGTTAATGGCAACAAATCATAATGATGGTTTTTATCTCATTACACCCACATTGTATTCAATAATAACCTAGATTGCATGTAGATAGAGATAAGAGAGGCATGAAGATAGAGATAAGAAGGTTCAAGAGAGAAAGATAAAATGTGTAATAGGATTTTGGGAGGAGCTAGTAGAATAGGATACTGTTGTGAAGGAGAAAGTGCATTGGAGTCTATGAGAGAGTGCATAGAAGGAATTGAGTGTGTGTATGAGAGTGGTTAGGAGAAGCACAAGTACTTGCATGTAATACATCAACATCAATACCTTCAAGGAGGTCCATATTTTATGATACATATTTTAATAACCAAAATAAAATGATTAATAACATGACTTTACAAATCCAATGTACATACTTACAAATCAATCCAAGGAACCATCTAAGTCTTCTCTACTGTTTATTGTGTCAAGTTTTGCCTCATGGTCAGACTCACGAACCTTCCACAAAGTTCTTGTTCAATGGTCTACTCCCATATTTGATCAAATGAACATTAGATGCCACAACAAGGTTTGAGTAATGAAGAATCTTTTGATGTGTGTCAAAGTCCTCAAACAACTAACATCAAAATTCTTAATTTGGTACCTTCTAAGCCATGTTCCAGTAACAACCACCGATACTGTAGGATATATTATGTTTTCTCCATCTATAAGAGGGGCCTCAACTTTTTTTTGGCCTCAACACAATGACACAAGTAATAATTTGTTCCCTCTTCATTGTCTTCATCTGCAATAATTGCATAAACATGCCTTGCATTGATATGTGCATCCAATTAGATGATTTTAGTCAACATTATATAAAAATACTACAAAGTAAGATAAACTTAGGAATTTCATAAACTATGCAAGTAAATATATTACTTGGTTCTACTAGATCTGATATGTGATCAAAGTCAGCTGATGATTCCATCTTTATAATTTGTAGTGCCGTCGGGAGTTAATGCATCTCAAGTGGGCTTAGACTTCTTAAGCACCATTCATCAACCCACTCTTTTGACTCACACTCCTTCTAGACTTGATCTGCACATGAAGAACAGGGAAAACTTTAGTGGCAAATCTTTGCCAATTGAAAAATATTAGATATTGATCAATTCGAAATTGGTGAATTAATCGCATTTAATAGGGTGGCCAAATCACCTGGATTTTATGAATTATCGGTCCAATGCATGTCCATTCGCCATCGATTTTTTTTATGAGGTATATTCAAGTAATAAATTCACCATAACAAACTACACGTTTCAAATGGAACAATTAATATTTTCGCCTGGAATCCCATAAGCATATAATAAATCACCTACATATTCGCCAATACTATTAAAACAACATTGTGTATCAAAATTCATTTTGCCAATAAAATATACATACATACATACATAGATATAAATAAAATATACATATACACACATTCTATTCATATATATATGAATAGAATGTATACATACATAAATAAAATATATATAGATAAATAGATATAAATAAAATATACATATACACACATACAATATATATATACATGGATAAAATGTATATATACAAAAATAAAATACACATAGATAGATATAAATAAAATAGACACACATAATATATATATATATATATATATATATATATATGAATAAAATGTTACATCACGAATAAAATATACATACATATATAGATAAATATAAATAAAATAGACACAAATAAAATATATATACATGAATACAATGTATACATAATATATAGATATAAATAAAATATACATATATACACATAAAATATTTACATGAATAAAATATACATATACACATATATAAAATATGCATACTTGAATAGAATGTATACATATACATAAAATATTCATACATAAATAGATATAAATAAAATAGATATATGCTCACACATAAAATATATATACATGAATAAAATGCATACATACACAAATACAATATTCATATATAAATAGATATAAATAAAATACACACATAAAATAATATGTACATAAATAGAATATATACATACACAAATAAAATATACATAGATATAATTAAAATATACATATAGACACATAAAATATATACATGAATATAGTGTATACATACACATATAACATAGGGGTGTTCAATCCCTATCCATTAGGCCTTGGTCGCGCTCCTTCAACCCGCTTACTGAGCCGCTAAATATCAGACCTGTTTGGGTCCGTCTCCCAAACCTTCCTCTCCAGTTTTGGAAGTTGTCCTGTTTTGAAGCTATTGGCAACTCCATTGGACACTTCCTCAAGGTGGACTCTACTTCTCGTGATCTGGGGCACACTACGGTGGCTCGTATTTTGGTTGATTTGGATATTTCCAAACCCCTCCATGGTGATGTGGTTCTGATGGTGTTGGACAGACCTTGGTCGCAACTGTTGGACTATGAGGGCCTCCCCTTTCGTTGTCGGAGGTGTTTTTCGACTGGTCATTTGGCCTCGAGGTGTCCTCTTGCCCGCCGCATGGGTGCTGCTACTTGGTGGAAAAATGCTCTTTCGGATCACCTCACTGTTGATGCTCCCTCTCCAGACTCCTTAGACATTTCTGATGATTCCTCTGATGATGACGATCTTCCTGTCCCTCCTCTAATGGCTAAGCCTCCCCAGGCTCCTGTTTTGGCTATTGTTGTTGTTGGTTCTATGCTACCTCGGTCTGCTGTTGTTGTGCAGTCGTCTCCTCTTTTCGTCTCGGTTGGTTCGTTGATCTCTCCAATCTCCTCTCCTTCGCTGTCGACGCTCATGTTGCGTGGTGGCTCCTCGCCCGTGGTGGCTGTTGGTGATCCTCTCCCCTCGCCCTGCTTGGTGGTTGTTTCCGAGCCTTCTTGGTCAGTCGTGTTGAGAAAGAAGAAGGGACTACCCAAACCTGTGGCTTCTCTGCGACCTCGTGTTCAGGTTGTGGGCTTGGTCCCCTCTTGTTCCTAGTCTTTTCTTTTCTGTCTCTTTGTCTCTACAGCTGTCGGTCAATTGTTTCTCTAGTTCAATTTTGTTTTGAACTATGTTGTCCTCTGACCCTTTGGGCCCTTTGTGAAGGGTCTGACACCCTGTAAATGCTGCTTAACTTTTCAAAAACATATACATAGATAAATATAAATAAAATAAACATATAAACACACATAAAACATATATACATGAATATAATGTATACATACACAAATAAAATATATACATATATAAATAAATATAAATAAAATAGACACACATAATATATACACATGAATAGAATATATAAATATACAAATAATATATATATACACACACAAATAAAATATACATATATAAATAGATATAAATAAAATACACACACAATATATATATAAAAATACACAAATAATTTATATATATATATATATATTATGTGTATATGTATATATACACATATACACATATATGTACACACACATAAAATATATATACATGAATATAATGTACACATACACAAATAAAATATACATACATAGATAGATGCAAATAAAATAAACATATACACACATACACATAAAATACATACACACAATATATATACATGAATAAAATGTATATATAGACAAATAATATATATATATATATATATATAGACATATACACACATATAAAATATATATACATATATAGATATAAATAAAATAAACATATAAATATATCCTTTTTTGTGAGCAAGAGATTTCAATACTAGAATTATAGATTGTTCAAGTTTGCGCCTCTTGTACTTTAAACCTTTGACAAAGCTTACAATAGATCAACCATGTCGATTCTTCAAGTCAGTTATTGTTAACCGTTATTTTCTCTTTCATAGCGTGTGATCTAAAGTTATCATGAACTATTTTGCCATCCTTCTCGAGACGTCTATTTTCATCATTTTTTCTCTAATCAAAACTCTTATCCTAACCCTAATTGAATGCTATTTTAAATTGTAACCATTTTTTTGTTTTCAGATAACCGCTTCATATTTATCTTCAAAAAATAATATTAAAATATATTAAAAATAATATTTAATTTTATTGAAAATATTTAAAAAATTTAAAAAGCAGCATCTCGAACAAAACAAAACTGATAGCTTTCATAAAAAGAAAATTGTTTTTTAAATTCTTTTTAGGAAGTTAACAATAATGATTGCGTTTTTTTTTCAAACGATAAGAAGATAAGAATGATATCTCTATTCTATAATGCATGTCATTTGAACATCAATTTCTAGCTGAAGAGTTTTTCCTTACACATTACTTTTTGATGGATGCCATTATATAATGCCTCTTGGCATATAGTAAGAACAAATGATGATGATATCAAGAAATACTAAAATACCCATTTAAAAGAACTGATCGAAAGATGATCACAATGCTGAAGCTACAGCTTACACATAAAATTTTACTGCAATGGAAAACTTGGGAGGGTTTCATGATAGGGGTGCAACCTAATTCCTCACTTAGAAAATATTTCCAATTTGAATTACTTCCCATTGATGAGTATTGCAGATGGAGAGATGGGTATCACAACTCTCTTTGTACACCCCATTTCCTCTACTCCTAATATGCTAGAGTATGTCCTCTCCTATTCTGATCTCTATTGGGATGGCACTCAGATGTACTCAAATAGTCATTGTCCTCTGTCATTTCCTGTACATTCTGAAACTTACTTGACAAATCAGAATTAAGAGATCTTTCTTTCTTATCAACGGTCAATTCAAGGTTCGGTATGGGGTCAACATTCAACTACAATACCATGGATTTGGATGAATATGAACATGGGAACAAGTACCTATGCCTCAACTGATCTGCTTTGGCCCTTGTTATTCTAAACTAACTTGGCTAATCGTGAGGTTAAAAAAGTGTAACCTATGTTCAAATCTACCTCACCATATAAGCGGCACAAAATTCCAAAAAGCATACAAACGTATCAGACGATTGTGGTCTTATGAATTTGTGGTATGTTCAGGCCTGTAAGAGGCAACCCATAGCTTAAATCTTTTACACATATACTTTCATAGTTGACTTAACACATTTGATTAAAATGTAAAGCATCCAAAAGGTAGGACGGAAATAGTTCCATTGTCTCTTAACATAAAAATTCTAAGATAAGATTCAAACATAAAGTATCAAAAACACAATTCACGTACCAGGCAACTCACCCAAAGCGCCATTTTTCATTGGCAAGAGTCTCAAATTTAGCTCTGCTATTTGTATTTTCCACAATGTCTCTGCAACCTGTTCTATCACCCGCTATTTCTTGCAGAGACGTGCATTTTCAAAACCTCGTCAGAACCAAGAATTAGCAAGCAAGCTAACAAGACAAGCCTTGGCACCTAGAATGGGAGCACATCAGCCAAAAATTAACAATACCTGAGCAATAAATAAATTGAAAGAAGCAAGAATCGCATGAGAACAGATCTCGCAAAAGACTTAATTAAACATTCTCTAAGGGTTATGTTGATCTTAAATTTGAAATTTACACATTCTCTATACATGTTCACAAAGTACATTATTCATTTGGATCAATCTATAAATCATGTATTCAGACAAAGTACATAATTTATTTGAGTCAATCTTGCAAATCATTGATCTAGATTTGAAATAATGAAAAAAATTAAAGATCAAAACTAATAATCAGAAAGAATACATACTAGCAATCGCACTTTAGTGTGCAATGGATACGTCGAAGAAGTGTGAAAAGTCAATTAAGATAAATTTTGATCTATTTTTTATCAAATTTTATTTATGCTAGTTTAAATATATTAATTATGATATCAAATCAGACAAAGCAGTTAAATATAATTGAATATTTATAGGGGATGTTATTTTCTTTAAGACCACTTGTCTACCAAGACTCCACTTTAAGTAGGTGGATGTTGTACAAAACTACATTTAATTCATTTCTTGCATATCCCCTGCAATGTTGACATGGATAGGAAAGAAGCTGATGGAAGTTGCACCATGCTAAGCGTTTGTTTAAAAGATATGGCGTTGTTTGTGCAGAGAGCTTGCATATTTCTGGAGACAATTGTTTTCTGAAGATTTAGTATCCTTCTTTAGATTGTGTCCAAGCACACCAAAAGCCTAATAAGTCATATCGGGCAAAAAATCATGGTTCCGTTATAACTGGAAGTTTTGCTTTTTAAGTTTTCTTTCATTTTAAAGAATATCAAATTTGTATTGAGAATTAATAATTTTTCAAATCAAAAGCTCTAGGTTACAAGGTGTATGTTGGATGATATTCTATGTGAGAAATACCTACCTAGTGACAACTTCTTGTCTATAATGTCAATCTTCTCCCATTTTGGATTGGATGTCATTAGTATAAATTTGTTTTAGGGGTTGATTTACACTTGTTCTCCTTTTGATTCATGAATTACCAAGTGTAGTAAGGGATTTGTTATCTAATTGTCCAAGTAGCTCTTTCCATTTAATTTAAATAGATGGATAAAGAATACCCTAGGATCCCAATTTTAAAGTTAGTATGCATCTAGTCTCTTTTTTCAATGCAAGAGCATATCAAAATATGAAACCCTATAGTATAGAAATTAGATTAACTAGTAGATAAAATATGAACCCATTACTCAGACTTACACTAACCACTTTATATTCCCTATTTATCATTTCTTGCAACTGTGATTACATATACACCTATAGATAGGGTTTACTCAAAAAGAAATACTAAGAAGGAAGAGTCACCAGTTCTACCAAAATCTGAACAATTAAAACCATTAAAACTATTGGCGGAGATAACTTAATAACTTCAAATAAATTGAAATGAACTTAATGATTGAATTGAAATTATAATGAATAGCTAGAGGAGCTCTTATCACTTGCAAATTTAACCAATTTGAACAGTCGAAGTTATTATCGAGCAAAATTTGCAAGCTTTAATAAACCCCCTTTTTAAAAACTGGACATTTCAGTTAGCCTTTCGAGGACTAAAAATATGGATCTCTTTTCAATATAAACCTTCAAAGAAAAAGGGTGATACATAGAGACAAAATTTGAACATCCTTCAAATAAATAAATACTAGATTGAATAATAAGAAAAGCCCATAGGCCTTATAAATAGAGAATGACAGCATATAAGTGATCAATCAATGCAAAATCACTCATCTCCCACTGATAGGTAATCCTGACAAAATGATAGGTATTCATATTCCAAACTTAGTTTGTAGAATACAAGGAGAGTAATTCTTGTTTCATCCCCTTCACTCTATTTTGCAAAATTCTAATTCAATTGTAATCATGACGTATAAATCCTCACAAACTTCTCTTTGTTGCCTTCTTTGTACCAATCCAACACTCGTTAATTGCAATTAGGAGTTTCTCCCTTGCAAAGGGACCACTTTCATGATATGCAAGCCAACTCTTCCATCTCATGCCATCGATTGTGTTTTGTATTTTCACCAGAGTATCTATATCGTCTTTCAATATCATTGTCCCTTCTAGATGCAGGATATGGCCCATCTCCAAAAGAATGTCATCAACATCACATCTGCATGATAAAATGCTCATTAAAAATATTTGAAAATATAAGAAGATATGTAGTTTATGATGAATTCTTCTTATAAATATTGAAGCAAGTACATACTAAATTGTAACTTGAAACAAAAGCATCAACCTAGACAAACAAAAAGTGAGTGAACATGTTGGAGAAATTCTGATCTAAACAAAAACAAGTAAAACATTGTAGACTTCTATGACTGAAAAAAATTACAGTATTCACAAAGGAAAACAACAATCGCAATAAAAATACAATTTCACTGGCATTGTAATCTTCGATTATTGCAAGTATGATAAATATTAATTATCTTAAACCAAAGTCATAAAAAGTGAAAAGCATTCCAGTTGCCATGATAGAAGTGTAGGCTAGATTACCTATCTTGATACATGCTTATAACTCCATTTGCATGAATTAAATCATATGACCGGGGATATCTTTAGAAAGATTCACACCTACATCCAGTCAAGACAGGAACACCATTTAAGGAAGTGAATTTATATTATTGGTACCCAACAGATGATTCCAAGTGAAGCAATTTTTAAAAAATTACAAAATGTATTGTAGAAGAGAGGGTGCAGAGGCATTACCAATCATAATAAGTGCCAATTAATCCCCGCTCATATATGATACCAAGTGTGTTGTATTTAGCATCTGCTGGAACAACATTCATAACCCACATAGGGTCATTAGCTAAGGCAGCAGAAAAATCACCCATATGAGCATTCATGTCCATGATGTTGCGATATCTCCCATGGGCAAGTGGATCATTAATTTTTTTTAGCTTGCCACCCGATTTTTCCAGAGCTGGGTGTCTTGGCTAAAATTGTCAGTTGTGATTCTTGCCACACAATATTTTCCTCTCTCCTCTCCTCTATCTCACAATATATATTTTTCAATAAAAATGAGAATATTTGCTCGTTGATTAAGAACATAAACTGCTATGTTTCATATGATTTTATTTCAAAACAAGTGAGATTCCAAATATCTGTATTTGACACGTTGGAAAGCAAGGTGGTTAAGTCTTTGCACCGAACCTTTGCTGCCCTCTAATCCTGCTACGTATGTACTCTATGATGTACGTGTTAATTTCTTATCAGCAACCTTTTCCACTTGTTTAATTCCTATTCACCATCAAGTGTTTAGCATGCTGCTCGTAACAAGACACATTTGTTGCCAGTATGCAGCGCGTGGACATAAATCCAGGACATATGTCGAAGAAGCTAGAACTTGATATATATTAACAAAAATTTCCGAACTTGAGTCACCAAATGCAAACTGTAAAAATGTCAGTTTTCAAGCTATGTAGCAGAAACAGGATGGTCCCTGAAGCCGCGTGCCACCTGAAGCAACTCTCTGCTAAAATTGCCATTTCAATTTGGGAAATAATTTGAGCCAAGGGATTCCACCTTCTATAAGCTCTGCAGACCAAAATCTGTGGTTGTTGGACTTGTGAAAGAACGGGGAAGCGATTGATTCTTACAAGTCTAGGAAGACTTTGTGGGCTGCGAATCTTGAACTAGGCTCTAAATTATTTGCAGGTTGAAATGGCATGATAAATTTGTGGAAAAATGATTTGCAGATTGTAAAGTAATATCAAATGGCTGCAGTAGGACCAGGGCCAATCTCCAAGTCCCTTCACATTATAGGGGAGCCCAACAAAACTTCTACTTTCATGCTGGAAACTAGAACAAAGCTCATCCAAAATTTTGCATTGATTAAAATGGTCCATGAGCATCTTTGCGCGTAAGTTATTTTGACCTTTCATCCAAAATAATGCAGAAAAAAATTCAACCTTCAATGAGGTAATGGTTTTCATGATATTACATTTTTGTTGTCTGTGTAGCATCCATTTTTATGCCCATGACATTACAAGGCAAACAGAGACCCACCATTTTTGCAGCCACATCAATGAGGATGTGAGGCAATGCCTGCTCTATGATTACCATGAGAAGAATGCTAGGCTTATAGTAGTTGAGTACATGGTATTTGAGAAATTGTTTTGATTTTTCCTGATGAAGAGAAAAAGTTGTGGCATTCTCATGAATATGAAGTAAAGAGTGGGGTGCTTTTCATGCAAAGAATTTCAGGGCCAATACAGAGATAGGGACTGGGGAAATTCTGTAAGACTTATTGGAAGGTGTTTCACTTTTGGCAGTTTGATAAGGGAGATACTCTGCCTCTGGGCTTGCCTCAGCTCATGATGGCTTCGACTGTAGATGGTCAGTTGCATGAACAACTTGCTGCAGGTAATTTTCACTATAAATTTGGCTAGTAAATGGGCATCTGTAGTTTTGCACAAATCCATAGTTTAAATTAAGATCTGATTTATAAATGTGTATTAGTAGTTTTGCTCCAACTCTAATTTTTGAGGGGCCATATTTATCAGATCTGCAAGAAAGATACAATTATTCATACCAAGAGGAGAGGGAAAAGCGCCAGTATATGACTGGACCTGATCATTGTAAAGGATGCCGTAATGTTAAAACCCTCGTCGAAACCTTATTTTCAGGCTGCAGCTCGCCAAATTGGAGAAGTGAAAGGGCAATACCAGCTAGGAAGAGTGGAGCCCACTTTTCTAGAACCCATCCGGCGATAACTTGAACATTATTGCCTTGTGGAAGGGGACTTATGCAAGTTTCCATCTTCTTATATCTTTCAAATGAGTTCTAGAAAGCCAATGAGCGACAATTTTGAATTGCAAAACCAAATAACAAGGAACAAATTCTAAACAGTTCCAAAGTATGAAGGCACAAATAAAGTTAAACTTGTGCCATTTTAATCATATATGTAAAAAACTATCCAAATTCCTTGATGGATGTCCATGCCCTGTTCCAAAGCTCCCATTTTCGCATAGGCAAGGAGGAAACTGGCGAAGATTGTGGAATTTGGCTTTACACCTGCCAATTGCATATGCTTGAAAGTTTCTAAAGCATTTTCAACAAATCCATTTTGCACATATCCTGCAATCAAAGAGATGACATCTACTTCAGGTATTCTGTCAAACAGTTCGCGTGCCTTGTTATCTTGCAATCAATGAGATGTGATCTCCTTCAACTCTGCAATCCACTATGCTTGGCGACTAAGAGGTCACCTTCAAATCTGCAGTCTTTGCTTCACTAGTCAGAAGTCGCCTTTGGGATAGTTATCAAATCGGGTTTTAAGCATATGCTCTACGTTGGTCGCATTGGCTGTGACAATAGACTTTCTCGCTCCCAGACGCTCAATCGTGATAGTCTGGGAGGGAGCCCCACTCAGATGCTTGTAACCCAATCCAGTAGCCATCTTCTGTTCTTCAAGAAGGAAAACATTGAGCCCACTATTGGGTACGAGGGCAGTGTTGAAGCCTTGTCATCGCTCCTCTTAGATATTTGAATGTATAAAATGTAAGCCAAAACAAACCCCAGGAGAGGAAAGGCAAGGCTACTCACGATGTTGAAAGATCCTTCCATGCTATCCATCAACTGCAACAGATAGAGATAAGATTAAATCATATTGCACTCGGTGGAGGTAAATCTGATTATAGGGGGTGGAGTGAATCAGATTCAGGTGGAGTAAATGCAGTCTTCAGGCGGTAGAGAAACAAGCGCTGGCATTTACTAGCGTAAAAACATTCGTACATGTCCATACTTTGTTTGCAGAATATGATCAACGGGGGTAAGCAATTCAATCGTTGGCCTCTCCTATAAAGAGAGGTGAACCATTGATTTCCAAAGTCAAGTTGCTCTCTTTCAAATTGGATACGCTTTCAGCGTAAAACATGTCCATATTTTGTCTGTAGAATATGATCAACGGGGGTAAGCAATTCAATCGTTGGCCAGTCCTGTAGAGAGAGGTGAACCATTGATTTCAAAAGTCAGGTTGCTCTCTTTCAAATTGGATACGCCTTCGACGTAAATTATATCAAGTAAGAATTTGATTATATGTTAGCTCTTAATAAAAATTTCATGACTTACACTTATTCTTTCATAAAAATAAACAAATCAAATTAATAAAAAAAACAAATTGTATAATTTTCACCATAACAAAAATTTGAACCAATGAACATATACACAAATAAATTTCTCTGTGCTCTTTGTGCTCTTTATTTAATGTGCAGTGTGACTTTTGAATAATGAGTTCTGAGCTTAAAAAAATACATACAATTGACTTCATTGTACATAGATTAATGGACAATTAAAGAATGTACAGGAAGTAGCATGGTAGAATTTTGCAATAAAGTAATTTGATCAATTTGAATTCTCTCGGGGATTGAGAATTATATGCTTGGAAACAAGCTTTAACAACAACTAAAATGATAACACATCAAGGGAAAGGAAACCACACTGATGAGAAGTGAGCGTACAAAGAAAGTCGGAGATTTATTTATTTATTGTAGTTTTGGAATATTCCCTTGGAAGGATGCTTCTTTTTGCTCTCTTGTAGGTGGATGACTTTATCTATAAGTTCTCCACAAAAATTAAATTGGCCCCCTTCCTTTTGCAGTGACATATTTTGGATTAATTTTTTATTTGGACATGGTCTGATCGAATGGTATCTTCTACTTCTCACTGAACAGATACCGCTTGAGTAATTTAATCATCAAAAGACAATGACTATATTTATTAAGAATGTTTCATAACTTCACCTTAAAATTCAAAAAATTGAAGAAGAAGTGTTTGTAATTATGATTTCATACACCTTGCTTGTCATTTGGTTAGAGGAAAAATTTATCAAATTTGCCCTCCCAAATAAATAAACAAAATCGAAACGAAAAAATCAGACTAAGATCTCATGTACCCTGCTCACTGCCAATAACAACCTAAGAAACAAAATTAGAAGAAGTTGGTGCAGAATGTAAAGACGTATTTTGCATTTTAAATCGTTTATCATTCTTTTACAGATGATGAAAGTAAATACAAAATAACAAATTCTACTAAACAACAAATCACATACATGTAATGTCTTTTCCTCGTCCTCCAGTGTAAAGCCATTTTGAGTAAACTCTGTTTTGATCTGCTGATCCATCACTCTGCCAATGAAAAAGACTCTGAAAACAAAATGGCTTCAGTTCTCTTCCTCACTTATTGTAGGACAAAGATTGATGGCAACTGGGCATTCAATTCGATAAACTAGATGGGCAGAGGCATTTGAATACATTTTATTGGATGGAAGGAGAGGAGCGACCAACATTTTCGTAATGAATGAAAGGTAGGATACCTATAAGAAGGACTGTTGCTCCAATTAACCAGATGCAAGTGTGAGAAAATGAGCGCGATAAAACCCAATTGTTGGTATTAATGCATGGTCTAAATTTGTTGTTAGCCGTGTTTATGGATTTTTGTGTAAAATATTATTACAATTTTAGGAAGTTTAGATGAGTAAAATTATAAAATTATAATTAAATACAGATTTAATTTTAATATATAATTTTTAAAATAAAATACATGTTAATATTTAAAAACAATTTTAAATAAATAAACATAAAAAATTGCTTAAGCATCATATTTAGACTTCAATTAAAAGCCTTTCTTAAAAGTTAAAATCTTCAAAATATAAATTTAGAGTTATCTATTTCACGAAAGTAATTTGGAGCATGATCCTGCTCTCATCTCTTATATTATACTCCATAGAAAGGTTTGAATCTTGATGAATGGTGTAATCAAATAACATACCATCAACCTCATCAATTGTACTCAATTCAAATACAGAAAAAATGCAAACACTAAAGATTATTTAAAATACAGAAACAAAATCAACCTTGATTGCCAGTAATCTTTGAGTTTTCATCAATTATAAAATGGTTCACAAACCAAAAATAGGACTTATTCATTGCATAAACTCTCGTTGAGTAAACTCGAGAAATTCTGGCTGGGTTTTTGATATAAAAGTCAAAGCTTAACATGAAATGTTTATATCATGTAAATACTATTTAGTGCTCTTGAATGCTTCAATGAACTGGTTGAGAAACACTGACGAAGTTATTAATCAAAATAATGAACCTAATCAAAGATTTCTGGCAGTGAATGACAAGTTCTAGATTGTTTTCATCACACCGGCAGAAAATAAATGAAGCAATGTGCAAATAAATAGTTCCATTGAAACCCTAGGATTTCCGTCAGAAGGTATGACGGAAATAGTTCCATTGACTCTTCACATAAAAATTCTAAGATATAAAACAAACAGAAAGTAAAAACACAGTTCACATACCCGCAAACATGAGGCAATTCGACCAGAGCGTCATCTTCTTCATAGGCAAGAGTCTCAGCTTTAGCTCTGCTATTTGTATTCTCTGTAATGTCTCCGCTACCTGTTCTATTGCCTGCCATTTCCTGCAAACACGACCTTTTCCAAAACCTCGCCAGAATCAGAATTATTTACAGAAAATTTTAAAATAATGACAAGCCTTGGCACTCAGAATGGGAGTATACCGGCCAAAAATTTACAATACCTGAGCAATAAATAAAATGAATGAACAAGAATTGCATGAGAACAGATCCCGCAAAAGCCAAAAGGATTATGATTAAACAGGATCCTCACTGCACCCCTCAAAACCCTAGGGTTGACAGCTCGAGACTGGAACTTGAGACCACAGAGCTGTCAAAATTCAGCGCAAAAAGTTAAATAGAAGTTCCTGCACTACATCTGATGAATCTCAGCCGTCCAGTACCATAGGAGCTGCAGAGGCCTTAAACCAAAATATTTTGAGCTCCATGAACACAAAAAATTATGCATTCTTTCTCAAAAACTTCCTTCACTCTGCAATTATTAACATTATTCATCCCGGGGGCATACCACTGTGTAACATTAAACCTTAATCTTTCAAATCTTCATAGGCGCCCAACCTGGTGCCTTAAATATCCGCCCTCTCCAGGAAAATCTCATGCTCACGTTTGAAAATAATATATATATATATATATTATTGATTTATTTTAGGGAAGTTTTTATCGGTACTACAGATTTGGGGGAGACTAGACCTCCTAACCTCTAATCTATAAGAGGGTGTTTTAACCAATCAAGTTAGCCCCACCCTGTTTTAAAAAAGTTATTGTAAAATTGAAATATTTTTTCTTCTTTTAATGTCTTCAATGAAATTAATATTTTGAAAGTGATTGTATTTATTTTTAACAATTTATAATTTATTTTTTCTTTTAAAATCTTCAATAGAAAAGTAAATGTGCAGTGGGAGTAGTTTTGAATAACATTAGTTTATTATATTATTATTAAAATTGATTGCATTTATTTTGAGTAGATAGACCCATTTCGGATGCAATCACTAGTTCCATAAAAAAAACATAGAAAAGAAAATCTAGAAAAAATCTCATCTCGCACAGTACAAGCAAGTAAATATTAAAGTTTTTGTTGCTAAATAATAATTGAAGAGGCTACAAGTTTCAAATCTCAATATTGCAAAACTTGCAAAAATTGTAAAGATTAAAAACGAGAGAGATTAGAAATTGCAAATATTGGAAAGACAAAACAAAGTGCACAGTTTTCATTTTCAAGAAAGTAAGATTCTAATAGTTTTTATCTTGTTGGATCTACAATTTCTTTTTATCTTTTGCTTCTAATTTCGTTGTGTTGTGCTTATTTTTTTGAATTTATTGCATTTGCATAAATTATATATATATAACTTATACAAGTAAAACTACTTAAACTTTTAGATTATAGACACTATAGATATATCATCTTAATATTGATTGTGAATATTTTTTTTCTTATGGGATTAGCTATTTTGTCTATAAGCTCTTTTATTATTTCAAACTTTACTTAGTATTTTTTTGTCTAAGTTATGTAATTGATTATTTATGAAAATTATCTTTCTCTATGGATATGGATGGCTATTTGATATGGTCTTTGTTGATATACCTATGTAGAATAGTGGACTCCCATTGTTGCTAACCAAAAGGGCATTCAAAGTTGATTAGGGCGATTTCACAAAAGTACTAGGTAGTGCAATTAAAGTACATAGCATATTTGATTAGACTCTATCATCATTTTATTTAATTTGTTATGATTGTTGAACTATTGAACTATTTCATCTTTTCAAAACCATTTCATGTTTTCCAAGGAATATCACTAGTTACAAACGAAGGCAAAAGGGAAAATAATATTATCAAGAGTTTAAATAAGGAATAGGTGCAACAAATTGTTCAAGGGTCAAGCAAGTCATTGAATCAAACCTTAAATTTTATCTCTTTTGTTGTAGTCTTGTATTTTTTATCTTTTACATTGTTGATAGCTTTCAAGTGAATGTACTTATCCTTTATTTATTTAGTTGAGAAATGCTTCTTATAAAATACCACTTAAAGGAACATGAAAGTTTATATATCTTCTAACAAGGCCAACCACTTTTTTTCATTTTCAAATTGAGTGCAACTTAAACAAAAGTTATTATTTCTAAACCATTTCATGTTTTCCAAGGAATATTATTAGTTGCAAACCAAGGTGAAAGGGAAAATAATATTATCAAGAGCTTAAATAAGGAAGAGGTGCAACAAATTGTTCAAAGGTCAAGCACTAGGTAGGGCTATTGAATCAAGCCCTATTTTATCTACTTTTCTATGGTCTTGTATTTATTTTTGGGTGGTCCCATAATAGTGTGTGCTACTTTTTGGTCAAAGTAGGACATTAAAATAAAAAAATAAAATCAATTTTCCACTTTCTAACACCTATAGCAACTAAACCATTAATAATTTGAAGATTATGTGAACTAGTAGTTTTTGAGATTTCATGTACATAAACTATATATTTTTAAATTGTGAAATAGTTTGTGAATTTTTTACGTAACTTTTAATAACTTGGTTTTATAGTTAATAGTAGTTTTTCAAAGTGGTGTTGCTTTTGTAAAACATAACTTTATTTATAGAAAGAATAAAATTATAAACTTTTAATCATAGTTATAACATGAATATCTAATGCATGGTTTTTTTCATTATTTTTTGTTGCATAAATTTTTTTATAACTTTTTAAAGTGAGATTAATTATAATTTATACACAGGTCACATCTATAATGCATGACTTTTTTTGTATGCATCCAAATTAAATTCTTCTTCTTTTGTTGAAATAAGAACATCAACACCTAGTATGCAAATATTTTTCAAAAATAAATTATGTATTTTACTATTTTTCCATGTGTGTGGAATAGAGACCTTGACAATTGTTGAAAACCCTATGTTCAGTAAAAATAGAAAACTATAAATATAATAATTTAAAAAATATATATTCCATTATACTTGTTGGAAAGCTTATTTTGAGTGTTGCAATCCTACAAATTATATTTTCATACTCATTCCATTTTTAGTCCAACCGAAGGTTAGAAATAGAAAATTTTGAGGAATTTATATAAGGCCTAAGGTGGAAATGTCACTTTTAGGACTTCCATTTGAAGGACCTTCAAGTGAAGGTACCTTTGTTCAAAGTTATTCAAGAACCTTCGAACAAAGATATGATATTTATACAAATTAAAAAAAACCTTGAACAGAGGTAATTTCAATAAATGAAAAAATGGGACCTTCATTCGAAGGTTTCTTTTTATTCCTTTTATTGAAATTACCTTTGTTCAAAGGTTTTTTACATTTTCAACCTTCAAATGAAGGTCCAAATTGGACCATGGGTGTTTTTGACTCACCTTCAAACAAAGTTGTTTCCTACTTTTCACCTCAATTTGAATTGAAAACTCTAATGTCCCAAGTTTGGGACTCATTATTGTGGGTTTACCCTTTTATCTTTTACATTGTTGATAGCTTTCTAGTGAAAAAAATGATTCTTTCTTTATTTAGCTGATAAATGCATCTTATAAGTTACTACTTGTTTATCTATATGAACTCATAGGGCCAAACACTTTTTTTTTCATTTTCAAATTGAATGCAACTTAAAGAAAAGTATACAGTATATATAAAAAATAGCAAAGTTTTATAGGATTATATTTAACTAATGCCAATTTGAATTTGTATTTCAAACTTGAACTTATTACTATAATCATTTAGAGTGAGATTTCTAGGTAGTGAACTGAGATCACTTTCTCAATAGAGGTTCAATGAGAACACTTGTGAATGGGTAATTATGATAGAATTTGGAGCTCGATTGGAAACCTTTTCATAATTTTTATATTTATTTTGAGTTGATCTTGGAAAAAAAAAATTTCGAATTCTCACAATTTGTAATATACATAGATATTTAGTAGTGAAAAATATCACAATATTTGTACTTTTAAACTAAATAATTTGTTCCCAAGATTGGTCATTGACATTTCATTGAAAACAAACTATTCTCAATATTAATAATCATGTAAAGAAGAACAAAGTGCTTTGATACCTGCCTTTGGAACTATCGCTAAGAAAAATCCCTTTACAAACAAACATTTTCTAGCAAACTCCATCTTGGCATGCAAATTCATCTTGGTGATAATTATATTCAAACAAGGTAGTAGGAAGAGTTAAGATTGTATAAATATTAAATAGTGTTCTTTTTTTTCTGGAGTATTTTCTAGTAAAGGGTAAATAATAAACTTATAAAGAATTCAAGTAACTTGAACTATTCATGGTGCAACTAGCCTTAGCATTGTAAACCATAGAATGGTTCCATTCAGTAAGTTGTGGTTTCTACCCAATTCTATGCTAAGGTAATATCTTAGTAGGTATAAGATCCATGCCATAATACTTAAAAGCCACAAAAAATAGGTATAAAACCACTACTTCCTTGCTTACTCAACCAGTACAAGGGCCATGATTCCACATGATTACCATTCTTATTTTTATGTTGTAGGTGGACCCATCAAAGATGATGACTATAGAAACTACAAAAAATGGTTATTTTCCCAAAAACATTTTTTTGAAGGTAACAATCCTTAAGGAAGGAAGGTTCAACAATTGGCATAAGTGAGGGAGGCTCAAAGCTATGGAAACCCTACTTATGAAATTTATTGGCCAAGAAAACTTTCATTTAGTTCACATTATCAAATAATTTCCCACAAAAATATTTAATGGTAATTTTGGTTGGTAAGTCCTAAAAGTTGTAGTACAGATGAAAATACAAAATTCCATCTGACCATTTATTTCCAATAGGTTCCTAATTTTATGGTAGAAAAGTTCCATAAGTTTAATAGGTTCAAGTGTTGGAGTTGAATCAAGAGGACAAAAAATCCCCAACGTTTAGAACTTCAAGCATTTCAAAAGGGTTTGACACTATATAAAATAGAAAACAATACATAACCACAAAGATAAAATACCAAAAAAATATAAAATAAATATTTTAGTGCTCAATATTTATAATGTATAAAATCTTGATATATAACACCCATCATACAATATTTTTAGAGTGACACTTACTCCCATGTCTATAGATGTGGTTTATGCCTTACAACATCTTGGCTCTAAAATGACAATCAAAATATCTCCAAGAGAAAATAATTATTACAAGATGCTAACAAGATTATATTCTATACTATTCATCATAAAAATCAACTAGACTTAAGAAATCTATGACAAGATAGAGCTTAACGAACCTTAAAAACTTGAGAACTACGTGTAAAAGGAAGAAAATTCAATTTTTTTTATAAAAGAAATGATAAAATTGAACACACTCGCTAATAATCTAAATATGATAAAAAATTTGAAACAATAAACTAGAGAATATTGAATGTTGCAACTAATCTTCTAAAGACATTAACTTTAAGACTCTAAGAGAGCAACCCATCTTTAGGTCATTTATGATTTATACAAATTAAGGCCTATATATTTATATCTATCTATAGACTAAGGTCTACCCCTTCTGAAAGAGGAAGAGGATCTTATGACTCATGCCATCATTTAATTTAGATAATCTTCACAATCAAAATCAACAAAAACAATTAAAATTTCCCAATAAATGGATCTAAAAACTCAAAAATGTCCATGCAATAGAGAGCATGGACAAGTAAAATGGTTTTAACCTTAAAACCTAAAAAACAAACAAAATAAAATACACCCACTAATCCTCTAAATATAATAACTTTAGATACTACAAAATAGACAAAGTTGAATGCACCCACTATTCATCTAATAATTTGTTGCAAAAAACAACAAAAAATAATTCAACATAATTGGGTCTAACAATCATCTAATGATACTAGCTCTAGAAATGCCAATATAGAGGAGGAAAATTGACACCCTCCCTCTCACCTAAGGGTGAGTGTTCCTCAACTACCTCAAAGACCAAGCTCGGGTGACAAAGACGAAAAGACAAGGGATATTGCTTGTATTTTGTGTTTTATGATGAATTAAGAGGTAAGAGTTTTAGGGACTGAAAGAGTAGGATTTAGAGGTCTCATGAGAAAACTAAAAAGCTCTTGGCCAAGGATGATAGTGTGACACACAAACGTCTCCACAAAGTTGTAGTCTTGTACAAACCAAAAATAGAGTCTGCTAATAGGGACAACAAAGAGCCTACTAACTATTCGACAACTAAAATATGAAAGGCATTCTAAAATAAGAGAATGATAGAAATAACAGAAAAGGAAATAACATGCATAGATGAAATGAAATGAGATGAAATGATGAGATGAAAAGGAAAAGGAGAACTCACAAGAGGTCCACACAATGAAGCCTCCCACAATGCTCCAACTTGACAACCTACACACACGAAGACGAGGAAAATGTTGAGGTTGTTTAGGGGCTTGCCTTAGTCAAACCCCCACATAGGTGTTCCCACCTCCACGAATAGCCAGATAGATAGATAGAAAAGATAATGGATAAGAGAATAGATAGATGTGACAAAGGTGTAAATAAACAAATTAGAATAACATCATGCTATCAAAATAAATGATGATCCAATGAGACATGATGTAGTTACCCTCACTTTAGCAAGCTAGTGATGCCGAAGGAGAGTATGCGGCACCTGAGGTATGCCAAAAGAACCAAAGTGCTGATGTAGAGAGCCGAAACATGAGAGATCTTACAAGAAAATGGTGTAGAATGAGAATGAGAGTGAAAGGATGAGTTAGAGTGAATAGAATGAGAGCTAGATTGAAGGAATGAAAGAATGAGAGGTTAGAATGAAGAAAAGGCATGCAAATGAGCATTTTCAATGCATCTACAAGCCAGGGATGTGTTACACTTTGTGGGAAGGTGAAAGTGTAATGTCCCAACAACCACACAATCATGAATCTTTTTGGAATGTTTGCATAACACGCAGACGTCTGCACATCACACTAGCATCTACGATAAAAAAATCACTTAAATAGCTAAAAATGAAGGGGTTAGGGATGAAATTTAAGGTTAGGAAAAAGTGGAATTACATTATCATTTTTTAATTATTCTAAATGGGAGGCTATGGAATGGGAAAGAATAGGATGCACTTTTCGACATTATATTTTTCCCCCACTCTAGCAAGTATATGTATTCTAACATATGTGAGCTAAAGTAGAAAGAAAGAGATTGAAGAGAATATACCCAGGATGAAGAGGACGCAGGTCTTCAATCTGGTATGTGCAATTGAAAGGCTAAGCCAAGACACAAAGAGGACACGAGTCTTCCATCCTGCAAAGCTAACTGCAATCTCACCATAAACATGTTAGTTGCAAACAAACACGTTAGGAAAAAAAAGAAAAGATAAACATGATAAAAATTTGATCAGATAAAAGATAGGACTAATAAGTATGGCTAATAAGTTGTGCTATGCTAGAGACCATACGAGAAGCAGATATAAAGATACATGATAGGAAAAAACTGCACCAAGGAGGAGAACCCCTATCATGAAAATATAATTATAAGACAAGTCTACTTATGTTTCCCCCAAGCTAGAGGAGGAGGTCAAGAGACATCAAGATTTATTTCTAGGACAATTTTTTTTTAAAATAAGAATAGGTAGATATGATAGCCCCCCTTAGAATGATGTGTGCTACACAGAGGAGCACATGCCATTCTAAGGAGAAGAGAGACATAACGAGATATTGTGTCATGAGATACATGGAGAGATGTATTCATGGAATGTTGTCACATGAGGGACAACACATTGAATCCACAGTATCAAGAAAAACAGAGGCAAATCTAAATCAAGATCACAGGGGGATCCAATTATTTGGGGTCAAAATTGAGCATAGATTTATATAGATAAATATAGTATAATATGTATGAACTATCATTACCACTGAAATAGATTGGAATGCGAAGAAGATCACATGAAGACAAATAAAAATTCAGGTCAACATGGAAGAGGCCTAAATGCCCCAATGCTTTGCATTGTTCTCGATGTGAAAAGATCAAATTTAGGAAAAGTGCCCAAACCCTAGGGTCAAATCCTAGGGATTCAATTTTTATATGTTTTATTTTGGTGAACCTGACTTGTAAAAATTATATACTTCTTGAAAATTCACCTTAGATCTAGATTTTGCATTGCATTGTTTTGCAATTTTCATGTAAGCATCTATTTTTGCATCATAAAAGCATAAAAATTCAAAAAATTACATGTTGTATTGCATAAGAGGTTGGAATGTGGTTTATTTCAATCATTTTAGCTCAGATCTAGATTCAAATTGCATTCATAAATCTACATTAGGTCATTTAAAACTTGAAAACAAAAATAAAAAGTGTCATTGTATGCGTTTAGGTAACTTGCATATAGCTAAAAGTGAAAATTTGCATTATTTCCTTTCAAAAAGCATATTCATATCATCATTTTCAATTTTGGCATATTAGAATCAATTAATTTTTGCATCTTAGATCTAAAAATTGCATTTACAATTGTCATTTATTGTTCAAGCATTTTCAACATTCTTGCACACTTGCATTTTGAGTTACACAATAATAAATTGGCTAAAGTCTGGAAAATATTTACTATTCGACCTGTTTGCAGACTATCTTGGGATCCTTAAACAGTATCACATAGTCAAATTTTGAATTTTGTAAAGTCCTATTCAAGACATAAGTGTCCTAGGCACCCTTGTCCAACTAAATTGACCTCAAAATTACTATGTAGAACCTTGTCTCTGGTCTTTGCCCAGATCTGGTATCAGTTTTTGCATATCAGTTATGTAACTATTTGTTTTGCTAAAAAAGTTGTTACCTTGATCCATAGGGCATAACATCATGTACTTATTGAAAACATATTTTGTTATCATAATGCATGTTCTATTGTTAGATCTTGTTAAGAATTTCAAGGAATTTTTGATAGAAGTATGTGAAAATGAGTTTATTTCTCCTTTTTTGTTATTTTTCATTAATCCCTCTTCTTCCATCTCTCCTAATTGTGAGAGTACCTTGATGCAAGAGAATAAAATCATTAACACATTTCTTAATATCACTTTTCCTAATCTTCATTCATCTCCCAACATCTCCCCTACTTGTGAGCATGTTTTATCACTTTTCCTAATCTTCATTCATCTCCCAACATCTCCCCTACTTGTGAGAATGTTTTAGTGCAATAGGATGCAATCATCGATGATAATGACATTCATAATTGTTATAATTTTGATACCTCACTTGTGAGTAAGGTATCTTGGTGTTAGAGGATCCAATCATTAAGCATCATGAGGGTTTTGTTTGTTTCTCTCCTAATACAAGTATTCTACTCGGGAAGATATTGTGGCACAGGAGGATGAAATCATTGACACATTTATTTCAAAGGATAGTAAGATGGATTTCATAGATAAAGATACTAAGGTGACATTAGAACCCCCCTCAATAGAAGATCATCAATAAATAGTTAACTCAGTTGAGGTTATGAACACACAATTGACTATTAGGTCTCATCTAGTTATTGGATCTCCTAAGACTCCTTTAATTATTGGACCCCCTAAAATTCTTCTAATTATTGGACCTCCTAAGACTCCTCTAATTATTGGACCTCCTAAAAGTCCTCTAATTATTGGACCTTCTAAGTCACCTCTCATTATAGGACCTCCTAAAACTCTAGTTCATATCTTGAATTTTGTAAGGCAAATAACCCAATGCTACCATGCAACTAATGTATCATAGTAACCAAGTTATCACAAAATGGCTCATACATATAACACTAGAAACAATAAGTAACCTGAAAAAAACACCAGTATCCATTCCATTACCTCAACCATACCTCCCACCTGCACCTAATATTCCTCATCATAGTGGTAAGGAGTATGATCTTGTGGAACAACTTCGTTACACTCATGCTAAGATTTATTTATGGGATTTGATTCAAACATCACTTATTTATCATAGCATGCTTCAAAATTCTTTGCAAAAAATTGTTGTCCCTCTTAGTGCTCAACCAAATGATGTGGCAAATTTGCTTGAAAGAATGAATTCAACTAATTTGGATATTATCTTTCATGAAAGTGAGTTATCCCTTTTGGAGACACAAAAATAAAGTGATGCTTTGATGATAATGTATATTATTAACAGGGTTGGGATTAGACATACCCTTATTGACAATGGTTTGGGGCTTAATGTTTGCAACATAAATCTTTTGGATAAAATTAGAGTAGATAAAACTTTAATTCAACCCGTTGATTTTTCAATCAAAGGTTTTGATAATGTGGGAAGACAATTGCTTGGTGTGATAATGTTACCTATTAAATTTGGAAAGGTTGTGTTGCAAACTCCTATCCATGTTATGCCCCATGATCTTTCATATAATCTTCTCTTGGGTAGAACATGGATTCATGAGATGAAAGGAGTGCCTTCAATGCTTCGTCGTTTAATGAAATACACATACAACAAAAAAGTTTACAAGATAAAAGTTGATCCTAAATCTGAAAAAATTGTTTATAAACTGAAATAGGAATAGAGAGTCCTTTTAGAACATTGATACCAACTTCAAAATTGAAACCTTTACAAGTTGAAGGAAAATATGAGTGGATTTCACCCATGAAAAAGATATTAAATGATGATTGGGTATCATTAGATTTCACACCTACATTCATGGGGGAATACAAGATTGCATAATCAAAATAAAAATAGAGAGAAAGAAGTTGCAGTAGTATAAACACAACCTATCACTAAAACATCAAAAACCCCAGAATCCACAATTTCTAGCAAAGAGGAAAACACAAGTTACACATCTACATATGAACAAAGTGAGTATGAAAAACCACCTTCCTCAAAAGAAATGGAAGCCATTTATGAAAGAGGTTATCAAATTTTGAAACAATTTGGCTATAATGGAAAATGATGTGGTGTAAAAGAACAAGCTCTATGTGTCCTCGTAGAGCTCAACACACAATAAACAACAAAAGGTCTTGGCTATTGTCCTTCAAAAATAATAGAAGCATAAAAAATACCTTCACTTAATCATACAAGAGACAAATATCATTAGTCACTGCTCCTCTAACCATGTGGTAGTTGTAGTATCACATACTGCTCACTACCATGCATGGGGGTATAAACTAGGCTTTATGCAATCATATTTCATTTTGCAAGGAGCAACACATCATCATCCATTTTTGGCTCATCTTTGTCCCTACACTTGAGGGCAAGGGGCTAGGTAGCCTTGTGTTAGGTGCATTCCTTCTAGAAAGGGATCCCTTTATATCTCCTTGAAAGGTTAGTGTAGCAAGTACACTAACATTTTGAGGGGGTGCATATAGTCCCCCACTTATTGTCTACATGTGAAATGGTGCCTTTTTAGTGATGATGGTATACATCTCTTAGAAAGTGTTGATGAGTCTATTTAATAGTCCATTTCTTGATGTTTTTATGCATGCTTTTAGACATTATCAAAAAATAATTTCAGACATATTCCTATGCTATGCTATCTTTTTTATACTTATTATACAACCTTGAACCTGAATTATAGTAATAGAAATATAGTTTTAATATACTAGCTCATTGCATGATTTATATGTGGATATGTATGAAATTTTGTTGGAATTATGTTTTTAATCATGGTAGTTAGCTTTGTGTATATGTTTTATGGATTAACCTCTTATAACTCAAGTAGACACTGTAGCACACAACAACTAAAAGTTGTAGCCCACAACAAAAGGAGGCCTTGGAAAATGATATAGGGGAAGTGCCAAAACAAGCTGAGTGCAATAATTACTGTGTGGAGACACCTGATGGAGTTAGTCCGCATCATTATGACAGTTAATAAGGCACTGAAGAATAATTATTCTATTGATAGGATTTTGGATAACTGATTATGTGTTCCACATGTAGATATATGTTTTGCAAAGTTTTAATTCTATTTGAACTTTTGTTTCTTTTCAGTTACAGTTTGAATAATTCAATCTTAATTACATACTCTGATATCTAGTGAGTTGTAGTTAATGATTTTAGTTAAGAGTTGTGTTTAGAATAACTCCCCCATGATTGTATGTATAGCCAATGGTTGAGTCTTTAGATAGTTAGTTAACTAATCTCATACTAGTGGATTTTTTAATCAATTACTTCTTATTGTTTAGTTGCAATCTACAAACATGTTGATTGTTCATAAATGATTTTCTAGAAACAATCTTTGAGAAAAAATTTATGTGATCTTTTGGAATATGTCATGAATGAAGTTCAAGTTGATATGGTTGGTCGAATATGAAGATTTAGATTTGGTTTTAGTTAAGTGAAGAAAACCACTTGAGAAGGCCACTCAAGGTAACTGTTCTTCACTACATTTGTGGTTGTTTTACTTTTGTTTAGCAGTTATTTTTGTTAGTTGTTACTTTATAAATTAGATGTAACTTAAATTAGATTCTCATACGGTGATTATCAATAATGATTGTTCATGTGCATGAATTCATTCAATTAACTTGTACTCTAGAGGATATATTAATTTCAGTTACCAATTTTGAATAGCTTTGAGTTAGTTCCAATAATTATTTGTTAATAGTAATTCAACTACAAATTATTCTGTAGGCATCTGTAGCCATTAGCACCAATTTACTTCTTTCACTGTTACATGTTTTTATGATTTTACAACAAGTAGAATACCTTCAATAGAATAGGCTAGGTAACCTCAGATCTTTGAAGGCACATATAGTGCAGTACCAACACAAGTTTACAAACCTCGGTTGAAAATTTAATGGTCTTTACAATGTTGAGTGGATTGTTTAGCTAGTCATTCCTTTGAATTATGCAGGTTTCTACCAAGTTTACAAGACACTAGTTTAGACTACATTTTTGGCGTCGTTGCTGGGGATGGTTCTACCTTCACAGACTTGTTTTTCCAAGCTTTCATAGTTTACATTTTGTTTTTAGCATTAGGATTGTTAAGTTTTATCTTATCAAAATACTATAAAGTTACACTAACATTGTGCATGACCACTACTATACAAAGCCATATTTATTGTATGCGGAGGCAGAGAGACCCTTTGGGAAAATTCCTTCCCTCTACACGCCAAGAAGCCATAACAGATATTGGTGACTCCAGTACTCAGAGCAAGGATAATACAGAGGAAGAAAATTCCTTTTCCCCAATATCTACTACACCTATAGAGGGGACGTATCGAACCATGGGTGATGCACTAGGGGATTATCCACAACATGTGACCTTTGAGTTTCCAATCACCCATCAATAAAGGGCTATTATGATGAAGAATATACCTCCTTCAACATTACCAATCTTTTATAGTTTGGTGATTGAAGATCCAAACACATTTCTGTTTGAATTTGATGTCCTATGCAAGAGCTATGACTATACTTCTGATGCTCATAGGCTCAAGCTCTTTCGTGCCACTCTAAAATATGTAGCTCTGATATGGTTTATGGGGTTGGGAAAGGATGTTATTGCAAATTGGGATACCATGAAAACAATGTTCTTGGAAATGTACCAAAACCATTTTAGAGGATTTGATAGGAGGAGAAATGAAATTTTTAGAATGTCACAAATGCAAGATGAGCCATTAGAAGACTATGTGGAGAGATTTCATTTTTCTTTGAAGAAAAACCCATTGAACAAGTTATATGAAGAATACCTCAAGTTAGTAGTTTTGAGGGGAGTCAATAAGGACTGCATGGATTCCCTCAATCTTATTGGGCGAGGGGATATCTATCAAATACCATTTGAAGAAATTTGCAAGGTTTGCAGAAATTACTCTAGGACCTTCACTAAGAGGCCAAGAGGAGAGAGGACATCCACCATTGGAAAATCATCTACTAGGGTTTCAAAGATTGAGATAAGTAATTTGTTGTCCAACATGAAGGAGGAAATTATCAGCCATATTTCCACTTAGTTGGACACTCTCAATATAAAGAAGAAGCAAGAGGAAGCTAAAGCAATTCTCATTGAATACTGCCCCAATTGTAGGCAAAGGAAAGCAAACTATAAATGCAAGAGGGTGGCTAGTATTCAACAAGACAAAATAGAGAAACTTGATTTTCAACCACTTGAAGTCCAGAGGATGGAAAAATATTTTACATAGCTCAAAGAAGTCCATGGCAACAAAGACAAGGTATGCTACAGGACCCTCTGAATTTAAATTCATTTTTTCCAATTGGAAATCAAAACTTTTCTCCTTGGAACTCTCGACCCTGGCCACCTAACCAAAACCAATGGAAAAACCCTCCACAATGGAAAAAACCTCAGCAAAATTGAAACCAATAGCAACTAAATCCTTGGCCACAACAAAAATTCTAGGGTTCTAATTACAATCCTCAATGGCCAACTCAGCAAAACCAGTGGCAACCATAATGAAAAAAAGGTTAGCAGTGGCAACAATAAAACATGAATTATCAGTAGTGTATGCTTCCTCCTTAGCCACAAAAAAAATCCATTATGCCTCCATCAAATCCTACACCTCAGCCACCCAGACCACCACAATTACCTGCCCAACCTACACCTAACCCTAATTTTTTTTTTGTTCAATATGCTTTTACTAATGAGGCTATGCAATGCCCACCTATGGGGTAGAGGTGAGTGATGTCCACCTTAGGTCAAGGAAACAACTAGCTAGAACTTCTTCCCCTCAAATCACTAAGATGGAGGATACAAAACCTACAGTTAAAGCTTCAAACAAATCACCTTTGGAACTTGAGTCAAATAAGGTACACTAGACTACCTCAAGTCCAAAGCCTCATTTCCTTGAATGCTTAGCCATTCAAAAGCATCACACCCAAGCTGAGACAAGCTTATTGGGTTAACTAAAGGATTTAAGCATTAAGATCCCCCTCATCTAAGCTATTAAGGACATTCCAATCTATACCAAGACTGTGAGGGACCTATGTCTTAAGAAACCAAGGAGAAAAAGGAAGGATCCTCAGACAATTCATGTTTTAGGAAACCTTGCCGATATCATGCTAGGGAACATAACTATCCCTAAATACACATACCCTAGTAGTCTAGTAGTGGATGTTAATATTAATGGGACCCTTATCAAGAACACATTGATAGACTTAGGGGCATCAATAAATGTCATGACTAAAGAGACAATGCAATTACTTCAATTAGCCAACCTTATACCTACACCAACTATTTTACAATTGGTTGATATGTCAACAAATATATCTCAAGGAATCATTGAGGATTTATTTATTGCATTAGATTCTTGGGAATATCATGTTGATTTCATAGTTTTACAACCAAAGGTTAACCCTGTAGGATATCCACTCATCCTAGGTAGACCATGGTTAGCTACAACTGATGCATTCATAAGCTATAGGTTTGGAAATATGATAATACCTAATGGGACTGTGACCAAGAAATTGGTCCTCTATCCTCAAGCCCAATCTCATGTTGATCTTGAGAAAACCATTTGGCCAGCTTTGGATGAGGAAGACAACTATTCCCTACAAACTTTGATGAAAATAGAACGTATCCCTTTATTGGATGATCACGATGAAGATGATATGATTGCTCACATAATATAAAATGACTATGGTAGGAGCCCGCAACAACAAGACTGGATCTCATGATTACAAGATCCTTTGTAGAGCATTATACTTGCCAACTCCTCAGAAAAAATATCTCAAGGGTTGTGTAGTTTTCCTTTGTTTGCCATCACACATTTTTCCGGTGAGTGTCCCTCCACGACGACAGTGAATCCATATGATTCCAGCCTCATGCATGTGTTCTTTTTTTTGCACACCACTTTTTCAATTGCAAGTGCTTTCTTGTGCACTTTCAGATGTTGTATCTTCTTCTTCATGCACTATAGGGTGTTTCACATCATTTCAGTGGATTTTTCAGGCTCTCCTAGTTCAACATTATTGGGGGTTATTATACTGTTTGTGCTAATTCTTCCTTGGTTTCGCCTTGGAAGGGATCTTCCATCTTCAACAGAGGTTCTTCAGCACCATAGCATTCATCTTTCGATAGTTGTTTGCAGCTTCTTCTGCTTCAGTGATGTTCTTCTTGGCTTTCTGCATCTCTTTTTGGAGTAGAGCTTTTTCCCATGAGGTTTTCTCTATTTCTCCTCTTTACAGAGATTTGGTTGTATTTGGGTACCTAATCTAGCCTAGTTGTCGGGACCCATATTTTCCTTCTTGCATTGTAGTTACCTTTGCTTTCTTGCATTTGTTTGTAGCTGCATTGTTGCTCATCTTAAGGGGGGGTGTTAGAGTAAAGGTTTTAACTTAATTATGTTGATTAAGTTACCTTTATTCCCTTCTTAAGATTTCATGTTAGTTTGCATAAAGTGACATTTAATAATTATTTTAATTATTAAATGTTTTCCTATTAGGGTTTTATTAGGGTTTGCATGATCTCCTTTTTATAAGGATTGATCCCATTGTATTTCATATCAATTCATTCTCTCATTCTCTCTGATATATACATTTTAAGTTTTCAGAGAACCCTTGCTTGTTTGTCTCCATCTCTTCTTTTGTGATAGGTTATTTGCATGTAGGTGATCTTCGAGGTTTGTGGTGTTGTATTTTCTCAACTCCTACAGCAATGTGCACCATAAATTCCTAGCCTTGACCTCTCATTTGTGTGAGAATCATCCAAAGAACTAGAAGACATGCCAGGAAAAATGTTGAACATAAATAATGCATTGACTAAATAACATCAGAATTCCCTAACTACTGTGTTGTAGGCACATGCAACAACCTTTGCATGGGACTACCGTGATATGAAGGGTATAGATCTTGACTTATGTATGCATAGGATCTATATAAATGATGGTTATACGCCCATTAGACAAACTCAAAGATGAATGAACCCTACCTTGAGAGAAATAGTTAAATCTGAACTTCAAAAACTCCTTGATGCAGGCTTCATTTATCCTATATCTGACAGTGAATGAGTATCACCTTTAGTCATTATTCCCAAGTAAGGTGGAAAATGGAGGGTATGTGTAGATTATAGGGAACTAAACACAACCACTAGGACTTGGACCACTTTTCATTGCCCTTTATATATCAAGTGCTTGACTCTTTAGTAGGGAAGAAGTACTTCTCATTCCTAAATGGTTTCAATGGTTACAATTAGATAAAAATTGCTCCAAAGGACTTGGACAAAACAACATTCACATGTCCTTGGGGTACTTATGTGTATTTTGTTCTACCCTTTGGTTTATGCAATGTCCTGACTACTTTCCAGAGGGAAATGCTCACCATATTTTTTGATTATGCTCATGACTGTATGGAGATATATATGGATGACTTCACCACATATGGGGAAACTTATGAGGAAGACCTTAACAATCCAAAAAAAGTTTTATAGAGATGTAAAGAACACAATTTTCCCCTCAGTAATGAAAAGTGCTTTATGATAATGACTCAGGATATTGTTATAGGGCATTTCATATCCAGTGTAGGAATCCAGGTTGATCCACATAAGATAGAGATCATTTCTACATTAACTATTCCATAGAGGCAAAGAGATGTTAGAAGCTTCCTTGGCCATGTAGGCTATCATAGGAGGTTCATTAAAGACTTCAGTAAGATTGATGCACCATTGTTTGTTCTGCTGACTAAGGATATGGAATTTAATTGTACATCAGAGTGCCAACATTCCTTTGAAGGACTAAAGAAAGCCTTAACACAAGCACCTATTTTGAGGGGGCCAAATTGGACCTTACCCTTCCATATACATATTGATGCTTCAAATTTTTCTATTGGGGCAGCTTTGGGTCAGAAAGAAGGCACCAAAGAATATACTATTTACTACATTAGCAAGAATCTTCAGGGAGCAGAGCTAAATTATACTATTATTGAGAAGATGATGCTAGCAACAGTGTATGCCATCAATAAATTCAAGCATTACATTACTAGTTATGCAAATTTTGTCCACACATACCATAAAGCTATCCGATATTTAATGAACAAGCCTGTTGTAGGGGGTAGACTAGTCAAATGGTTGCTTCTTCTATAAGAGTTTGATATCACAATAGTGGAAAAGCCTGGTAAGGCTAATATAGTAGCATATTTTATATCAAGGTTACCAACACAATCAACATAAGGGGTAGTGGATGACTCATTTACAGATGAGCACTTGTTTGCTCTTAATATACATATACCCTGGTATGTTGACATTACAAACTATTTAGTGACAAGGCAAATTCCACCACACTTTTCTCCAAGGGAAAAGAGACAACTGGTACATAGGTGTTTTCCATACTCTTGGATATCTGGTTACCTATTCTACATTGGCCTATAAATATCATGAGAATTGATATCATGAAGGATTGCCATGATTAACCATGTGGGGGTCACTTTGCAATAAAATAAACAACATTCAAAATCCTCACAACTAGTTACTACTAGCCAACATTACACAAGGATTCTATCAAGTATACAAGGAGCTGTGATAGGTGCCAAAGAATGGGTAAGCCAACAAGGAGTGATGAAATGCCATTACAACCTTAGTTAACACTAGCTCCCTTTAAAAAATGGGGTTTAGACTTCATTGGACCAATTTCACCTACTTCTAATAACAAGGAGTACATTTTGGTTTGCACTAATTATCTAAGTGGGTAGAAGTGAAGGCATTATAATTTTCCAGAGATGGCAATGTGGCTAATTTTTTTGTATGAGGATATTTTTACTAGGTATGGAGTACCTAGGGAAATAGTGACTGATCAAGGTCCACAATTTACTTCAGAGCTCATTACCAAATTGGTTGAAGAATATGAAATTAGGCACAAAAATTAAACACCTTATCGATAGAGAAATTGAGGGTATTTTAACCAAGACAATGCAATTACACATAAAAGATTGGGTTGCTAGATTACCAAAAGTAGTATGGGCATACATAACAACATGGAAAACAACAATTGGTTTCACACCCTATGAGCTAGTATATGGAAAAACAACAATCCTCCCAATAAATTTTGAGTATGTCATTAAGAACAATAGTGGAGTTGGACATGGATTTCACAACAACTCAAAAGGAGAGGTTACACCACTTAAATGGACTGGATGAAATTAGGATGGAGGAAATCCATCATACTAAGATAGTATAAAAGTAGAGGAGAAAGTGACATGACCAATATATCAAGGGAAATGAATTTAATGTAGGAGATTGGGCCTTATTATATGATTCAAGATACAAGGATTTCAAAGAGAAACTCCAATCCAGATGGTTGGGACCTTATGAGACCAACCAAGTGTTTCCTAATGGAGCAGTGAAGTTGCAAACCATAGATAAAGTAAGGTTCTCTCTCCTGGTTAATGACCACAGGTTGAAACTTTGTAAGAAACCAGTGCAAAAGGAAGATTTAATTCTTTCTCTCATTCCACAATATGGTCCTCAAAGTGATCCAGATATAGGTTCAAAAACACAAAATGATAACTCAATAGTAGCAGATGCACCAAGTTCTTCAGGTGACTCAGTGGTTGAGCTACACAAATGAATCCCTAAGATCACTCAGGTTTAATGTCTTATTCCACCTCATATGCACACACAACATAGTTACAATGATGTACATATTTTTTCCAGAGGGACCTATCTTATATATATAGCTATTACCATTTAGATAGGGCCCTGTTTCAGTAGGGACCTATAGCACAAAATATTTCACAATTCAGATGGGACCTAATGTCGAAGGTACCCGTAGTGCTGTCTAGCAGGAAATTTCAAAATTAGTGCCACATTAATTGTAGTTCGTACCTTTTTCACCTAATTTTTCTCACACATGTAGTATACATCTTATCACAATAAGTAGTCGCAGCATGCTTATCTTATTTCATGCTGCCAATTCAAATTTAATACATTTGAACTGTCACATCACTATCCATCATCCATCTACTCCATTTCATTTCATTACACCCACTACCTCATCATTCATTCACTTGTAATCACTTCTTTTCACATCAAATCATCCTGCAGATACATTTTATTCAGCTCACACACACGACGTTCAGTTAATCACCTCCATAAGGTACACAAAGTACATTACCATAATTGTCATGGATTTCTTAAACACTTTTATTATGTATTTCCATATTGAATTAATCATGCAATATATTCATTACATTTATTTCCATATTCCCTAATCATACCTCCGCCTATCACGAGTTGAAGTGAGGTCACTTCAATCCTTAAGTTGGGGGGTATAATATCAACTAGTTTTTGGTTTTCGCCACCCAAAACCAAATGCAAATAAATATACATGACATGCAAACCCTTTTTATCCTAAATTGTACCTACTTTTGGGTAAGTGCACCAATCTGTGACACAATTATGGCTCTTAAGATGCCACTTTTTTTTTTTTTTGAAATCAACAAAATTTGATTTGAACGAGAAAATGAAGATAGTTACGCTCAAAATTTCAAGATGCGGAAATAACAAAAGTTGAAGTGATCTGAGTCTAGTTTCTAAGCTACTATTGTTTTTTGAAATTAATGAAGATTAAGGGTCCAAAGGAAACAGGTCTTGTTTTTATTAAAAAAAATAGCATAGCACCTGAGGGCTCCCCCCTTTTTGATTAACTTTTTTTTAGAATTTCAAAAATACCAATGGTGAGAAATTATCTAACACCATGTAGTTTATCCTCCTTCTTTCAGATTATTTTTTTAATGAATATATAATATTTTATGAATTTTCAAAGTGGACACATCCTGAAAAACTGAAATTTGAGCGTGCTCCCCCCCAAATTTTTTGCAAACTAATCGAAAATTGATTTTTTTTTTCATCATGTGTAGAGTGGAGTCTAGTTTCAAAAAATGTAATTTGTTTCACGTTCCGATGAACGTGTAAAAATCTATCCTAAACCTAGCACATGTTGGTTTTTGACCAAAAACAAAGGCATTTACAATAGAAGCCATGGATCAAAACCTTAACTAAATCAAAATGAAAAAATAATTATATATTTAGATAGCAGAGAGAGAGATTAATGTTATCATGGTTTTTTTATAAACTTGCATTGAAATACGTGCAAATGAGATGGGGAACACGAAGGAAAATATGAGAAAATTTGGCAAATCTTGTTAAATAACACATCCAAAGCAGGCCATTTGGTGAGCACCAAATGGCCTGCTTTGCATAAAACTAGCATTTCCCCTCTTTGGTGAACAACTTTGATAATGCTTAGAGTGCACAGTTTATGATCGTAGATGGCTAGTTGAGGTTTTACCTTCCATACCTTCTCTAACTCGTTACCGTAACTGGATAAATATTTATCCCTCTGGAGTCTTTATCTCTCAAGTCTCACTCCCTCCCATGCGACCTAGACTACTCTCTCAGTCCAATCCCCTCTGTCAGGTCTCTTTACCTCCCACATAGGTACCTAAATAAATCTATCTCACTCCAACCCACTTTCTCACTCTCCCTCTCTCTCTCCCTCTTTGGTATTTTTATCTCTCTCACTCCATCTCCCTCTCTTAGGTTGTTATCTTTCTCTCTTTGTCTCTCTCTCTCTCAAGTCTCTCCCTCCTACCCCCTCTCCCTCTCTTAGGTATGTCACTCACTCACTCCCTCTATCTCTCTCCCATTCCCTCTCTCTCACTCACTCTATCTCTCTCCCTCTCTCTCTCACTCTCTCTCAGGTATCTCCATCTCCCCTCTCTCTCACTCTCTCCCAATCTGTCTCTCTCCCTCTCTCTAAGGTCTCTCCCTCCCACCCCCTCTCCCTCTCTCTCTCTCTCAAGTATCTTTGTCCTACCCCTCTACCTCTCTCTCTTTTTCAAGTCTCCCCCTCCTACCCTATCTCCCTCTCATAGTCACTCGCTCTATCTCTCTTCCACTCCCTCCCTATCTCACTCCCTCTATCTGTCTCTATCTACCTCTCCATCTCTCTCAAGTATCTCCCTCCCACCACCTCTCCCTCTCTCTCTCAAGTCCCTCTCTCTCTCATTCCCTCTATCTCTCTTCCACTCTCTCTCCCTCTCTCTCTCTCAAGTCTCTCCCTCCCACCCACTCTCCCTCCCTCTTTGTCTCTCAAGTCTCTCCCTTCTATCCCCTCTCCCTCTTTCAAGCCTCTCTTTGTCTCTCTCACTCACTCCCTCTATCTCTCTCCCACATCCTCTCTCTCTCTCACTCCCTCTATCTCTCTCCCTCTCTCTCAAATATCTCCCTCCCAGCCCCTCCCACTCTCTCTCTCTCTCCCTCTATCTCATGTATCTCCCCCCACCCCCTCCATCTCTCTCGAATCCCTCTATCTTGAGTACTCCTTCTCCCTCCCAACCCCTCTCCATCTCTCAAGTCTCACTTTATCACTCCTTATATCTCTTGCTCCCTCTCTCTCCTACTCTCTTAGGTATCTCCTTCCCACCCCCTATCTCCCACTTTTTCTCCCTCTCCTTCTCTCTCAGGTTTCTCCCTCCCAACCTCTCTCCCTCTCCCTCTCTC